>CACRXP010000103.1:1297523-1357168 GCA_902702965.1 Spirometra erinaceieuropaei | reverse complement strand
GGATTCTCCACCATGTACTCACGAACAAGTCTCTGAAGAAAACCGGGTTCTGCAGCCAGGTCGGATTTGAAACGTTCAATCAGTTTCAGTACAGATAGGCAGGACTCAATGTCGCCGCCATGGTTTACGATAGGGGCGAGGCTCAAAATTAGGTTTAGACCAAATTGAGCAGAGTCTTGACGAACTGCAATTTCGTACTGATGCAGAACTGCCTCCACCCGCTCTGGGGGGAAACCAGATTTAACCACGGAGGAGAGGATGTCTAGGCATGAGGTAGAAACCTTATCCAGGTCTTCTTTGCGGACACCCTGGAGACCGATGTGAAAACTGGTGGTCCGGGAGTTCTTTTCCATGCCGGCGACTGTGCCAGCCCAGTCAAGTCCAAGACCAGACTCAATGAGGCCGCGGTAGAGCGGGGCGTTGTCACCGTCCATTAGAAGAGTGCAGACGATCGAGAGCGCAAAATTCGTATACACGTCGAGGATACTGGGCACAAAAACACTTACTATTAAATTGTCAGTAGACTATTTTGCCGCATAAATTGATTTTATGCAATTCAATCGAAGTAGGTAGCAGCAAAGGGTAGTGTTAGGAGGAATAAATCAACTGATCGTTTAGTCATCCGACTTCACTAACTCCATATTAAACAAAATTCGCAACCAAGCTAACTAATAAAGGCAGTCATTATTGTCCTAAAGTCAAGTAACGGTGCACACCGAATCGGTATGAGGAGAAGACAGGGTTGCTGCTCGACTTACTCGCACATAGCGAAGCTCACCGACGCGAAGCAGGTTCTGGTCGGATCTGGAGCCGTGTGATCATCCTGGCACGTTAGCCGTATTGTTCGCTGAAAAATACCAACAAGTGCAACGGTCACACAAGCAAAATACAAAGGCAAAGACATGGAACATGGTCGGGTTGTATAGTCATTCGTGGTGTCAGGACAGCAACGTCGCGGAAATAAACTCATGCATTTACTTTCCAGTCCTTCCCACCACCACAAACAGCATCACCAGTAGTGTAAACTTGGTCCCAATCTGTCCCCATTGTGGCTGCACGTCCAAGTCAAACATCGGCATGGTCGATCACTTGCGAATTCATCGTACTGCGACCAGCGAACCAGTGACAGGAACCCCAAGATTCACCCGTCAATCCCGTCTCCCCCGGCCCCACGGTCCAAAGGCATTCGGTCACCGCTACTCCATGAGCCTTCCCCACAGCACACGGCACCTTTCCGTAACACGCCATACATCATTCCTGTAGGAGGCATGAGATTCCCTCTTCCGGCGCCGGTATGGCAGACGAAACGTTACATGTTAGAATGCGCACATCTCACTTGAGTGGGAAGCATGTCCTTTGGTGTAGTCTGGTACATGCAGTGGGAGCCAGGTCGTGCATCGCACACGTAAACGGGCTGGTTAACTTTGACATCTGCTGTACCCTCGCCCCCCCCCTCGATCATCTTGACACTGTCTTGTCGTCCGAGCAAGGGGATGAGGGAGGAGACAGTTCAATATGTGCTACGTAAGCCTGCCTCACGGTAAACTAATTTACACATTAGTCACCACTGCTGAACCCTGCACATGGGCAGCGCTGAACGTCGTCACTTGCGATGGCCCAACTGCCATTGTAGATTTACGCCGCGCTCTTAGGAAGTTCGCAACGCTCGATGGTCTCATGCGCAGTCTGGGACTGCGGTCGGGTCATGCGTCTTCCATGTTCGGCGGTCGCACACCTTGTAAATTCCGTATTTACCGATGATTTGTACAATCAGCTCTTCGTAGACCATGGCTGTCGAGTCATCTGTGGCGCGTATGAAGCGGACATGGAAAGGACAAAGGTCTCCCAACTTCCTGCTGCATCTGGCATTTCGTGCCAAACAATGCTGCTCAGAGCGACAAAAGTGCGTTCTACACGCGCGCTCTTAGCGTTTTCATTGACTTTCGAAGGGTCTCATTGGTGGGTTCAGGTGGTAAACTGCCTTTTATTCCAATACAAGATCGACCAAAACCTGTCGTAAGGGGCAAACGAAAAATTCGCCTGGGTCCTGCCAACTGGGTCTGCAGATTTGAAAGCGGATTTTATGTAGCATACGATAGTTCGATCGTAGCAGACGAAAATTTCCACTGTGTGCCCCACAGCATGATGGAGGCAGAACGTTGACTTGCGCGTGAACTAGTTTATAGCGATGACATACTCGCGCAGCATCGGCGCACTCTCTCCTCTGTCTGTCCACGCGTGTTACACACAATCTGCTCTCTGGACGATTTACCAGGTTTTCGCAGAAACAAAGAGCAGCTCGGAGCTCACGTTCGTTAGAGTGCCATAGAGACCAAATTAAGAAAGGGTCATTGGGCATGACTCCCAGTCTTCGAGCCATGCGTAGCCTATAGTGCCTTTTTGGTGTGAGAGCATGGGTGAATAATTTACCTAGCTTTGCTGTTTGACGAGTACTCGGCCAGCAAACTACATAAGCTAGGGCTGATTGTAAACTAAATCGTTTTTATCGCTCCATAAATACGCTGAGACATTTAAATCAAACTCTGGTGTATAGCATGCATTACCAGCATGTCGCAGTCTTCCCCTTTTTGAGTTCATATTCATCCAGTTTGTTCTTCGATAAACAGAAGAAAATAATCAAGAATCAAGGATGTCATGTCCGACGGTATATGCACACTAGAATCGACTAAATCCATTTTGGCGACAACCGAAAGAAACACAGGTAAGGGTGATGACGAATTACGCAATCCCAATTAAAATACAGACAATGTAAGCCTTTATTCAAATTGTTTAACAGGTCACCTTTTGAACATAGCCTAGGCGTCTCTCCCACAACTTTACCAGCTACCTGGTGTACGACTAAAATGGGTGGCGAGAGAGCTACTCTAAGATCTGGATGGCAAACAATAACAGTGTTAGTTATGAAACCAATGCTTACCGGTGCGTTCCAACGTGGCTCCACAGGTACACTCGGGGGCGGGTCCTTGGCGGCGAACTTGCCAAGACATTCGGAGTCTAGATAGGCCAGAGAGTCTTCTAACTGAACGTTACCGTAAGTGAAGATGCTGAAAGAGGAGAACTTGTATCAAGAGTAGGGAACTGCGGCTACAAACGGTGCAAAGAGAGTCGGCAAAGAGACGGTGAATGTACTGGTCCAAAAGCGACGATGGAAAGGGAAAAGTCGGAACTAAACGAGATGTTGGGAAAAAGCTGGCGGACGGGAGCCTTTCCTGCAAAGAAGAAACACCATAGTACCTACTTCTGACGATAAAAAATTATTTTCCGGACGTAAACTATAGGAAGTAGGGACAGTCAGAAAACCGAAGTCATCGGGTCGATCCCCAAGGCGACACATGCTTTGTAGCTGTACGTCTTCCCTAAAAAAATTGCTGCTTGATAAAATGAGTTTTTGGTTTAAAACGGAATTTGGAAAGATACTGTTTGTCCTGTTGAAGATTTCCAACGTAGAACTTCCGCTCAGGCTGATAGCTGGCCATGACAAATCTCCAAAACCACTAATGGGTTCGTTTTTCTACGGGAACTTTTAAATGGGTACTTATAAAACGACCAGTCGTGTGGAGGCATAAGTTATATTTAAGCAATGGTTAGAAGAAGTTGTCGTTTTCAAAAATTATTCTGAACGCTGACCTCGTTCTTCCGTTCAAAAGCAGCCTGATTTAACCTGAAAGCTATTAAAGACATCCGTAATAATACAGTTTCCGTTCAGTAAATCTTCGGGACGCGTCGGCCACCTCTGACTTCTGTGATTCTTGCTTTCGAGGATAGCATATAGCAGCGAAAAGGTGGTCTCTGAATGGACCCTTCGCACCAATTTCCGGCTGTAAGCGTGTTCAATGCAGGGTACAACCGATGCCCTATGGTAAATCAGTAATTCCCCCCCCCCCCCAAGGTTTAGTGTAGGTAAAACAGTTTCAACATCTTTTTCTTCATTCTAGACCTCAGAAATCCGTATATGCAGCAAACGGCTGAGACCCAACTGCTCTGTGAGGGTTGCATTCCTGACGGGCACGTAGTCTATCATTTGCAGATGACGCCGAAGATCGTGTACTCACATTTCCTCCTTCCCATGTGGATGGTGGATGATGGTCTTAATGATAAGGAGGTCGTGTTCTCGGCAGACTTTCAGCAGGAATTCATTGTTGTTGCAGCTGCCGATCCGAAAAAACCCAAGGACTCCTGGGTGACGTGATCTGTATTTTCTCGTGCACTGAATCCACTAAGAACAGTTAGCTTGTCCAGTTATGGCAGAGACACGGCAGCGAGAAAAAAACTCGCAGAATTCGTTGTTCATTTGCCATTGGGGGAGGGCAACGGCCGAATTGCTCTTATTCTAAGGTTACTGGGCGCCGACTTTGTCATCAGTCCTCCTCCCGCCAAGAAAATGACAATTAAATGCTTCCTACAAGTGGTTATCTGCCTGGGTGTTTGACGACCGCAGCCAAGTGCGACTGTCTCATCCGAGACAGAGTTAGTGTACTTCACTCAAAGGTTGGCTCTCAGACGACGGCGGTCAAAAACCTCCAGTTTTTGCCTATCCACGCGCAAAGTCCAGCATTCACAGACGTTTAGGAGGACTGGGCGGACAGGTTCCTGGTACATGCGGATCTTTGTGGAGATAGAGATGTCGGAAGAGAGTCATCTACACTGTCAAGGATTGTGAAGACTCCGCGAGCAGCATCGATTTAGGAGATAACGTCATCCTTACTCTGTCCGTCAGACAGCAAATTCGCTCCGAGGTAGTTGCAATTGCACACTTCCTTACACTGAATGCCACTAATGCCGAATGTTTCCGTCCTTGGGTCAGGGATGCAGGTCGACAACATTTTGATTTCTTCACCGTTCACCGGCAAACCGACTGACTTAACGACCTTATCCGCCCACGACAGCACATCTTGTTGATCGCCAAAGCCCGACGCCAGAAGGGTAATATTGCCAGCGTAGTTGCGGTCGGTCAATCCGCATCCTAAGACAAATTTGTCACCCCTAAAACCTCGTGAAGCCACTTGGAGAATCCAACCAATGGTGTTTTAAATAGGACGCAGGACAAAATGCAACCCTGTCGAATGTTTGAGCAAGTGCTGGACAGCTGGGAGAGATTGTTGGGGACCAGAATTCCAGCAGTGGTGGGACGATAACAGACCTTAATTACAACGAAAATTTTTCCTGGCATACCGTTTAGTACTATTATCCGCCGCCTGGGCTCACAATAGACGGGATCGGGGAAGACAGCCGTTGATTGACGGCAGTAATAGCAGGATTCAGAAATGCGTCGCACTTTAGCAGTTATCTCTAGTCAACATTGCCGCAAGTTGGTTGGATGAATCGTCGTTGCATGACCAGGACAAGTTATCTGGGCAGATAACTGTAAGGTTTTTGAGCTGATTCAGTCACTGCACAGCCACTGAATGAGCTCGAGAATTTCTTTAGATGCGTCGAGGACTGACGGCTTCAATAATGACCGCTCTTTTCTTCGATTAGGTCGCCAGAGTCTCGGCTGAGATGGAGCGTCGTCGTTTTGCGACATCTAGGCGTCCTGTATGCGATATTTGAGTGCGAATTAGAGGTGAACTCTGTCAAGCATGTGCAGACGAAAATACAGTCTGACCCATATGCGAGTCCAGTTAAAGCAACACGCATAGATCTGCTGTTATGAACTCATCTACAAAATCTTGACCCGACTGAAATGCAACAAGCCGACTGGCCGTATGATTGTTGTTTAAATACGAGGTCAGCAGATGTCTGCAGCGATGATAAAAGCATGTGTTGGCAACAAACAGTCAATTCTGGTCAGTAAAGCTGGATATTCTTTTATCGTCGTCACATCGAGAACCAAACCCGAGGCGACCTGTAAGACGGCTGTTTTAAGAACCACCTGACCCAGTCCGGTCATTCCAGTTCCTGCCAATAATCACCCAACCATGCCGGTGTTTTTCAAGCAGTTTTTATAGATGGGAGCAAAGGTCGGTTGTGCTGGTCGGCATTTGGTCTTGGCGCGTCGACAGAAACGACGGTGGTGTTACCAAAGTGTCCCTTTGAGGCAGTCAATCATCGACTGGTCCTAACGTAAATTATGCGCGGCTCGCCCACCGCGAGGGGGGCAACGGTCACGCCGTGACTGCTAAACGAGTCGCATGAGTCGTTGCAATTGGATTTGAAGTGAAAGCTGACCCCGGAATCCTGATTTGCTCAAAGCCCGAGTAGAAGATAAAGACTTCAAACAGTCAGCAGACATCCGCGTCGCGTTAATGAAGATTGCGCACTGTTAGGTCTTCGGTCCCAGGGTCGAGGGAAATTTGCACCTCCCCGGGGTTCAGCACTGCAGGCCCGTACCCGATTAAGTGGTCCAGCTCGCATACCTTTGCCCACATCAACGTGCCGGGGTTGCGGACCGAGTCGGTTGCTGCAGACACCATAACACGGATTGTGGTACCGTATTCGGACATTTTCATGAATTCTTCCGGACGAGTCCCTAACATCCGCTTGGGTCGCTTGTTTGTGGTTGTCGCCTCTAACGGCCTGACTCGTGAACCCAACCGCATAGCACCAGTAGCAAGAGGGTTAAACGGCAGTTCACGGTCACCACATCACAGTGTCGCCATCGGGCTTAGGGGTAATTTTAGAGGCAGACCACAGCCCCCCTGTTCGTCGGTGTATTAGAATACTTTTATCCTGATTTTCAGATACTACAAGGAATTGTCTAGATTGTCAGGTGTGTCACCTACCTGGCGTTACTCGGATGGTAGTAGTCTTGATGAAACTGCCTCAAAGATTCCCAAGTCAGCGAGGGAATTTGGTCAGGGTGGCCTCCACTAACGTTGCCGTAGGTCACCGGCAGTAGATTGTTCTCCACAGCTTGGCCAAACAGGTTCAGTGAATTGGACTAAAGTAATTGAAGCACGAAATAAAATTTAAATGGACTCGAGACAAAAGTACTATCACATTTTGGAAAAACCAGAAGGCAGCAGTAAAATGGTGGTTCTAATGTCGCAAACGATGGCATCCAGAGCGTGGGCACGGTACCGGTGTCTTATACGTGAATCATTTTGTGGTGAGGCAGACTTGCGCAGCATCTACCGCATTTTCTTTTCCTTCATCCGCCTGGCTACGATGCCAAGGCAAAGTCAAAACTACTGGATGTAGGCGCCAAGCCCCTGGCTAAATTCCATCTTATCTACCACCTTTATATTTCTCGTTTTAATTCCGGTGCGTCAATTGTAAGATGAATAAAGCCCCGTTATAGGGTATTCTCGTTCTGACTCTTGCATTCGTATTTGTTCGTTCTCTCCATCTCGTGTCCTAGCTACAACAATTTATTCATCTTACAATTCCAGAATGGATCGATTTCTTAAGCCAGAACGATTCGATGCTGATCCAAATGCTCAAGGCGCTTTTAAACAGTGGAATCACTGGTTTTGCACCTCTGAAAATTTCTTGCCCACGATCGATAACTTGAAACCGGATAAATTAAGCGTTCTGACTAACTACGTTTCTCTGACAATCTGGGAATGCATTAGTGAATGCCCCAGTTATAAAGAAGCTGTTGAATTGCTGCAAGATCTCTGCCTAAGACCCAAAAACAAAATTTTCGCCCGTCATCTTCTGGCAACCTACAGACAGGAAGGCGGACAAACCCTCGACCAGTTTGCTCAAAAGCTAAAGTCCTTAACTACGGACTGTGATTTTAAAGCCGTTACGGCAGAACAAAATCGCCACGATACCACTAGAGATGCGTTTATCAGTGGTCTTTCATCAAAACAGATTCGACAGAGGTTACTGGGGCAGAAGAATTTGAACTTCCAGGCTGCCTTTGATCAGGCAAGGTCACTGGAATCGGCAGAAAGATAGTCTCTATCGTATCAGAACCCTCCGACAACCTCATTCACAGCCGCTACCGAGCCATATGAAACTTGCTCGATTCCCGTTAAAGAGCCTGACCTAGTGACTTCTACTTCATTCCACGGCAAATGTTTCTTTTGTGGATACGACAAGCAGCGCCGTTCGATGTGTCCCGCACGCGATGCGTTATGCAAAGGGTGTGGTAAAAAGGGCGTTCTCAAAAGGTGTGCCTAGTATCACGAAACCGAAAAGCCTTATCCTCCGCTATGTATTCCTCCATTTCCGCCATGGCACCAGCTGCTGTTCCCGACTGTCTTTCAAGCGCATTGGTTAAATTACAAGTAAATGAGACTACTTTGCAGGCATCAATTGACACAAGTAGTTCTGAAAGTTACATTTCTTTTTCAGTAATGCTCCGAAATAAGTGGAAAGTCCATAACTTTCGCACTAAGATATGCATGTCTACCACAGCCTTAACCAGCGCCACGCAAGGACATATTCTTGTCACTATTAAATATAAAGGCACAATATACGAGAAGGTCAAGCTATCGGTCTTGCCGAATTTGTGTGCCGATGTTCTACTTGGACACGACTTCCTCCGACCCCACAAAAGTGTTGAAATCCCTTTTGGTGGACCTAAACCTACGTTCTCGCCTTGTTCTGTGGCTGCCGCTTGCGTCGAGCCTCCCCGTTTGTTTCCTAGTCTGACACCGGACTGCAAACTTATCGCTACTAAATCTCGTAGACACATCAATATGGATGAGAGATTAATACGAGAAAAAATTCGTCGTCTTCTTTCTGATGGTGTAATTGAGCATTCATTATCCCCTTGGTGGGTCCAAGTTTTGGTGGTAACCAATGAAAACACCAAAAAGCGGATGGTTGTCGATTATAGCCAAACGATCAACAGATACATACTTCTAGATGCCTACCCTTCCCCCAGAATAGACGAACTGGTTGAACGTATTCCAAACTACGACACGTACATGATGAAAGTGCTGTTGAAATGGGGACAGGTTGGAACCCAGCCCATATTGCTGGTGTCACAGAACAATGATGGTGATGTTTTGCAGGATGGCAGGAGTGCCCTCACTGGTGATGCCAGTGGCAGCGGTAGTGATTGGGCCTTTTAGGATGAGAGGTGTGCTCGGTCATGTTGGCATTACATTGGGTCAGGGGATGTCTAGAGAGGCCGATCCGTGTCCGGCAGCAGACAAATTACGAATTATTAAGGGCTATTGGCTAAGTTTTGCAAAATGCGTGCACTAACATATTGGAGGCGATTAAGTCAGGTGAACAAGCCATTGTAGGTAAAAGCTTTAGAAGTGAGAAAAAAATTGTTATAACGGCCTCAAACACGCGCTAAGACGTGAACATGGTGAGATCTAGTTAAGAGATAGGGTATGTGGGAACATCACTGGGTTGAGGCCGTCTACTTACTAGTCGTCGTGATGAGATTCACAACAGTACGGTGTTAAACAGATAAAAGAACGCAGGCGTGAACGCCGAAGAGTTGAGCAAAACACGATAATTTGGCCAGACGTGTGGTCGCAATAACATCATTTCCGCAAGCAGACGCCACTTAATTAAGAGCAATTTGTGAACGCGGAAAGGCGCCCGCCTCGACGTTCAGTAGTACTTTGTTGTGCGTCGGAGTTTTAACAAAGTTTGAGCCTACCTTTGCAGGCATGTCGAAGGCCTAGTCGCGGAATGCCTATTTCAGGTACCGGATTGCAGTACTTGTAGCCCATTTGGCCGTGGTCATGGTCCGGTAACTTTGGTCCACTCCCCTCCGGCATCGAAAACCAAGTACAAGATGTGCAAGGAGCACCTCTATTGTCAACAGACGATGTCAAGGTAGGTTTCAAAATTGCCTATTTCTCGTTGCCTTCAGCGAGGAAACGTCGCTAGGCCCACAGCCCCAATGCTGAGCACATGGACGGACCACAAGGAATGTGTCCAAGTCATCACAACCATCTCTATCCGGCGAACTGTGATGTCTTCGTGGAGTTGTCCAAGGGGTTACAGACTGTCTTACTTGAAATGAAGTTCGTGTACTTTACTCGGAGGACCGTTCTCAAGCAACGGTGATCAAAGAATTCAGTCTTTTGCTAGATTTCCCAATGCGCAGTCCAGCATTCATAACCGTGGCGACAAACTGGCCAGGCAGGCATCGAATCCACAAAGATCTCTGTGATAACTGGGATACCGCAACGAGTTTATGGACGACCGCAAAGGCTGGCGAAGACTCTGTGAGCAGCAAGGATTCAGGGGGTAATATTTCGTCTACTCTGTTCGTTCAGCAAGAAATGAAGGGATGACCCGAAATAGGCTTACGCGAGTCTCGTTAGGTAAAAATAAAGGAACGCTCCGATACTATGGGGACTTACGAACACGCCTTTCATTTCATTATAAACAACGCCTTTGAGGATGAGTCCTGACTGGGGCTTATCCAAGTCTTCTGGCTCCAACCGCCATCCTTCCTGCCTAGAAAAAAATGTTTATCATGCGCTGTTGAGCACGGAATCTGGCATACATGAAATCAAGCCTTTCTAGTTTAGGGAAGAAGGCGGCATCAGCGTAGACAGAAAGGAGATTGTGGAAGTCAACATCATTCATTGTGCTGAAGGGATACATGGTCCAGTCACTAGCTAAAGAGGAAATTTGACTGTCACTTCAGACCGTGCGGACCTGTCATGGCGTTCATAAAGGTAGCCTGGCTGCGGCGGAGCATTTTGAAGAAGGGATCTCGCACCGGATACTTTGCCGAACCGCAGAGAGCAGTATGCTCCAGTATGTGCGAAACGCCGGAGCTGTTTTTCGGTGTTGTTCGAAACTGGAGGCTGGAAAATGGAAAAGAACTCAGTAAAGATGCCGTCTTGTACTTATCAGCCGTTAAGTCAGACACTTAATAACGAATATTGGTTACAGATCAGAACACATCAGCAGGGCTGAGGTATGGATTTCTGCTGGGATACGGTGGGAAAAGCCCCGCAGAAATTGTTTCATCGTTCGCAGCTTTCAGAATCATTTAAAGGCAACATTATACCACCAACAAACACCTAGAGTCGGTGATCAATCTCATGAAATATCGACTGGAATTCTGAAATGTGCTTCTGACTAGAAAGGGATACTCAATTGGGGTTGTAGTAGTGATTATTGTGCGACATAATCCCAAAGATATTTCAGTCACGCCAGGATGTCGGCTTGCGAATGCACTTATTTTCGACCGCCTTCGAAAGTCGCACTCGAAAAATAACTACTTAAGTAGTATGCGTATCCATGGAAATATTCAGTAGAACAACACAGTTCAAACCTAATGGCAGGCCTCATATGCGCCAGTCGTTCTACCAGGCCCTTAAAACGAATGCTGGTTAAAATCCCAGACACGTTTGCCGACGTTTGTGTAGTCTCGCGAAACAACGGGGAGGGTTTGGGCTCCCCAGAGTCCTGTACGCGATTTCTGGTATATGGATGTCAAGTATGAACGCCACACTAGTAATTCCTAAAATTATGGAGAAAGAAATTGGAGTCAAGTCTCGAACCTCAACAGAAGCATCGTGAGTCTTTAACTATTTCGCATTTTGGAAGTATGGTGGAGCCAGTCATGTGAGGCCATACTACGGGTAGAACTACTTGTTTTTATAGTACTAAGGTAACCCCACAGAAGATTATTTTCTGCAATTGAAGCCATCACTGTCATTTAGGGGCTGACCTTAAAAGGTCGTGCCTAGGGCATTTAATTCCAGGTCTCTTCCTTTGGAACCTGTGAAATCATTAGTCTAGCATATACGTATGTATGTCCAGGCACAGCTAGGCGCACACCGGGCATGTTGTATTCGCAGAATAAATAATCCCTTCTTCGTTGTTTGTCCAAATGTCTGGGACTAACACAATTATTACCGCTCGTTATACATAGTTAGCCAGCTGCCATCATGGACAGACAAATGCGGCGCGTTAGCTGTAATACGCATGCAGGTAACCAACTAGGCAAGTTAGTGTCTGAAAGTGTGAGAACTTGAAGCAGGTAAAGGGGGACTGGTGACCGTTGAAAGTGACTCCTGGATGCGGTTATCCACTCAAATTATGGGCAGGAGGAGACCGCGATGGCCATTTCTGACCCACTCACCGTCGTTAGCCGATCTTACCCAGCCCAAAGGTTCGAACATGCGTTCTTTTAGTTATTAAACGTTAATAAGCCCAATGCTCTAATCACGGGGCCACGGGCTCGTTGTCTTATCACTAAGGCTGGCTGACGATGACTAATAAGTCAGAAATGGCCACCCGGCCTCCCTTGTCTGTGTCGTCGGCCTCCTGCCTATATTATTAGTCGTGCGGCTGCTTGTGATGCTTTAGACCGAGTTGTGGTGACCGCGGCAATATCTGAAAACTGTATTGCGTAGTTAAAAAACGTGATCACATTGGGAGCATATTAGAGCACTTCTTTAGTTTTTGGTACTCTGTTGAGTGGCGGTGAGGGGAGGTGATTTCCTTAAGACGTATAATAAGGCGCTCCAGAGGGTTTATTAGAGCCTTTAACTTACGTTGGCAGTGTGCATGTTAATGGGATCGGAAATTGGCGACATTTGTTCAGTTTTGCGAGTCCGCTGCCTTGTCTTGACAGATCGCCATGTCTGCTAATCCTGAGATGGGATTTCCCAACTGCGCTGCAAGGCATGTCAGCGAGATCGCAACCGACAAACCGACAGGACAAAGAGCCCATAACTCAGTGGTTAGAAGCGTTGGACTTCTAACTAACCGGTCGCGGGACCGAGCCCCAGGTGTTCCACACTTCGAGATTGAGTATGACTGGCTGGCAACGACTAATAAGTCCGAAATGGCCATTCCAGTCTCCCTTGTCTTTGTCGGCAATGACATTCTGTCTTTTAAGTCTCGAGGTAACGTCGTGCATGTCAACTAGTAACCGTGGAAATGTCACTAAAGAAGTCGCTTTGTCAGACTGCCAGCATTCATCCTAACGACGTAGTTACCCTATCGCGGCTGGATCGGGCGTAGTGGTCGATTCCAGGGGCTGGGTACCCAGAATTTGTTCTTGCAACTCCAATCGGAGCATTCTCCGAAGGTCCTCCGAGTCTCTGACAGGCCGACAGAAACAGCCACCACGCATATCCGGTTCAGTAAGATGGCATGTTATTCTTACAAGGCGTACCTTTTATCTTGACACCACATACAGGCCACAATTTAGTACGTACACACATGCATGACCATATATGGTGTATGAAAAACCGCGATGGATGGTGAGACTCCGTTTTCATAGCGTTTCTGACGCACCAACTAAACGTCCTCTGCTGGTCATTGCTTGGTGGCGTTTCCTCGATCCCAAGTCTGGGTGAGGGTTATAGTTGCTTCAGTAAGATACGAGTAAATTTACCCGCGTTTGGAAAGTTGTGAAGCCACGTTGGAGTTACGATCATCGATATGGTTCACTTGCGGGACTGAGTAAGGGCATTTTGAATGGCTCCGCAGCTCCTGCCTAGTTCGCTTGAAGCCCGCTACGTAGCGATAGTTTAAGTAATGATTGGAAGGATCTACCAAATAAATGAGGGGATACTTTGGTCTCTCATCGGTGTCGTTAATACTAGTGGATTACTTACGGGCTGCCACCATAAGTCATGTAACGAAGACTGCGCGCTGCTAAAGGATGCTTCGACGATTACTGATGAGCGAAGATGCAATAAGAAATATTTCGGAAACTATTTACACAGATCTATGCGAGACCAAGAAACCCGCAGAAAACAGAGTACCTAGAAAAGCAGCTTCCCACATGTGAATAAGGTGTACGAGTTGGCTCGACCCTAGACGATTTTATTTAGCTGTGTTTGGTGACCAATGAGAAGTCGTCCAGTTTAGCCATAGTGTTGAAGAGAAAAGAACTCGGAGAGATTCTAATGTCTATAAAGATCGACATGAAGATGTCCATCTCATGACTTCTCCAGTAGTCTACAACTGCATATTATTGGGATTCGCGTAAGTCTCTCACTCCTCAGTTATTTAAATAAAGAAATTGATTTGAGGATACTGCAGTTACTTCAGATAAAACCGGACTTAAGTACACGGTTGGAGGAAACAACATGAACACCAAAATTCACAAAAAGTGAAAGACTGGATTCATATTGCCAGACGGATAAGAGGATTTGTTGTGGCTTAGTTCCCCGAAGGCCGCCAAGGTTGCCCTACTTGTTTCGAGTGCTTTTAATAATAGAAAATGATAAAGAAAGGGATAATTAATGAGTGTAAAGGAGTTGGACTGTAATAGTGCCATGTTTTCAGTTGACATAAAAATCTGGAAAGTAATCCAAGAAAATCTTTGTGGATGTGACGAGTGGTCCCGAAAATGGCTCTTGTCCTTCAATTCGGACGAACGCAATATACCGCGCCTCGGAAATCAGACTCCTATTACGCGGCAATATCATTTGAACGGAATGCCACTCCGAGAAGCAGTAACGCAGAGAGATCTCGGAGTCTAGGTTGCGGACAGCCTAAAGCCTTCTACACAATGTTTGAAGGCGGCTAAGGCCGCAACTTCAATGGTATACGCGATCAAGCGGGTATTCGCAGTTTTCGATGAGACTGCTTCTCCTAAGTCTTCGACACGTTTGTAAGGCCGTATCTCGAATATGCTATTCAGGCCTGGAGACCGTGGACGCTGCAGGATTACAATCTGCTCGAAAGGGTGCAGAGGCGAGCAACAAAATTAATCAGAGGCCAAGGTGCATTGCCATACGAGATCCGCCTAAATTGCGCGCAGACTTGATACAAACTTTCCGTATAGTGCGTGGCTTGGACTACGCCCTCCGGTGCGACGATTTTTTCCAACAAGCCACTAAAACTAACCTCCGGGGACATCCCTTCAAATTACGTGTGTCACAAAGAAGATTGAATGTGGGAAAGTATTTTTTCTCCAACCATGTCGTAGAACCGTGGAATAACCTGCCCGAAACGATTGTTATGTCTCAGTCTGTGGGGACATTTAAATATCGGCTTGATGGACATATGCTGCAGCAACAAACGGGATATGTGACGTCGTAACAATAAAACCAGTGACCTATGTGAATCAATGTCTGCATTCACTTAATGCTGTAATTTCTACACATTTTTGCTTATTTTCTCGATTTTTTATGTACAAATAGGGAGTTCAAAGGCGTAAGCCTATTTCCCTCAAATACACTGACAGACTGACTGATTAACAGTAGTGCTCTGAACAGGAGAAGGTTCCTAAGTCATCATAAGTAACGGCGAGATTACCTTTAAACCTTTGACCCCAGCCCTCAGGAAGGTATCCTTAGATACGTAACTTAGACTCTGACCGCCATCCTATTGGATTATTTTCTGATTTCAGTTAAGATTGAGGAAGCGCTGTTTATGCTCGACCTCCGCCTTTCCCCTAGAGTGCAGCTTCAACAAAGTAAGAGGTTCAGGAGGCCCACCAACAGTGAGGTGTATGTGATAGTGGTTGCTGAAATAAAGAAATATGGCCTGTACCATATAAACCTAGCTAAACTAAGCTTAGCAAGTGCACGGTCCATGTTAACCAAAAGCAAGTCGGCTAATAGGACATGCAATTGAGTGTCCTATTAGCAGATTTCTAGGCTTAAGCCTACAGCCAGTAAACGACCATTCAAGGGACAGCCTTGAGGGCATTTGAGGGAGTTCACAAGAAAAGGTTGTTAGATACTCGTGAGGCGCTTCCAGGAAAATCGTGTAAAACATCGAGTTTTCTCAAGTACTTGGGAGACTTAATATGGCCATGATATCAGAAGCTATGAACATAACTAGCCAGAAAACAAAACCAAAAAACGACATAGTGCTTAGGCGCCGTGACACTGGAGCGAAGCTAAAATCGTTAGTGGCCTTATTTAAATTTTTCTACCCTTTCCATGATCAGGATTCATCGTGGTAGTTAGTAAGGACAAAAACGCCGCAAAGTGCACGTGGCTTCGCGACGTCCAAGTTAAATAGGCTAAGGTTATTCATGACAGCATAAGAAGGAGAAATTACCCAAAAGTTTTATTCGGGTCGTCTCGAAGAAGATGCCAGTAGTTCGCGCCCGACTTCTCATGTCGCATTTCTACTACAGACAGGCGGAATTCGTTAATGTCGAAAAGCTACAGAGTTAAGAAATTAAGTAGTTTACTCTTTTGAATTTAAAGCCATGAATAAGTTTGTTTGGGCCAATGCTTCCAATTTTTTCCATAGCGCTTAGAAAGATAATCTCGACCGGAAACAATTGTCTGTTTAAACAGACACCGACAAAGCGCGGTCCGACAGCAAGTTGCCGATATTTCAACGGTTCCGCCTAAATTTCGGCCTAGTAAAATTGAACGCACAGTGGCTTTTAATTTCAGCCTTTTATGAGGTAGAGCTGCCTGCAGTGCATCCCTCGCAAATAACCCAAGGATGTCTCTTATTTGTGTTTCTTCGGTCAGTTTTTATTTACTTTCCTTTTTTAAATCATGATTTCATAGTTAATTTCTGCGGCACAGAAATGATTCTGGCGATGATGCTACCCCAGAAAGGTATGGCTGACTCCATATACACTGGTAAGACAGGGAACGTCTGCATGATCCTTCAACAATTTGTAAGTGTGTAGCTGATGTTCCGGACAGCCTTACTGACCAGGACATTCCCAAGAGAAAAAACTGAGTACTACCGCAATACCCTTAATAAGAGGGGAGAGGGCGAAACTGCATGCGGTCAAACTTGATGTAACTACCCAAATTGAAACGAATGTGATAACATCTTTAAGTGGCCGAGATAGTTGTGTGTCATTTTTGCAGCAGATCGCCGCATGTTCGTCTCGTGGATGTCTCATGGGGAAGGTAAATTATCAGCAACTTGCCTAAAGGATGCGAAAATTTGTCTAATGCCTAGGTTAGGCACTGCTTCATCCTGATAAAATTGGAAGTTAGATGGGGTTCGGGTCGGTAGTAATGTACGCCGTACTTCAACTTATATAACGGTAACGCAAGGTAGAAACTTAGGAAACCTTATGCCAAGCAGATCGTGCATATTGAAATATACAGAATATGCAGCAGTAGACAAATACGGATAAATGATCAAGCCACAGTGACTATTCTGCATTTAAACGCCTGATATGTGATTCAGACAGGTCCAAATAGGCAGTGCAAAATTCCTTAATTATATTTAAACCGAGAACTCAATCGCAAGCCGGTGATCTGTAGCACATGTGGGCGGTTGTTTGTCAGAATCGATAAGCACATAAAATTCATGCCTTTAGTTCTCCAAAAAATCCTTAGGAAAGGGGTTTTTGGACCATCAGTAAACAGATCAATACTTGACAAAAGCCGAAAATTCGACCTCCGCGATCGACAACTTCCACCTTAATGAGGTGGACGCAGAACGGGGATTTGTGCGCGAAATAGTTTTTAATGATAACAAACTTTCTCAGTAGCCACCGCATTCTTCCCTTTCACCTTGCTCCAGTGGCAAGACAACGTCAAGACAACCGTACGTCGGTTCAGAAGTAATGGCCGACAAATCTAGACAACCCATCTGCACATGCCGCACGTCCCACGACATGTACCAGACTCATAAGTCGTTCGAAATGTTGTCCAAATAGACAAGAAAAAAATGTACATAAAAATCGAATCACAATTAGTTTAATGACAATAGAAGGGATGCGGGAGTAAATGGACAGTTTATGAGCACATAAAAAGCAAAGTGAAGTTGTCGACAGGAAAAAGGCTGGCATGTGCAAGAAATTCAGTTCAACTATTGCAATGCTTTTTTAATTGGCACAAGACGAAAGACTATTGCGTATATGTATATTGGAGGATATCATTTATTGTTGGCACGAGAGCCAACATTTTTCGGGGGGACAACGTGAGAGATGCAGATGTCCCCCTCAAGTCCATATATTCTTCGGCCTATTGTCCTGGGGTAATTAACGAGATTTTAAAGACTGGCATATGTGAACTGGAATGCGACGTTATCAATCACATTCGAGTTCTGATAAGGATTTGTGAGAAAATCAAACATCAAAATGATTAAGAAAAGTTTTAGGATTGTCTTGAACATTTCACACACTATACAGGCTCATCGTAAGTTACATTCTCTATCTCATTGACGGTCATATAAATGCTGGTATGTCAGTACGTTGCCACTTGCCGCAGTGATAATAAGTTAGAGGTTTTTAGTTGTTAAACTGACTGCAGATTAGGAAGAGATGAAGTAAATTTAGTTGAATGCCTCTTGAATTTTCCGAAAACTTAGTGTCAGTTAGAAGTTACAGCTACCACACTGAGGATCGGAATTCCTGGCATGACTGATTGGCCATCTTGTGAATGCGTAAATTTTTCGTCCGGCGAGATAGTTAATAAGTAAATAATTAATAAATAATTTTTATTCAAGACCCGTGGGGGTCCTGTCATAGTAAGCAAGCATAAATTTTCGTATGAATTTAGAACAGGTTGACAGAATCTATACAATACTTAACTCAGAGTTAATTACGAAGCATGACGAGCGAGCAGTGAGAAAAATTCCACTGTCGAATTAACAAAATGAATATGACTGAATTAACTTCACAGGAGAAAAAACTGTCCCTCATGAGAGGATAAAAAACGGGCAGGATCGGTCTGCGTGTATCAGTGTAAAACGATTTCATAAAGGGATAAGTATGTGGGTCAGACAGGACTGGCCTGCATGCGGTGTTGGGAAGGAGGTTCGGAAGATATATCGTCCAGGCAGAATTAATATGCCGGGTGAGGCTGTACTTGTCAAAGTGGCGAGACGAGAGGAACCCAGACGCAATCAGCCACAGTCCGCTTTGAGTCCAGACGAGCAGGGGACAGCGGATAGGCGACCAAACTACTAGTACATAGCGAATACAGAGGGTACCGCCAAGAGCACTGATAGACCGCTTGTGGTCGAAATGAGGAGATAAATGAATAAATAAATAGATGATTTTATTAAAATACACTTGGAAGTCTCGTCATAGCAAGTTAATATAAATTTTCAGGTAACTTTTAGAGCCAGTAGACAGATTATTTGCAGTATTCAGTTTTCTGTTGTAGAATAAATATCTAAATATAAACGGCCGATGCAGCGGGAGGAGAGAAAAAAATCGATCAGCATGAGGCCGGCCAACACAGCTTGCCACTTTAAATTAAATTTCTGATCGATTAGGTGCAGTTTACGCTTTGACAATGAAGAGCCGACCCAGCTCTTTGAAACGTCAGCAGTTAAATAAACCTGTTCCGGAGAGCCAATTTTCTTCTTCTAATGAAAGACACATTATGAAAAAAAACAGATAAGTACGAATTAGTTAACTTTTAAGGAGGCAAAATTTCCGCTCATGAAAGAGAAAATATGCGGGTCGAACAAGACTGCCCAGCATATGGTATTTTATAAGAGATTCGAAACGTATATTGTCAAGGCCGAGCATTCTAAACCGAAAGGGGTTATCTGCCTCCAAGTGGCAAGACAGGGGAATCTAATCGTGATCGGCACAGGCCGCTTAGATTATAGCTAAGGAAGGGAACACTAATAGCGTACAGGGGAGAATGCGAACTTAAGACCTCTTCGTTGCACTACCACACTACTAGCAAATGGCGAAAACAGACGATACACGCTGTCATCGTCAACAATCTACTCGTGGTCGAGATGAGGAGTTGACATCAAGAACCTCGTAACTAGTCCATCGGGAAAGAGAGTTCAAAACCTCAAGGACCACAGTAGAGTTCTGATAATGGTCGACAACCAGCGAAACCTAGGCGGCTTAGGACGCCCACCTCAACCAAACCCCGTTACTCCTTTGAGAGGATTTTACAGAAGGGATATCGCGCCCTGCGAAGACACAATTCATGGGCTGAAAAATCGAAAAACCGAAATTTCTGATGAGATATCCTGGAAAGCGAGACCACACTCAAAAGAAGGAAATGCGAGCGTATACGGAGACTTAGCAGCGGCGTCCTAAATTCCCAGTAGCCCTTCCTCACTGTCGCGGAGAGCGTTGTCCGGGAAGGATGAGGAAAACAAAAGTTTAATCGAGTCAGTATGCAGATAAAGGCGTAACTTTCTCTTACATGTGTGTAGATTATCTGAAAATCTTGTATCTATTGGAAAGTTATTCTCGATAAAGGTATACATGAACGCGAAAAAAGGGAACGCTTAGAAGTGGAGGAAGAAGGGGGAGGTATAACTAAGGAAGAATTGCGAAGATTGTACGGGCGACTAATAGGGGTAAGGGCTGTGATCCAAGGAAGATTTGAACTATTATTAATACGAAAGAGGAGACAGAAGCTTGCTTCTTGTCTTCAAAACCATAAAAAATTTTAGGTTTATTAACGGACATCTATCTGAGTTGAACATTTTTGGGTGTATCGTACTTAAGCGTCTTCTAGGAGAATATCTTTGAACACTTTCCATTTTTGAACGGCTATCCGCGTCCATCAAACCAAAGAATGGTCAACAATACTCGAGAATGGGAAGTGCAAGCATTTGGTATACTTAGCTTAATTTAAGGAAGATATAAATCGTGGGAAATAAATCCACAAATCTGGGCGTCTTTGGCCGTAATTCTGTCGGCGTGTGACGAGAAATCTAGATTATTGGTGCAGCTTAAACCTAAATCCTTGGATGTTGCACATTCACTCATAGGTGTGCCTTGAATGAACACTGGATGGGGTAGCCTTTCAAGTTCAAAATACATATAACGAGATTTAGACGGAGAGAATTTTATTAGTCATTTGAGCTCCACGGGGAACAAGCAAGCAAGTTAGCGTGGATCTGTTTCAGGCAATTCTTGGTCGTAGATCTAGAGAAGGAATATTCGCATTTGAGATCATCAGCATAAATGAAGGATTGAGAATGTTTATCTGCCAAGGAGATGTCATTTGTAGAAAGCAGGAGCAAACGAGGACCTAAACAGTACCTAGTAGGACACCACTTGCAATAGGGCTCTCATTGGAAAAGGAAAATCCCTGTAAAACCATTTGTTTACGATTAGACTGGTATGAGTTGATAAAGTCAATAAGGGGACTGCGAAGTATTAGCGCTTTTAATTTAACTAAGAATCTCCTAAGTGGCACCCTACCAAAGGCGTTACTAAGAGCAATATAAATAGCGACAACACATAAATGAACAGTACCTAGAGAAGTAAGTTTCCACTGAGTGCGAGTTAGTAAACTGGCTTATCAGGTTCTGAATATTTGCAGGAGCAAAATTAATGGTTACGAGGGAAGCATCAGACGACGGAAGAATTGAAGGGATTGGACCAGTCTCAATGTTAGCATGTTCAGCAAAGATGGAATTTAAAACTTCTGCTTTTCCCGACTCCTTTGTTATGGAGGCATTGTAGGAACTAAACGAAGGTGGAATGATTTGGTGAAACTTAACCGATGACCTTTGACGGAAGACCTGACCAACAGATCTAGAAGGACTCGGACCACTAGAAGCTAAAGACTCTCTATGGCTATCTCGGGCAAGTGTCATTTTCGAAGCTAATTCAAATATTTCAGCGATTCTTAAGGGAACCGATAATGAGCTTTTGGATGGATCTTTAACCTGCTTCCGTAGAATTTCAAGTCTGTCCTTAAGAAAAATGTGGGACAGTGGGGGAAGTGGCACTCGATTTAAACGCCTTCCGGAGAGTAAGTTCAAGAAGACCAACTGTTACGCACTGTAATAAGCCGTAGCAAAAATTTTGATCAGTATTTCAAAAAGTGTTATGCCAATCGAGAGTGTTTGTAAAGATATACGAATTCCTTGCCAACGTTAATAAAGTCAAAAAGCTGCGTTTCACCGTTGGCTTTGCAAAAAATGGCAACGGGAAGACAACAATAAATTAATGCATGATCACTTTTAAAAAGGCCACGATGAAAATCCATAAATAGAGGGGGATGCTGTTAATATCAACTTAATATAATACACTATCGTTTCTGGCCAAAGAGTGGACTAATTGAGACAAGTTTGAAAAGTGAATGATGTCTGTAAGCTTCTGGAATTCAGGAGAGGAAGTATGTGTGTGCCAGTCAAGTTCTGGTATGTTAAAATCGCCTACGATCATCATGACATCGAATGAAGTTTGTGCGATTTTTTCAAAGAGTTCACAGAGTTGGCTTTCAATTCCGTAGTAACGAGGAGGATTATATATACATCACACCAAGGCTTTTGTATTTTGTGAAAAAAAAATACCGAAACGAAGCAGAGATTTACAGAGAAGGAGGAAATGTTAAGGCCATAAGGCGAATGTGCAAGTAAGGCTCTGATGTAGGGAATGCAGCCATCGCCGCGCCTTTCAACGCGATCCTGGCGGTATAAACTGAGGCTATCTATATTGAGTGCCGAGTCTGAAATTAGAGAGTGGGCCCAACATTCTGTAATTTACAAATCGTATGGGTCAAACTCATATGCCAATCTTCTTAGTTGTGACATCTTTTGCACGACCGATCTTGCGCTGAGAGACTAAACTGAACGTATTCCTAAGACGTAGGTTCTGCCCTCTATTTCTTATAAATAAAGGAAGAGTTGGTGGCGGAAATTTAAGCTGTAGAGTTGAAGTAAAAGGTGGAAAACCAAGTTTCTGTGGTCTGAAATTCGTGGGGATATTACTACTAACTAAAGATGCAGAATTGTATGGAAACACATCTGCCCAGGGCCCACGAAGGTGAATGCTATTTCGTAGGGTTGGAAAGACAGGAGGCATAAAAAGTGGATGTTGTGACTTGTGAGAACAATATAAAGGCCAATTTATGTTAGATAACGGACCAAATGGTTTCGAGAAACAGCTTACATTAGGAGAAGGCTTTATTATTTGGAGTGCCAGGCCAGCAGTGGGGTTGTAAAAACAACCGGTAACATTGTATACTTGTATTTTACTGGCTGGTGTGCTAGTGGGCTTCACAACTGTGGTGTTTTCGTTAACTTGAGAATTAGGGATAGGAACAGGTAAAGATCTTCCTGGACTACTATCTGGCTTATTTGATCTTACCGCTAAGTCAGACTTTAGTGACCTGTCGCGGTAACGGGATGGATTTGACCCAGGTTTATTAACTACTCACTACTCTGAGTCTTGGAGGCCGATTGTGCTTCAAGGATTGGTCCATCTTTACCGTTAAGACCAAGTGTCCTAGTAAATTTGGCAACAGCATTTGACCAATCCGTGCTTTTGGTGGCGTTTTAAAGTGACTGGTTCAACTTAGTGATAATGTGCTCAAATGAAGCGCTTAATGGAACTGGGGCCGCTGCAGATAGGGGAAAGATTTGGTTGAAGCGCGATGGAAAATCTGCTTTAGAGGCAAACGGCAGATGGGTAGAATTCTGGGGTGGCTGTACGTTTGTTAATGGGGGAAAAACTTTTCGTTGCAATGGAGTTTTATTCCGACTAATAAAGAGTTTATTTCCTCAAAGATATTGAGCTGAGCGCTCCAAATGGAAGAACATAAAGCCCACTGCTATCGACGAAAATAATTTGAAAAGAATTGGTGCATTTTCACTCCTGGATGAAAGTCTTTTAACTTCAGCGACCTTAAACTTGAAGCCATAAGAGTAAGGAAATGGAAGGCGACATCGATTGGCTGTCTATTCTTAGGAACGTTTTTTAAATAAAGTAAAAACTTCGTTTGTGCCTGTCTTCGGTCTCACTATCAACTAGATGGATGAGAAGCATGAGCTTTTCACAGTACTGAGACGTAAGTGTTGACAATTTTCCCTCAAAAGGGCACCAAGAACAGGAAAAAGCGATCCGTAACGAGACAAAATTGTTACAGTTTTCGGCGGAGGCCAAATACGCGGCCACACCGAGAAAACATGTCGAGGTGAGTCGGGTACAACGGGAAGGCGGTTTTGAGGGGAAGAACGGGCGGGGAAACTTGCAAGGGGCACTGGATTGGCGGCTGAATGTTGAAAAATGTTGGAAGTCGCAGCGAAATAATTATTTGTTTTAATGAAGTGAAAAATACGGTAGGATGGCGTGCAAAGAAGCAGTACCCCAATGGCATGAGGGGTAGGGGGGAACTTGATATGATTGGCGGCCAAGATGAGTCAACCTGAACCGCCAAGCGGTTAACCAATGGGATAATGGGCGCCACCCTTGATTTAGTCTGCAGCAGATGGGTGAGGAACACAAGATGCGCAAGCGGGACGGGAAAGGACATCAGAGTGCTGTGGTTGGTTAAGGGTGTTTGAATTTACGACTTATGATAAATACCACAATTCCCCGCCCCTTACTAACCCCCTCCGCACCCCCTTCCATCTGTATTATGTCGGTGAACTCCACCGCATGCACCGTTTAATATGCATAACGCCGAAAGTGTATAGGTTACCTGGACGTACTCCTACGCCGCCACACCAACCTGCAGCCGATCCGCGAACTGGCGAACGGGTTGATGACCGGGTGTAAGTTTGCGGTTTCGGTATATTTCTAAGTTGTTAGCGGTCGACCTGCAGAGCATACACCGTTTACGACGCATAACACAAAAAATGTTTAGGATACCTGGACGTTCTCCTACGCCGCCACACCAACCTGCAGCCGATGGGCAAACTCCCCAAACGGCTGACAGCCGGGTGTAAGTTCGCAGTTTAGCTAGATTTTCATGTTGTAACTCGACGACCTCCAGCGCATGCACCGTTTAAGACACATAACGCGAAAAATGTTTAGGATACCGGGACGTTCTCCAACACCGCCGCACCAACCTACAGCAGGTCAACAAACTCCCGTAGCGGGTGGCTGCCGGGTGTAAGTTCGCTGTATAGGTAGATTTGTAAGTTGTTATACCGGCGACCGCTGGCACATGCACCGTTTATTAAGCATAACGCCGAAAAATGTTTAGGGTACCTGGACATTCTCCTACGCCGCCACACCAACCTACGGCCGATCGGCGAACTCCCGAAATGGTTGGCCGCCGTGTGTAAGTTTGCTGATTCGCTAGATTTTGAAGTTGTTAACCTACGGCCTCCAGCGTATACACCGTTTAAAACACATAACGTGCAAAATGTTTAGGATACCTGGACGTTCTCCAACACCGCCGCACCAACCTACCGCAGGTCGGCAAACTCCGGAAGCGGTCGGCTGCCGTGTGTAAGTACACTGGTTTGCTGGATTTGTACGTGGTCATGGTGGGAGCAGTTTGCATACCTAAGTAACCCTTTTTAACTTTACATTTAGGTTATTGGGTAGTGCGGGCGGGAGCCTCCGGAGAACTGCGCCCTGTCAGATGCCCCAATCACCGTCCGTTGGCAGTGAGTAAGTGCACCACCGCTCGAAAATCATGCTGTTACCTGTCTGCATCAAATCCCTTTTGTAGGAATATGTTAATGCGATTATCAGTTGGAAAGTGCAGAACCGATCAAAAATCTTACTGCCCCTGGACTGCGTCAAACCCAACCTATGGAGAACTTTAAATACATGCGCCTGTCGAGGACTCCATTTAAAAAAAGGAAAGGGATTTAGATTCGTCTGACGTAGGAACCAACGGAAGCGGAGCTCAGAGCAGGCCGTTAGAGGAGGGGGCCCTGTGTACCCATTGTTGGTACGCTAGGAAAGAGGAGGCTTGATGGGGAGAGGCGTAATCTGCAGTTAGGTAAGTCCCTGCAGGGTAGCTGGTCGGTAGACAGCGGAGGAGGAGGACAATGTAACGGAAAGGCCACTGATTGGTATACATAAATCCTATGTAGGTTAAGTGCACCATGTTTCCCAACCAAGAATACATTGCCTGACGGATGCAAACAGTATGCGCAAATGCAGGGAAAGGCAGGTTATGGCATGATGGTCTACTATCCGTAAGCTACTCCTAATTCACCCGAAACCTCATTGGTAGGTAAGCCATGAATTACTCTGGGGCAAACGTAAAGGAAAAGGGGGCGGAGGGATATGCATAAGTTGACAACAGCAGTAGTATAAACTCCTACTGTTTTATGCCTAGATCGTCACCGACCTCGGGCGGACGTAGGCGCGGTCCTCAGCCGGTTATGCAGACAGCCGAAGATGAAATTCAAGCAGTCCTTCAGTCAGCTGGTGTCGTTCAGTACCTGCAGCGGTGGAGGTTGCTGGCCATTACATTGACATGCCGATGTCGGCGTACTGTACAGATGCAAGTGCTACGGCAGCATACCGATGGGTATGCCTTCTGCTGTGGACACTGCTGACGAAAGCGGTGTCTGCGCACGGGGTCAATGTTCGTCGGTAGCAAACTCAGTCTGCAGACACTTCTACGTATCTGCTAAAATTCGTCGAAGGTGTGCGGGCCAAGCAGTGTGCTGTAAGTGTAGGCGTCAGTAGAAATACTGCCATGGAATGGTACAGCATTTGCCGCGGGGCCTGCTCACACGCACTTCTAACCGCTGTAACCGAAATTGGGGGACCTGGCGTGGAAGTAGAGATAGACGAGACCCTAATAAGTCGCCGCAAATACCGCAGGGGACGACCGCGGCGTCAGTTATGGGTCGTCGGCATGTATGATACAAGCAGGCGGAAAGCCCTGTTTGAGCAGGTGAACAACCGCAGTTGGAAAGCCCTACGACCCGTCATAGTGAAGTGGGTGGCTGCGGGTAGTGTTATCGTAACCGATGAGTGGAAGGGTTATGCCCGCCTACCGTCGGAAGGTTACGCACACTACACTGTCAATCACAGTAGGGGGTTCGTGAACCCCACAACTGGACGGCATACGAACGCCGTGGAGGCCTACTGGAGCAGATTAAGGAGGAAGCTACGGGAGTCTGGTCCTGTCTGTGGCAGAGCAGTGTAGGCCCATCACGACGAGGTTCAGTACCGCCTCTGGTTCGACCTAAGGACCGATAACATGGCAGCTTCCTGGGAAACTTTCCTGCGACATTGGGCAGTAGCCTATCCATTAAAGGAGAGCCAACCAACGGCGATTAGATAAGCTAACCAACGAAGGCACAGACGGAAAACGTGAAGGTAAGTTTCTGTGCTTCCTCCATTTACTTTCCAGGCCTACCCACAGTGAATGTGACCATTACCTGCATGCCATGGAGATAACCGCAACCAGAAAAGGATACTGAGGGCGATTTGAGGTAATGCAGTGTATGACAAGCATGTAACTGCTAACCCTTTTCTAGCACACCGAACTGTTGACTGGGGGTAATGTAGTAGGCCACTGCCGGAAGGCAGCCAGGGACGATTTTCTGTACTACGCTATATCTCTAGTGTGTTGTTCCCTTTTCCTATTTTTTGAGTAAATGTTACATGTTGCTAATGCAGTGTTCTGCCTCGCGATACTGGTTAGCATCCGGATTAGAGGAAGGTTTGATACGCAGTAAAGTTCAACCGCAGGACTGCGTTAGAGGATGAGAACCGGTTGTGGGCTAACGATGGCATCCAACAGACGCTGTCTGCGGACTGAGTGGCTCTAAGAAGGGTAAGGGAACCATCAACGCACGGTTAGGAGATCGACTGATCGACTACCGGGGAGGCTGGGTAGGTAAACATATTCACCCATGTATAAGAAGGCAATGACAGCCACTAAACCTGGTCGGTAAACCCTTATGGGACATAAAGGGGCAGGATTACGGAAGGCAACTGTCAACCATGGCATGCGCTAAGGATAAGTCGGGGTAGAGGGGGACGGGTGACGTGAACCGCCCTCCGGGACGGACATGCCAGGTCAACCAGTGAAGGGGGGGAAGGAGGGACAGTAAACGGTGAAGCAGGCGGAAGTGGGAACAGCTGGTGAGAGAGCTGTCGAATGCTGACAGATTGTGTTAAAAAAGGGGGGGAGAAGGACTGCCGAGATTGATGTTGAGACGGCATAGGTGATAAGCCTATGAGACGGAAGAAGGTAGGGGTGGGCTCCTTCGTGGCGAAGCGGTAGGGGCTTATGTAAATACGGCAGTGGTGTGGGAGCCAGAAGTCGTTGGTAGCGGCTGCCCCAAGTGCAATGCGTAGGTTAGAACAATATGGGTTAAAACCGGGGGGGGGGTGCGGCGGCAGTAGACTGTGATGCAGGCGGAAGTGGTAACAGCTGGTGAGGGAGATGTCGAATGCTGATAGTATGTATAAGCAGGGAGAAGGGAGAATGACTGCCGGAATTGAAGGTAAGAACGACGTAGGTGATGAGCCTTTGGGGGAGGGGAGGGAAGGGGTGGGCTAGACGGTGACGGATGGTTAGAAGTGTATGTAAATACCGCAGTAGGTAAAGAGTCGGAAGCCTGCGGCAGCTGCTGCTTCGAGTGGAAGGCGTGTGTGCAGGACGTATGTTATAAGCCAATGGGGGGAGGGGGAAGGGAGGTGGTTGGTACTGAAGATTGTGAGGAAGTGTTAGGTGATCATGTGTGCGCCTGGAAGGGGAGGCCAAGGCGGAAGCGCTAGTATACTGCCACCACAAGTTATAGTCTGACGAATGAAAGGGGGAAAGCTTGCGCCTCCCTAAGGTGAACTGTGGAATGAGTGGGATGGACGTAATCTGACCGTAATCTGAAAGTGGTGGTCGTTTCGGGCTCGACCAAGCAAGGTGGGAGATGCAAGTGCCGGAGGCGACGGTGGAGGTGGTAGGAGAGACTTGTACAATAGTATGCATTGTAATTTAATTAACCGAATGATGATGATAAGAAGCCGGCCTAAACCACGAAATCGGCAACCCAACAGTTAGCAGCGCAATTGCCGCACATGTGAACTACCCGGATGTTGTTTAAAGAAGGAGAAGTGTACGTGTATAAGCATAAAAAAGGGGCGGGGCCTTTTTTATTGGGTGTGAATGCTGGGTAACGGTAGAAGGGGAATCCTCCCCCCTCAACTCTACCATGTTTGTTCAGTAGGTGTGCTTGTGCATTTCTTTTGCCGCGTCGGCAAAAGAAATGCACAAGCACACCTACTGAACAAGCATCAGTAGGAAAGGTAAGGGAGAGGTAAACCTGTGGCCGCCTGTTTGGCCGCTACCCAGTTTTCGAGCGCTCATAGGTATATTTCTTCATATTGACAATGGGTTTCAAATGGGAACTTGGTGTTTAGTCTCCTTCAGATTTCTACGAAGGGTTGCCTGAGGTTCCATGTTGGAAAAGCAAAACAAGACTTTAACCCAAATTTATTGGGGCGGTAGCTGCCCAAACTTTGAGGATATAAGGATGAGGCTATGTATGATTAAACAATTTCTGAAAGCCATCAATATTGTTAAACAATCCTAAAGCTATCCGGTGCCTCAGGATCTAGTTTTTCTGTATTAACCGTCGGTTTTGTGTGGGTAACTGGCAATTTGCCTGGAATTCCTTCAAAGATAATCTTGTATGGGAGAAAGTGTGTGGTGCGATTCAGTCAGACAATGTTATGGTTGTGGGCGCGTCATTTTTCTGTCCGGGGCAATCAGTCCCAAACGATTCTTTAGTTGGTTCACTCGAGTTACATACCTCCGTCTTCTGGTGAAACCCTCTCTCGGGGCTCTGTGCTTGTGTGAGCTCCGTTTTATCTTCTTTTCTAGAGTTCTTACAGGGAATAAGTGTTGGAGAACAAGGAGCACTGTATCCGTGGAGGCCGTGGGTAAACCTCCCGGCTGACTCTAAATTACCAAAATATATGACAGGCGATGGGTAGTTTGGTGGTTCTGTATCACCTCGTGCGTGGTGAGGTGACTGAGGTTGACGACCGTATATGGTTTATTCCTAATCACGAAAGTACTTTGTTAGTGTTCCCAAAGGGAGTGCCGGCCGGAACCGCCACGCTTAGCCTCCCATTTGATATGGGTACCGGTTGATCCTGAGTGTGTCTGTTTATCCCCCATGGCTAACTCGCCATCTGGTAAGTTACGGACTTCATCCTTGTAATGTGGTATCCCACACGGAGGTTGTTATATTGGTTTTGACGTGTTCGTTTCTATAGTATGATAGATACGATTCAACCAGCCCACAGACCACTCTCCCCGAGAGAAAATTTCTTAGAAATTAAGTGATATCGCTCTAAGTTACCTGTACTCGAAGTTGATTTTGTCTGGCTTTAGTAGGGTACTATTTACTGAGGCAAGGAGAATCTATCTTGAAGCCTAAATTGCTACACAGAATGGGGTTTCTCCAGAAGGCACGGTGGTGCTTGGGGGTTCGTCGTTGACCGGGTTGGACCGTTTTGTCCGTTGCCGGACTTTTATGTTACAGCCTTTCCGTGACGATTTATCTATGCAGAGGACTACATGCTATGTTAAGGGTGGTGGTAATACAATGGTGCGTTCAACCGTGGAATATGAAAGGGTAGTATTACGTTTTATAACTTAGAGTTGTTTTTTAGTGAGCCTAGTCAATGGATAACTCGACCCCATGTTAAAACCAAGTCCAGAAAAGCCAAGCGAACGATCACTCCAGAATGGACTTAACAGTCAACGCCGCCCAGTAAAAAACAAAGGCAGTGTGTGAAAAGTCAGTTAGTGAAAGCGAAACTGCCAATAACATTATTAGTGGCAAATCTGTCAGAATACCCAGTCACGCGAAGTGGGTTCTGGGTCTTCTCTCAGTTCCTCATCGGTGCTGTCTGCGAACAAGCATTTTTCGGCCATTTGCGCCAAGAACGGATTGGATTACGTTTCTGATGAAGGGTACAGAGCAGCGAACGTTCATTTATTGTCCTGACAAAGTTCTCTTTCAATAGACACTCCTTTGAACGCTACCGCCAGCTCTCCTACCTAGAAGAGCGTCTACGAAGGGCGGCAAACCCGTCGATTTCACCCCAAAAGTAAATTTAATTGGCAGAAGAGCCTGATTTATAGCATCCAACTGGGCGTTATGTCGTTTTCTGCCGTGGCAATTGCGAAATGTCATCAGCGTAGCAATTGTACCGTCTTAGCCTACTGATCTGGTCGTCTGGTCGAAATTTCGCCAGCTTGCCCATGGAAACATCGGAAAAGAGAGGAATAAGAGACGAGACCATAGCAACCCCGTCTATCTGTCTACATAATTGATTGTTAAAAAGGAACTACGCATTTGTTGTAAATTTTTTAATAGTTCTTTGAACGCGTTCGTGGTAGTCCTATTTCCTGTTGAGTAACCGATAGGTACAGTAGATGTGCTAATTCATGAAATGTCAGCCAAAATTTCGAAATTCGTTCTCGTTTCGAAAAGATAAATTAAGTAGTGTTGTAAAACTAATCATGATGCAGCATAAATATATAATGACCCATTTACCTCAGGGTGTCGGCTTTCGAAAGAACTTATTTTCGGCTGCATGCAAGATCTATACTCTGCAAAAAATGACTACATAAGTAGTATGCAATTTTACCATTGATTTTCGATGCCCTTGAAAATTCAATTATACTTCATGGAAAGCATGCATAAAAATATTCAGTCTTTACTTATTAGGTAGAAAATCACGTATTCTTTCAATTTTACACTCAAAAGAAGAGTATAATTCGGTTTTAAAAAACGTTTCTAATTGCCGAATAATTTTGAACCCGACCTGCTGTTACACTTGCATTCAGGGTTTCAAAACTACGAGCTGTATATTTTCCGTGTACGGAAAACCATGCATTTCTCTACGGTGTTAAGAGGAGACCATATGAAGTTCATAAAATTAAGCAGTGGATTTGAGCAGTATTGTTAACTTTACAAGCCACATTCGTAAATGCAGATACATGACGTTTCATGAACGGACATTTGACGGTATTAAAAAATCTCACAATTAGAAACTTTTTTTAAAACCGAATTATACTCTTCTTTTGAGTAGGAAATTGGAAGAAGACGTTATTTTCTACCTAATAAGTAAAAGAATGAATATTTTTATGCATGTTTTTCATGAACTATAATTGAATTTTCAAGGGCATCGAAAATCAATGGTAAAATTGCATACTACTTATGTAGTCATTTTTTGCAGAGTATAGATCTTGCATGCAGCCGAAAATAAGTTCTTTCGAAAGCCGACACCCTGAGGTAACTGGGTCATTATATATTTATGCTGCATCATGATTAGTTTTACAACAATACTTAATTTATCTTTTCGAAACGAGAACGAATTTCGAAATTTTGGTTGACATTTCATGAGTTAGCGCATCTACTGTATTTGCTGATGTAATCGACTGTCTCTGTTTCGGAAACATTTTTGAGGAGGGATGAGACGTCTAGCGAAAAGGCTCTTATCCCGTTTAATTTCAGGAATTTAACGTGGTTGATGGATCCAGAGGTATCCCCAAATTCCGAAATTTTGTCTGCTTATCCAAGTTCTGATGACTACGATTAACCGGTGTCGACTTAAAGCGTTGGACGCTGTCTGTGTGTGACATGCGTACGGACGGACTCACGTCACGTCAGAGGCCGCGTATAATCTCACGACTAGTTGGTGCATGGGGAAGGGATGAAGGAGTGAGGCCGAAACTAGGGAATCCATCCCTATGACAGATGAGTACATGCCTTACTATAACAGATCTGGCGCTCCTAAATCTACCACGACGCGACGTGGCTCGGAAGGTTGCCAAGTGACTAGGTAACTCGGTCCGTGTAGTCAGTACCAGGTGTGTGCACGATAACTGACTGATGAACCGAGAGTCAAGATCAGTGGCTCCTTCCTAATGTGACCTCTGCGGCTCTCTCATTGATTTAAGATCTCAGTCGCCACACGACCGCCCAAAACATGTTGTGGGGGCCGGATCGTCTGTGGTAGGCGCAAATGAGCTGTCTTGTTTGACAGTAAATGCGCCCAAGTCTGCATTCGGTCGTGATGATATTGTCTTGCCGTCAGAGCCTCGAAGGGTAGATAAAAGAGGATGTGGTAGGTAGCACTAAAGTCTCCGTCAAAATAAACCACTCTTCGCGCAACTCCGCCGTTCTGCGCCCACTCTGTGAAGCATAGACTGGTGTTGTCACTCCTGACAGTCGGATTGTCATCTTCGGTCTATATTGGTGGCCACGGTGTACTTCGTGTAAGTTCGAAAAACGTCGCCCAACTGGAGAGCACAGTCTATCCACCTGACAATTTCAAAGACCAAAATCATATCCCCTCTGTGTCATCCATAGAAGAAGAATTTTAGGCTCCTCTAGCCTGCTGCCATAAGGTAGGCACTGTAATCCGCTGACTAGTCTGGTCGCTCTTCGTTGTATGTTCTTCTGCAACTGTTTCTGGTGATGGGTTCAAGAGAAAACCCGAAACGTCAGGCGAATAAAGTCATTGTTTCAGTGATCGCTTCTTCTTCTTCTTCTTCTTCTTCTTCTTCTTCTTCTTCTTCTTCTTCTTCTTCTTCTTCTTCTTCTTCTTCTTCTTCTTCTTCTTCTTCTTCTTCTTCTTCTTCTTCTTCTGCTTCTTCTTCTTCTTCTTCTTCTTCTTCTTCTGATCAATTCCATTTTCATTCTTATTTCCACCAGGTTGGAGCAGATGCTTTTAACACTCACGAATCGGAATATATTTGGTGAGGCTCTTTCGCTCTCCTTGTACATGAAGCGTACATGCGTAAACGGCAACATTTACAGATACCAATGAATTTCACGACAGTTTATCAGTTGCAACTTGACGCTGCATAACACAAATGACGACTAAGGAGCATGCAACGAGTTGAACTTGTGCACCAAAAATCACTGCGAAAACAACAAGGTCCTTGTTTATGGCACGCTCTTGTTAATTGAAATGGTAACTTAAAAAAGATATGGAAGAAATAAAATGGGAGAGCAAACACATAAGTGAGGTTGTGTAAATCAAAGGACTGAGTCTTACCAGAGCAAGTTAAGGCTGACAACGTGCCCTTACTCTTTGCATGGGTCGACTTTCCCCTCCCCTCGTTTGCAGACTGCATCCAAGTAACTCTGTGCCCTTGTCTGTCTTGCCCGAACAAATACTCGAAGTGCCGGTTTACAGTCAGTAGAGCGGCCGCAATTAAGAATGCATTTTGTAACTGAGGAACGGGGAATTTCATTTTCCCCCTTTAAACGCCATTTAGGAAAATGCTCAACTGTCCTCACTGCTAGTTGTCCTTGCCTGCGCCAAAAGTACTTGCATCCGCAAGTGAACGTGAATTCATAAATATATTCCAATGTGGCATGCAATGTCAGGGCATCTTTCGTCCTCTGAACTAGAATATCCTTAGCATGACTGCTAAGTATGAGTTTGGCTGCGTTATAAGTCATTGAAATAGTTCACCGTAAAGTCGCTTGATTATATTTGAAACTTTGTCGCTTTTTTAAGGCTAAAGATATTAGTACGGACTATTTCGGAACCACCTTTTACATCGGTTTTTACCACAAGGAGTTGCAACACTTTTGGGTGAAACGCGCTGGGTAACCACATTTAAGCAAGGTCACTTCAAGGCTATTTACACGTCTAGTGTCTCAGTTGGGTAGGACTAACGTATATGGCCCCCCAAATAGGTCATGTGAACAGGAACCGTCTGCGATACGGGTGGCTTTGAGCCAATTGGTCATGGAAAGCCGGCCGACGTACAGTCACTTTGCAGACCGTTAGTAGAAGAGTTATTAATCCTAGGTAGTTGTGGTCTGCGTGTCGACGTCATCCACAGAACCCTGCCGTTCCGCCTTGCAGCCGTAATCTGTCATGCGCCTGCTAGGGCATTTATAAAACAAATTAAGAACGTTAATGCGCATTATGGTTGTGAAATATGTTGTGTAATGGGGAAATACTTAGACAAGGTAGTCTATGACAGTGTCTCAGATCGTGCTAGGGTGGATGAGGACTTTTTATACATCCCCTCCCTGTTGACTACCACCGGGTTGGTATTTCACCCACGCTAGCTTTTAACCTTGAAATGATAAGCTCTTCCCCTCTAAACCCTCTTAATTTAGTTTATCTAGGTGTAATGAGGACGCTGCTGAACTTGTAGCTTCGAAGCCCAAGGGAAATGCCTTTGGGGTTGTGTAGGGCACGATAAGTACAGTTAATGAAAGGCTAAAATCGCTCAATGCGTACCTGTTGTGACCACTTTCGCAGCGTGCTAGGTCTCTAAGTGAGGTAGACACGTAGAAAGGCAGGGAATTGCGTCAGTTTCTGCTTTACACTGGTGTGGTGGTCATGCGCGATATTCTTCCCCGTAGATATATGAAGCATCTCTTATTATTTGTCGTATGGTTCGGCCGCAGTCCTGCAAATAGTGGGTTTCCTAGTGCAGGCATCTGCTGCGTATATTTGTTGACAAACTTCCGTCCTTAGATGGTAGGTTCGAAATGGTGTATAATGTTCACAGTATTGTCCACCCATAAGATTATGTCCTACGGCATGGCCAGTTGGATAGGTTATCTTCGTTCGCATTTGAAACTTCCATAGAAAAACTAAAGCGAATGCTTAGAAAACCATCGCAGCCACTGCAGCAAATAGTACGCAGGTTAGCTGAAATGCATGGTGATTGTCGGGCAATAAGCAGCCCACTGTATTGAATTGTCAAGTATGAACATTCAAATGGCCCAGTGCCAGAAGTGGATGGCTCATTTACACAGTTTAGGTTTATTCAGACGAATAATCTACTAATCGGAACGACACCCACTGACGGATCAGTCGTGGTCGACGGTATGTTAGTTTACATCCGCAACATCCTCCGATATCAATCTGGGATCGTTTCAGTAGTGTATGTTGAGTACGATGACTTAGAAGATTATTTTTAGCACCCTATCAGGTCATCGCAAATTTCAACTTTTAAGGCTACTTTAGGAAGTGTATTCAAGACCTTCCCAATGCCGATGTCGGTGCGTAAGCACGCTTGTTTCCCAGTCGAAGATGAGTTCGTCTTTGTGGAAATCCACGGACGTTTGGACGCGGACTATCAGCAGTGCGTGGCTGGCTAGGCACTATCGACGAAATGATGATGACAATGGACGGTCATTTCCCCTCATTCTCGGCAGACAAGGTCAGTTTCACTGTTGCTCCCACCGTTTATCAGTCACTATCCACGAACCCTACAACCCAACAGTCCCTCAATTATTGATTCGTGGACTGTGAATGGAGGCGGTAGTTACTTAAATAGCATTCCCTCCACTAACCTCTTGTTTTCCTGTTGGGTTGAAGACAACCATGTCTGGCGAACTTCCGCCGAGTGAAAATGGACGCCAGTGGAGGAATCCTAAAACACCACATGACCCAATCACTTGGGTGATGGGCGATATGCCAGAGTGGGCATCCCCGTCGGAAAGGTTATCAGTTATCTACAGATTTTCTGCTATAGGAATTCGAGGGCGAGGCAACGGATTCTAGTGCCACCTGTATGCGGGTAAGCTTCCATTTTCCTTATGCGACCTTTCTAGGCATTAGTCGCCCATTTAGTACGCCTAGGCGCACAGGACGCTCACATGCTCATGGGCAGCAGCGTTGTAAACGACGAGGCATGAGATGGCTTTTGGAGTCGCAAGCAGTACTGCTGCACCAGATCGCTCAGTTACGTAATCAAAAGGTAACAGTGATGGATCTGCTTCAAGGCCTCCGGGGTTCCTCCACCTGTACATCTGCACCCTCCGGACCATTGTTAACGCAGATGGAGACCCTGGATGAGCTGGACGTCCTCGTCAGTGCCCTCGGCGATAATTCATATCGCCAACAACTGGTATGTTATGTGACGAAACTGTACACAACTTTTCTAGATGATGTACTTGTCTACTCTTGGCGGGGACACGGTTGTGTCTTTTGTCGATAGAATTTTCGGAGCGCTGTTCTCCGAAAGAATAACCTGTTATGTAACCTTCTATGGTCGCCGACAGGGAATGAAGCCGTCCTTCGGAACGCATCTTTATAATTTGGCTCTAGGTAAGATCTGCGATATCTGTAAACTTATGAAATTTAGTACAGAGGTCTTCAACAACTGGAATCGAGAACAGCGCTCTGACCGTCACCAGTTGGAAAGGGCACTAAGAAGGCCTTTAAACGGACATACGATGGCTTACTTAAACGGAGTATTAAATCCAACACAAATTGCGAGTCTATTCAGAATATGACCTATAAGGTACATGTAGCATACATATTTTCAAAGTAATCGAATATTCAAACTTTTTAAAACTTGCAAAGTTCACATATGGATATGGAAACTAACAGTAAAAATTCAGTCATTGCAAACAATACACTTGAGCAATAACTTTCTAGTATGTCTTTTTCGTCTACTTGGTTAGTGCTTAATGTTCGTACATATTTTGTTTGCGGATTCGCAACATGGAGATGGCGAGACCGGGCTGTCGGCGCAGCAAAAAACTGCACTTTTGTACATTGCACATGTTTTACATTTTAAGTAAATTTTTCACATTTTCCAAGGGGACAACCTTTCTTGCTTTACTTAAATGCTTTCAGTTATAAATAAACTGGGTGGTAAACAGCAAAACCAGGGTGGTGGGGTGGGGGTCGCTGGTAGCGAATATAAGTAGGCCGCCGTTCGGATGAAAATTTGAGCTACGAAACGTCGGAGCCAATTCACTTGACGAACATGTATCCGATTCGGATCCGGCCGATCGAAACTGACGCTTCGGTCCGTCTCCGACTCAGATCTGATTCGTGACTCACTGCTATTAGGGAACGTCCAGTGAAATAAGGGTTAGGCTTTAGGTTAGGGTTGGGTTAAGGATTATGTGTAAGGCTACACCTAAATTAAAGTCCAACTTCAGTTAAAGGTATGTCAGAATCAAGCTTAGGGCTAAGGTAGGAACTACTGTTAACTGCCAAGTTATGTTGAGGACAGGGTTAGGACACGGGAATATTTTGTCCTTTCCGGGATTATGCGCAGGTCCATCCTTATTACTCGCGGGGGGGAGGGGGGGTACCTATGTGCACGTCCTGCTTAGGAGGTCACATAGGTCAGTTCCACCCTCAATATAGCATATGATTCTCGTTCTTCGGAATGCGTAATGTTTAGACAAGACGATGGTACAGCCTGGCGACCGGTTTACCGCAAGAATACGTGCAAAAATCAATATTTACGTTTTAGGAGCTTTGATTGACACAACTCTTTCTTGCATTGTTAGCCCTCCCCCTCCCTTTCGTCGTTTTTAGGTTGTCAGTTCCATTGATTAGACTGTGTGCCCTGAACAATGACATTTCTGTTTCCGCATTTATTTTTTCGCACAAATTTAACCTGCTGTATGTTCCGTTGACAAATGGCAGTTGAAGAACTATCGCAAAATCTATTGGTACTCATAAATTCTGCTGTTAACGCCCTTTTTGAACTCATAGCGGGGAAAATGGCTTCAAGTATGGAGCCAACCTAAGCTTGCTTCCAGTCTTTAAGTACGGCCCCAGTCTTCGTCGAAATTACCTATCTCTACCAGCAGTCTTTTATCGGGAACAGCGCTTCGGCTTTTAGTCGATCCTGCTACGCGGTGAGTGAAGAAACCCTGTCATAACACGACTAGAAGTGATGGGTTTCTTCATTCATTCGCAAACCAACTTCCACCTACAGTGACCGATCACATGAAATGCCAACTGAAGGCATGAAATACGTTCTCGACTATGAAGTACTCCACTCGGGATGCCATACTGAACATCGTGCAGCATAAACCCAAGATAATTCAGCAGGCTTTAGAATGCATTTCTACTCGACCCAGATGGCTACTTAAGTCGCCCGCACTTTTACTGCCGACTTTCGATATCCTTATAGAAAACATGTCGAAAAATAAGCTTTCTCTCACTAATTTGGTAGCGAATCACGTCTCCTGCAGATTTTATGCTTGAAGAATCAGTATCTTTCGGTTCTAAGAAAGCTCGTGTTCTGGTCGGAACTACCTCCCCCTTGAGTAACGTATTCAAACTTTAGTACGAGATGGGTAGATGGTTAATGCTGAACATCGGGCGCGATCGGAGTTCCAGTCAAGCCGTTTTATCCGTTCATGATCATTATAGTCGGTCGACTTAGGAAGCCCTCCCTCCATTAACACGTCAGCGACTTAGTCTGCGCTTGGAGGACAGTAAGCATATCATGAGTCAAGGTGCCAATAGTGTCTATAATCAAATAACTTTCGTGTCGCAGGAAAATCGGCAATCTTAGGGCGCAATTAGGACATCCGTCACATAAGTGGTTGGCCGGTCACCGTGACAGTCTTTCCGTCCAGCCTAAGTATTAGGTACCTGGGTAATATTATTTCACTGTCAGTGACGTTTCTGCATGGGCACGTTTCGTTTGCTGCCACTACGTTTGGTGTTAGTTCGGTATGGTAAGTTTTAATTAATTAAGCTACAATAACATGCTGCCATTCGTATACAATAGGCCTAGTTCCATGCACGCAACTCCGGTTGGGCCGACTGGCGTGATGGACTACACCGTATCCCTCCATACCTTCCACCTCGACACTGTTGTATGACAGGAGTCCCCAACTATAATTCCTCAGGACAACAAAATGGACATTACTGCTCTCATCTGTCACGCTGGGTATTTGTAGTTTACTGCGGTTGGCAAGCCTCCACTCGAGTTGATGCAGAATTTTTTCCCTGTTGGAGATTTTCCTACCGATATTGTGCAGCTAGTACTGCCCACGTGCCCATGTTAACTCTCGCGGTCTTTATCATCTTTGCCCCTTTGTGCCTTTCGCACTTATGGCCCTCATCTCCCATTAAACACCAAATTCCGGTGCACCAGCCACTTTAGCTCATCGATCTTTATAGATAGCTTTTCATTTTTGAGAATAAGATGGGCACATCCACACAGAGGATCGTCCTCGTACCCAGATATACTTGTTTCACCTGGCGTGGGCTGCTTGCGCAGGGTGGGTGCAGTGCGGGCCCTGAGCTCCAAAGTAGCCATGATGATTTTTGTCACGCCTGAGACTTACCCAAAAATCTCTAGTATGGACCCTACGAAATATGCAGAGATTCAAAGCAGACGCCAGCTTCACGCAGTGATTCCAAATTCCCTAAGTCCATCTTGTAATACTTGTATTTCAATGGGGGGGGGGAGGGGGAGGAATGCTAGGCTGGTTAATTTCCTTACGTCATACTTCCTTTAAGACGTCTTGCATCTCTTCATACCTGGTGCGCGCACCTTGGGCGCTCCCGAAACCGGGTCAGCAGGGAACTTGGATCCCCATACCCGCACGCATCGCTGGGGCGGGACTGCAGACTATCTTGGTACAGACTTAGGCCTTAGGGACGTGGAAGTACGGACTGGTCCCTGACGGCCCTCCAACACTGGCCCATAGCGTCGCCGACCAGTCCGGCTCATGCATCGCAGACCAAACTCCCGGACCAGTCTTAACCAACTCTGTGCAGTTTGATTGGCAAACAAGGCAATAATTGTTCAAACATGGACTCAATAAGATGAGGTTGCACGCAGGTCCCCAGTCGATAGACGAAGTCCGGACGACAACTTTGCATCGCATAGTCGGCGGATGTCCACAGTCGACATCGAGGCCCTGTGCAGGAGACATTGCCAGCCGATGCCACAATAGGTGGCATGGACACCGCGAGTCAACTAACTCTTGATAGGCAGTATTGCAGAGGAGGCGCAGCGGTAGCGGTAGAGCAAAACAACTCCGACTCGACTATTTTCTTGACTGAATCTTGCAGCGAGAAAGCACACACCGGCAGATAGAGCACGTTGCATGTGTGAGAAGTCTTTCTTACTCTAACATAGAACAGCACCACCCAGGCAGGCGGAACGACCAGCCGCTAATCCTTCAGGGATCAGGGTGTAACCCTGCTTCGCAGTTTAGACCCCTATCGGGACCTCTGCCTCTGAAACGTTGCCCTCGTTTTTCTGTGCAGTTACAATGCAATCAGCGGCTGCTTACGCTTCCTCAGGTACAAAGTCGTACAGGACAGTTATCGGCACAGCCAGCCTGATGCGACACTCCCCTCCATCTTGGTGTTTTTCACGGTTGTGGAGCGGTAAATAAGCGCACACATCCTGTGGATGAAGAAGTGGCCGGAGAGAGGGACCTGCAGGGCGCCGGCCAGCTCTGTCGAAGACTAGGTTTGTCACCCACGCTGGCACACCCGCCCGCCAAACAGCAAATCGACGTGATCCCCCACCTAGCGCGGCAGCAGGCGCTCAAGAAGGCAGCATATACCTTCCTCAGCCTTAATCTGGGGAAGCGTAGCCGATGACCAGGACTGACTTTAACTCAGGCGCCACGCTGCGCCAAACTCAGTCGCAGCAGAAAATCATGGGCCATGTGCTGCCCAGTGCTAGGTTCCCAGTAATCCAGACGGGCTGTGAACCAATGACTGGTCCAACAACAGGCAGCCGGAGAGCATTGTGATCGGATAGAGCCAAACACCTCACTGCACCTTAGTGGGTCACAATCCGCCGCTGTCTCGGGGTCGATTACTCTCCGAGTTGGCCCTGCGACTATTCCCAGGCATGAGCTCATTCACGATTCCCCGACGGTGTAATTAAGGTCATGATAGCCAGCCATTCAGGCCTTGAGGATCGCACTAGCCCAGGCAGAGAATCGATACGTCGACACACCACCCGCTACCAATACTGTCCTACCACGTCGTCATACATGGCCGAGGCGACGACCGCTGATGGCAACCGCGCCTAACGGATGGTTGCTAACACACCTTTAACGGAAGGCATCCTTGTCCCCGACGCTGAAATAGCTTGTACAAGTGCAGGACAACCCCGCGCTTCCTTTGTCACCCCTAGCATCAGGGCACAGCTCTAAACTACGCCTATCTCGGTGACAACGTCCGCTGTCACGTAGGGCATGGCTCCCGTTTCCGTCCTGGCCCTTCGGGCGAGGCCAAAATCGGTAAGACGGCGAGTGCAGTAATCTACTGGTGACTGACATCCCGCGGCCAACCCGAAGGCGCTAGTTTGCCGGATCTGCGACCGTGCGAACTTGGCGGCACTCTACCTCCAGACCACGACTTAGACGTTGCGCCCAACCTGACCTGACGGGCACGGCAAACCTTGCGACCCGGCAAACTGGCAGGGTCCATAAGCAGTAAGTGATAAGCGGCACTAATCACCCGGTCACGTACCTGAAGGCCCATGACGACCGAATGCTGCACCCACTAGGACTCGGCAGGCACTATTCACACTGTCGAGGTAAATTCTAGCCGCAAGAGGCGCAAACAACTTCCCTTATCGATTTGCTAGACAGGACGGTGGCCGACAGAGGCCAGAGAGAAGCATGTATGTGGACGGACAAAGAGGACCGCGTTGGTATCTATTTTCGAGCCCATACGAATTCAAACGTAAAACTTGTGCGCATCGCCGCACACTCTACGGCTCACGGAAAACGGCCAACTGTTGCACGGCTCCATACTTGGTTTGAAACAACGGTTCCTACCACGGCTGCTTAGTTGCAAGCTTGCGCTAAATTTGACGACCTAAAATTATCAGGATTTCGAGGAACCCCCACAAGCCCTGGGTACACACCCTAGAAGCCACGATTACACCGGGTAGCCTCCAAACCAATAGAAGGCAGCCGGTAGGACGAGACTGAAGCTCAGAACCAACGGAACAGGAAACGGGCCGCTGTTGGACAAACCACAATGCAAAAGCAAGTCAAGTTCTCAACTGCACGTTAACACAGACTTGGGAGCGTGTTGCCTGTGGTGGAAAATCTGACGCGATATGAAACAAAGAACAGTGCCAAACCTAACCCCAAACTAGATAACAGTGAAATAAAAACATGAAACACCCAGTTTCCGAAGATTTATTAGAAAACTAAAACAAAACTCAAGTGCAGGTATATATGTGAAAAAGCATAAACTACGTTAACATTTAAGCTCAGCAGTGAAGGCAACATAAAACAGTAATCGGCTAGGCAGAAGCCACAACAAAACTTTGCAAGCAACTGCAGTAAGAGTGCACCAGTTACACGCTTATTTACCCTTAGGATGTACTATGTTAAACGAGTTGGACCTGACACTCGAAAAGAACGCACACACCTTAGCATCAACCTAACCTAAATGAGGCAGCCTAAGCGTTTCGATCTAGTAATGTCTACATATCTACTCCCTAAATAAACTTGACTTCTATTTGTTCATTTAGATGAAAAATTTTGAAAGAAGATTACCAATCGGCAAACGACGACCAAGGCGGACGGAATTTGTAGGTTTCTTTCGTTACGTTCAAGTGCGTTCGAGCGAAATTGTGACCGATTTCTTCCATAACCGGGCCCTAGTCCTGTGGATATTGTCATTTACTCGAGCTTTCATTAGTTCTTTCATCTACTGGTTCTCTTCGTCCTCTTCTACGCAAGAATTCTAACCCAGATCATCTTCTGACTTCTTATTCAAATTTAAACGTTCTTCCTGACTGCAAAAGAAAAAGATAAACATCGAAATTCTTGGTAGAAAATGGCATGCTTTATTCTTCAAAGTCAAAAAACGGAAAACATCGCGCTAGTCTTGGTTTAAATACAGCAAGCTTCGCACGCGCATACCTGAACAGGATATTCACAAATCATGCCTGTTCGGGAATGACCACGGCAAATTCACCAGTTATTAAATGCACTGCTCATTTCAGTTATAACTCCTGGAGCGTGAACGAGAATACCGATGCCGAGGAGAAGGGGTTCGGCGACGGCCACCAAAACGCCTGTCGGGAGGTTTTAAGAAAACAATGTTTGGTTACCTTGTGGGCCTGCCCATGTAAACACCCGGGGTAGGCGAATGCGCACGTTCCGTAATGCTGTAATCGACTCTTATTGGACGCCCATCGATTTCCAGGCCATGGGCATCGTTTTTGGCCTCCTTTGCATCGGACAGGTGCCTGAAGTACAAAAATCCAAAACCCCGCGAGCGACCTACAGTATGAAGGATAAATGACAACTTACCGGTGTAGTTATCATAAACGATGCACACGTCCTCCACTTCACCATAGCGAGAAAAGACGTCATATATGTCCCGCTCCTGGGTGTTAAGTGACAGACCAAAGACACCCAGGCATCGGGAGGGGGTTGGGTTGTCTCTCAGGTTATCACGCGATCGACGGTAGCCATAACTGCTGTTATAGCCTCTACAAGAGGAATGTACAGTTATTAGTTCGGGTAAGAAACGGGAACAATCTCCATTGTGGTCCGTTTGCTCGGGTACTGGGCGCACAAAATGCAAAATGAATCCTGACCAGTGCGCGGCAACTAACTGGACATGGACTTTGTTGCCTCAATCACTTTAGAGAGGGTTGGAGTGGAAATCCATGAGAAGTAGTATCTCATTGGTTTGAGTTAAGAGCGCCCGTTCCGCTTTGTCGTGGAATACTACCACGAAACCCCAGCAGGCTGTCGCATGGCGACATGCGATTTAGTAGAACTACTGATAAGTGAGGGAGACCGGAATGGTCATTTCCAGCACGTTAGCTGCTCTCAACCAACTGCATCGTGGTTTGGAAGGCCTAGGGCTCGACTGCTTGGTAGGACGTCGAGGCCGGAGACAAGGGCGGCTGTTGTAGGCGCGATCGGAGGCGGACTATGGTGGAGATCCGCCATGACTGAAGGTGCACTTGGGTTAAAATAGGCCAGAACCTCTACTTCTCACCACGTCCATGAGTGGAGGATAGTGACATCTACCAACGGACCTGACACACAAGACGGACCAAAAAGTAGAAAGGCAGGGGCATCCCTGGATGATGGAGAATGGGCAACAGGCTGGCAGAGTACTGCGAGCTTGCCGGAAAGTGTGGTTAGTGCATGGACGCCCAACCTCGAAGTCAGATGAATACCATCCGGGTGATATCTGACTAAACTTACAAATAGGCACTGCACATAAACGGGAATCGAATGCAGTTTACTCCGTCCTCCGACCATACAGTTTTGCCTTGTGGTCCAAGACAAAGAGGCAGACAGCTAGATAAGAATTAACCGAACGTGTCGGCATAGTGGGAACGAATAGTGAGGCCCTCGTAAACCAGCAAAACCCTAGACCTCGGGAAAGGACTAGAAAACAAGTGCTATATGGAGTCAAAACGCCTACAAACACTATGGTAGGGGCAAAAAAATCCGAACTATGGTAGCAAGACATTTTATCATGCAAGAACATACCCAGAGCGACGTGACCTATCCCGGCTGCTGCTGCGCCGCCTGCGGGAACCCTTCGGACTTATGGACCTGAAAGACGAGGGTCAACATGTTTTAACAGATCAAACCTTGACCGAGACCTGCTGCGGCCTCTTGATCTAGGAGACTCTTGTCGTCTGTAGCCATTCGGAGTGGGGGACGCCGAGCCGCGCATACCTACCGTAGTCAATGGAGAATGAGGCAAGCGGATGTCAGTCGCTTTAAACAACAATCATTCAGAGTTTCAGTTAGAGTAAAAGGTTTATATAGAAATCCGAAGACCCTGATATGTTGCGACCTTTATACAAGAATCCGCCCGTGAGTGCGACCTAAACATGACAATTGGGTTATCGGCAAAAAATTAGAAGGGGGTTATGGACATACAAACAATGGCGTAACATGTCAGGGTTACTCATGTTACCCAATAGTATTTGCCATCACATGTGTGTCCATGAGTAACTAAAATCCGTATAATATCAAATAGCAGGGTACTTTCCTGCGAACATCTGCGGTGGCGAACACAGATTAATAACTGAAGTCCTTAGTAGCAATCTAAAGATGGCCTTGAGGGCGGGGTAGCAAAAAGAGTAGGTGACAACTGTTCGCAGCACTGCAAGTTGAGAAAAATAAATAAAGGTCCGAAAAACAATGGCGTGGGGCTCACCTGCACAAAAAGTAGGGGATATCTATACAATGCATAAAACGGTTCTTGACGGTATTAACAGCTGGCAAAATAAACCAAAAATCCGAAGCTCAGACCCAGCCACGAAATCTGGAAACATAGGTGTAAACGGAAAATAACCAGAGGCAGGCGAGAGCTTTTCGAAAAATGCAAAAAATCAGTAAAGACATGTGTTAAACCAATTGAAGCGTTGGAAGATGGCTGAGTCGTTCCACAATTTCAGCATATTCTCGGCTTAGAAATGGGTGGGCAAATTTTCTCTCAAAGGAATCATGTTTGTAGACAACATTCCGGACACAGCCGAATGGTCGTTTCTTCAAAAACACCCATTTTGACTCAAAAGGCTTTTTCGATCTTTTTTCAAATGAGAAAGGTTACTTTGTGTGCCTTCAGAAAACCCCGTCGCCATTGCTTTATTGGTGAGGGTTTGACGGTTGTTACGATTCCCACGTCTGTAAATGAATTCACATCCTATGGAAGGTTAGGATGCAATTTTGAGCCTATGCCAGGGCTGATTATTAAAAAAGAGGCCGTCTGTGCATACAACTGCGTACCTAATCCACCGAGGAAAGTGTTCGCTGGGTTTGTATTCTCTTGCATAGGAGCTCTTTTGGGTTCGTCATAGAATGTTTCTAATATTCGCCAGCGGCGTGAACTTGGTTGAAGCCAGACCGTTGAAGGAATTTAGGCAAACGAAGGGGAGAAACTGGTTCAAGTGTAGTATTGTGCTCATCACAGATTAACATACGGCAGTTTGACCGTCGTTGCCGACCGTGTCCACCGTGAGCTCCACAACAAGGTGAAGCATGCGCGGGGAATTGCGCGTGATTTAGTTCATAATGGGTGTATACATGTGCTGCATCTACCACACTCTCTCCTACCTCACCTGAACCCGGTACCAAGACTCAGTCAATAAGATCGGAGGCGGGGAGGACGCAGGTGGATGGCACGGTCGAACCCGCACCTTGACGCTCCACGCCCCCTGCTCCACATAGCTAATAACCAGGATCTAACCAAAAATAACAGGGTGGCTGACACGGCCGTAGCCGCACCCATTCGTGCCGTCGCACCTGGTTCGGATCCCGTGGAGTGGGAGTGCCAGAAAAGCTAAATTTACGGGGAGCCATTGCAGCTGGACCAAGCGGAAGTAGTTCAATGTAATCCTCAATGTTTTCCTCCATTGCAACCACGAGCCCTTTGAGGGTTACATTGAACAACTTCCGATTTTGTCACCCAAGGTTGTACTAGACTCCAATCTAAGTTGAACCTTCTCCGCACGAATCCTGGAGAGTTGGGACAACAATATTTCGATGCCCTCAATTCACAGCAGGCTACTGATCTCCAGACGGCCTTCACAAAACTCGACTCAGCGTGGGGAGGAAAAGACATCATTTTTTGCAGTCGCTCTCGGTTTTGTCAAATGCGTCGAGAATCCAATCAATGCATCAGACTGCAGACATCAGAAGACGGTACGCCAGTTCTGAAAGAAAATCGGCCACATCCAAAGGGTTTGTTTCTCCAAAAGACGAGCGAACACTAACATGTATGCGACCTACCCTAATCCAGCTGGAGGTGGCGATGAGATACCCCGAATGTTTTCGGCCGACGCGCCGCTCCAATCACCTTGCGCCATCACTCTTCCGGTTGATCGCCATCCAGTGAAGTTTGAAATCGACACTGACTCAACTATTACACCCATGAATCAGGTCTCTCTTAAAAAACTATCGTCTCTCTCCCCGGCTAGCTCATGATTCCGTATTTACACTGGACAGAACGTAGAGGTTCAAGGGGTCTTTACAGCTGAAGTCGAGCATGAGGGAGAACTTCATTACATGCCGGTTCAGCTGGTGAGAGGAAGCCAGCAGCCAAATCTCCTCGGGCGGAATTGGATTAAGTGTGTGTCTTCTGAGTTATTCTATTTGCATCGGATTGGTGTAAAGCGGGCGTTAGATTCCATTTGGGTAAATCATAGGGAACTATTTCGTGACGATTCTGCTACCCACTACCGCGGCCCACCCGTTGAATTCCCATTTCAGTCAGATTTCCGGCTCCAGTTCTTCGAAGCTCTACAGTTCCTTGTGCAGTCGCACCGAAGGTCGGAGAAGAGCCGGATCGTCCGCAGAAAACGGATATTATGAAGCCCATGCAATATTCGGAATGGACAGCCCCAATAGTTCCTGTCCTTAAATTCGATGGTTCTGTGCGTATCTGTGTCGACTACAAGTTGACAATAAACTCAAAAATTAAACTGAATCCTTATCCTGTCCCGCGCATCGAGGATCTGTACACATCCCTCTCAGGGGGTCATCAGTTTACAATTTTGGACCCGAAGAATGCTTGCAACCAAGTCGTCCTAGATACTGAATCCCCAGATGCCACCACTATCAATACGCATTCGGCTTTGTTTCGATACAAAAGACTACCGCTTGGAGTAAGTTCGGTTCTCAGTTTTTTTCAATGCTTGATTGATAACCTTGTGAAGGATATACCTCACGTTTGCGCACATCTTGACGATATATTGGTCACCGGCCATCTGCCCGTAGTCATCTAGTGACTATGAACACCGTGTTAGGACGTTTAGAAGGCACAGGTTTTAAACTCAAGAAAAATAAGTGTACTTTCTTTGCCGACTCGGTCGAATACCTGGGCTTCAGGGTGGACAAACTGGCCTCCATCCACTCGAACATTACCTCAAAACCTTGAATACGGCGCTGCGCCCCAACAATACTAGTCAATTGCGTTCATTTCTGGGTTTAGTCATCCGCTTTATCCGCTTTTTAAATCAATCGGCTACAATTCTAAGGCATCTTTTTCGACTACTTGAAAAACGTCTTTGCTGGAACTGGTCGGAGGTCGAATAAATTGCTTTTGAACAGGCAAAGTCCGCTCTTACCTCCTCATGTGTCCTAGTTCAGTATAACCCCGAGAAGCCTATCACACTGAATTGTGATGCGTCGCCGTACGGCGTAGGTGCGGTTCTCATGCATCGAATGCCCTCTGGTGCGGAGATTACGATTACCTTGGCATCAAGAACAATATCACAGGCGGAAACCAACTACTTGCAACTAGATAAGGAGGCCTTAGCAATAATGTTTGGCCTACGTCGCTTCCACCTGCATCTTTTTGGCCGACCCTTCGAAAGAAATCATTTTCAAGAAAGGCCGAGAATAGTTTGCTCAGCACAGAGGTATATACTTAGCTGTTTAATAAGAGGGCCTGAGATCTTGTCAATTCCACCGAATACGAGTTACAAAGCCAGCTACTTTGCTTTTGAATACTTGCAGAAGCGGAATTAATTGTAGTGAGGAACGCATAAGCTTGGATGCTGCATCTTTCACTGTTTCACACTTTCTCAAAAACGGACTTAACAATTGCGAAAGCATCTAGAGGATCTATCCATAAGCTTCTTATCTGTTTACATAAGAATGGCCGAAATACTTGAATCAGTGTTAAAATGTGGCCTACGCGTGACTGACGAGGGGAGCCTTTAGCGCTTAATGGCGAAAACCCTTCCAGATCTGTTGTTCAGATCTACAGTCTCAGGTTGTTTGTTAAGTCCCTCCAAGCTACTCCACATCTGCCAAAATTAAGCAATGATTCCATTACAGAGGGGATGAATAGAGTGAAATTTTTCAGCTTATTCTTTGACAACCATGTTTATTTTTGACACTGACCTCACCCTCTCAATTCCTCTGTCATCTTATGCGTTCCTCATTACAATTAACTCCGCGTCTGCAAGTATTCAAAAGCAAAGTAGCTGGCTTAGTAACTCGTAGTCCGTTGGAACTGGCAAGATCTCAGGCCCTCTTATTAAACAGCTAAGGATTTCCCCTGTGTGCTGTGCAAAAATTCTCTCCCTTTCTCGAGAATGATTTCTTTCCTCATTATTGGAAAACGACCATTATTATTTCAGTATTTAAAGCTGGCTGTCGCTCTCTTTTTCAAAATTGTCGCGGGGTTCATAGAACTCCTCCATCGCTAAAGTGTTCAAAAAGTCATTACCATCACACTTACTGATTTCTGCATAGCCAGTCAAGTTCTAAGCTCTTGCCAACATGGTTTTCTGCCCGATCGCTTTTGTGAAACGTGTCATGTCTTTTCTGAATCTACTCGCTTCTCTTCGTAATGATAATCCATCTGGGATCGTTATCTATTTTGTTCTTAGTAAGGCCTTTGAAAAGGTCCCGCATAGACGAATCTTAGTAAAACTCGAGGCTCCAGGGGTTCGTAATCCTCTTAGTTGCTATATTAAATCATACCTATCTAATTGGAAATAAAAGGTCCTGGTGGGGTCCTCATTTCCCAACGAGTGCTCCGTTGATGGCGGTGTATTCCGATGTACCGTGTCAGGTCGTCCTTTGTTTCGTTTTAGACTAGTGATAATTCTTTACCGGTTAAATAATTTCAATCTTTTATTTATGCTGGTGATACCCAATGCGTATCTTCTCCCTCTAAATCTATGACTCAACGTTGCCTGGAACGAATCCATCCTGATTTGCTCCATCCTTCTGCATGGAAATCAATGACTAATAGAATCTTCTTTTTTTTAATGCCCCTGCATGTATTTTGAACCGGAAGAGCTACCCCAACAAATGCGTTTTCAAGCCACCCCTATGACTGAATGTTTCGCCATCAAGAACTCAGGTCTAAACCACACCAATAATCTACATCTCTCACCGCACGCCGACAGAGTAAGGGCCAAAGCTGCCCAGATTTGTGGCTTTATTTCTTACAAAGCCTACTTTCCTGGGATTAAATTAAGACTTTATCGAGTGTTTGCTCTTCCCACGCTGGCATATTGCTGCCCATTCTTTGGTTTAATAGACGAGACTAGCCGTTCTAAAATTGAAAATGTCCAAAGAAATTTTGCTAGATAACTTTTACATATGACGCATCTAAATAGTTCTTCTTTAAATCAGTGACCGCTAAATAACCTAATTATATGGGTTCGGAGACTAGAAGCCGGCGTCTGTCTCACTTTTTTATTAATAATAATTCAAATTTTCAGTTCAGTTCAGTTCAGTTCATTTTATTTGAGGGAAATATCAGACATCAGTCCTTATCTCTGTTATTCGTCTATACAATCCTTATAATTGTTTCTTGATTTTACCTTGTTGGGAGTGCCTACACTCCCAAAAACAAGAGCCACCCAATCACTGGAGACCACGTGCGTTTTCTCGACTGCACTGTAATCCTAATCGTGGCGTCTCTCTATTGGCTTTCCCCCTCGGGCCTGCTCGATCTGCGTATTCGAATTATCGACCGGCTCCTCTGGAATGTTCTTCCCGAAGGGCGTTGGACCGAATTCCGGCGAAGCACAGTCGGGCGTTATAAATATGCGTTACTTTCAGTTAATTATGACGTGCAATTTCCTAATACACATCTTCGTGGCCGGTCGCGTTCTCCTTCTCTGCTGCGCTGGTATTGGGGACAAGGGTCGAGTACGTATACGCTACACGGGATTTCACGTACCAGGCGAGTCATAACATACCTCTTACCGTCTCCTCCATCTTTACACGACCTCCTTTCTTTGCTGTCACGTATATATTTTCCTGGAATAGCTTGCCAGTCGATATTAGATTTTCAAGTATTATATACGTTTTTAAGGGAAGGCTGCGCCTTCGTCTCAAGAGTGACCCGATTATCCTTTCGCTTTCCTCATTCATCCCAAGAAGCTTTCTCCACGACTTTGAAAACGACCGTTGGGCATTTAGGACGAAACCGCCAATTTGGCTTATCCGCTCACATTTCACTCTCTGCGCGTGGTTTTGCTTTCTGCAATCATTCAGCAGAAATCTGGGCTCTTTCAATTCATACAATGTGCCCTTCACAGAACACGACGCACTCCTAATTAGCCTCTCAGAGGAGTAATAGGGATCGTACCGACACACACGACACAGACCACCTCCACTTCGTTCGCCGCCAATTCCCACCAGGATTCCGCCCCCTCCACCAGAATGTCTTTGTTTCATCCGAGGTCTTCCCCCTTCTAGCATCCAAGCCACATTATAATCATTCTTCGTTCTCATTGGCTGATTTGCCTTTAAAGTTTCATCCTACCTTCAGAAAGAGCCTAACTTGCACCTCCATATTCCTTTGCGGAGTAGTTTTTTCTCCTGACTACTTTTTGAAAGTGAGGGCTCCGTTAACTCACCCTTCGCTTTTAAATTTTTATTTTTTTTTCGTTGCTTTGTCCGTAGCTCACTACTTTTTCCAAAATTTTAAACTTTAGAATTTGCAGACATTATTATTATTGTTGTTGAAAGTATCACATGTAAAAGACCAATCGTCAGCAGAGGTGAAAAACGTCGCCTGCCCTACATGGTGCGATGTCCGAATCCTATCGCTCATCTGACAGCTCAAGCAAACCATCATTGTCTACATTGTATTTTTTACCAACTGACTCAATGTTAACTTTGTTTGGATAGTGCCCTCTTGTAGCTTGAAAATATTATTATTATTATTATATTCCGGTGACGAAAAAAGGCCAAACCGATCCGATATGAGCAAGGATGTAGGGGCTGATGGTTAAATGGAAGGTGCAAGGGCATAACACTCGACCTAACACTTAGGCCCACACATTATAAGCAGACTTCATTCTAGACATCTTGCAGGTGGGATTGCCCAAGGGTGATACATTAAGAAGGAGCGATTCCAGTTGGATAATCCGCCCTGAGAGAAGGACCGAGTTGTCTTGTCATTTGGAAACTTTGAAAGGCACGGCTTCTATTGCACTGTAATAGGGTCAGACGCGTCCTTTTACTTGTGGTGAGGATTACACTAATTTAAATAAATAAATGAAGGATTTTATTTTAGACCCTTGGAGGTCCCATCATAGCAGGTACAAATAAATGTTCGACTAAATTTTAGGACAAGTAGACAGATTCTTTACATTATTCAGTTTTCGGTTTTAGAATTAACAGTCAGATAGGAAAACGGTCAGTGAACAGTGAAAAAACTCCCCATGAAAAAGAAAAAAATAGTATGAAGTGGTTAACTTTTAGGTAGAAAAAGCAGCCATTCATGAAAGGGAAAATATGCGGGTCGAACAGGACAGGACTGCGTGTGGTATTGCATAAGGGATTCAAAACGTAAGTCGTCAAGGCAGAGCTTCCTAAACCGAATGGGGTAATCTGCCTCAAAGTGGCAAGATAGGGGAACCTAGAAGCGATCGGACAGAGTCCGCTTAGAGTCCAGCCGAGGAGGGGACATTAAACGCTAGGACGTTCATCAAAGCGCAGAAAGGAGAATGTGACCCTGCGACCTCTTTGTTGACCGACCAAACTACTAGAAAATGGCAGAAGCATAGAATCCACGCCGTAATAGTCAACAGACCATTTTGGGTCGAAATGAGGAGATGATATCAAGATTCGCGATAATCAGCGATTGGAGGGGGGGCGGTCCCATGTGGTCAAGTTCACTCCCCATCTATGTATCAGATGACCCACTGAGCCTGTCAACCAGTCGGTGTTGATAGTGGGTGCGGTGACTGCCGTGGTGCTAGAGCTATCGATTGCGCGTCTTGCACACGTGCTGGTTGTCCATTTCGCAAAGCCGGTTTTCAGAAAATCACGCGATTCTCTCATAAATATAACGTGAATTTCATCACACGTTACATCTTTCAAATTATAGCGGTCTTAACAAATTAACTAACATATATGCTGTCTGGGGATATATAATGGTGTCCCTATTGTAGTACACACACGCGTTTGACCGACAGTTTAACCATGGTTACCGATGGTATCCACCGTGCTTCTCGGAGCAGGGTAGGCGCAGGGACCTGACTTGCGCATGAGTTAGTTTGCAATGACATCAAACCTGCTTTGGATCTAACGCACTCTCTTCTCCCTGGCCAAAATTGCTCGATGTCAAGACAGTGTCAGAAAAGCCGGAGGCAGGGTTGGGCGCAGTGGTTGACAAAATTACACTGCCCGTCTATGCATGTTACACACGCCCGGTCTACGCACGATGGACCGGATCTTCGTAGAAAATAGGAACATACGACCCAAACCCAAACTGAGCGAAAATGCCATAGAGGCCACATTGGGAGGGGGTACTGAACGCTGACTCTCCGTTCTGAGAAGTGGACCGAATTGTCCCGTCAGTTGGCCACCTTCCAAGCCACGGCTCTTAGCGTACCGTGTTGGCGCAGAAACGTGTCAGATTGTTTATCATGAGTAATGTGTGCTGAGTGTCATGGGGACGCAATCCTCAGAATCGACCTCACCCACTTTTCCTTCCCTAGTCACTAGTTTATTGTCTGTGGCGTTCATTGATATGTTGCATGGATTAAGTGCAATGTCTGGAGCGGTGTGAGCCAGCGGCCATGCCACCAATACATTCCACATGCGGCAGATTTTACTGGATGTGCGCGTGGCATGACCTGGTCTGCCCCTCTGTCTATCTAGCGTCTCTGTCGTGTTTCCCGACGTAGGAGCCATTGGTGTTTGATCGAATAGGCAAAAACTTAATTCTAATTTGTTTTGCATGTACGAGAACAGTTATTTCTAGGAGGCTGAGAGCTGTGCCATTTTTCCATGGATTTTGTTAATACGCATGCAACCGAGCAGACCGGCGCAGTGTTCAAATGGCTAGTTTTGTGATCTGAATGGCGATTTTGTCGCTAACTTGACGCCAATAGATATTGAGCATCGTGGCTATGTGAATATGTCTACTGGGTTGACATGACTCCCACCAATATTTATCGTGTTTTCGCTGTTATAGCCTAATGAGGTCAGTTGGTATGTGGGTAAAATCTCGCACGTGCTATTTGTCTGCCTGACGGTTGAAGGTCTGAGGCAAGGAGGTTCACATTCCGCTGTACCTCCGCCTACGTCACGATTTTTGGCGGGCAGTCACTCGGATAAAAGAGGTCGTGTACACAAGCTTAGGGAATTTTCACAGGTACAGATATTCGTCGGGCGTTCAGCCGGTAGATGGTAGATGCTGACTTCTGACCACTACTCGCAGTAGGCTTCAACCAGTACAGCAAAGGGTGTAAGAAGGAAGAGGGTGAAAGCCAGTGCGCAACTATTTTTCACCCCATATGCAATTGCAAATTATTTCAGGACTGTCTCATTTTCCGTGACGTGCGCCATCACCCTATCTAACCATCAAGATATCCGCATTTTAACGTACTTTTACAGAGCCCGTTGCGATTCACTGTACCGAACCCCCTGTGAGACCAAGTGTCGCTTAGTTCTCCACAATATGCTTGCAGTTAGCGGACTACAATGATTGTGTCCGTAGTAACCCAGTCTTTACGTAACCTGTATTGTCTAAGAAAGGTGTCCCTGTTACAACTGTGTTCGGACGACTTAAAAACATGCAAAAAACTAGCTTGCCAATAGTGTTGAGGAGAGAGATTACGTGGATTTTTAATGATAATTTGAATGGATTTTTAATAAGCGTCTAGTAGGCACCATCAGTTGAAAACAATGGAAGATTGAAATGACAAAAAATATGTCCGGCAAAGCTAACCTGTAAATCTGACTAAACCTTGCAGCTGTACACTGATACGTAGGAAGATAGTGCTTTAAACTAGCAATAATTGTTGGTATGCGTCAGAATTTGTTATTTCGCCAATGATACTAAGATTAATATATGCAAATTCTAAAACGAAGTGTTTTATACTAAACAAATAACACTGAGTGAATAGTAAAAAACCTGGATGGAAAGTATGAAAAAAGTTAATAGAGCTCGAAAATATCAACTGAGGTAATCATGCAAAAGGGACTCCTGCTCAAATGGAAGGGAAATAAGGAGAAGAGGTCAAAATAACTGGGGGGACAAGTAATATCTTTAACGAAGAGACATTGGATGCGCCAATCCATGATGTAGGTAAGCAGCTCATCAGTACTAACAGGCTTTCCCAAGAGCTCTAAGTTCAGCTGATAGTGATAGTCTTTTACGGCTAATTTGCTAGAAAAGACGATCAACGCAAAGTAAGCACTAATTTAAATGATGAAAAGTGACAAAAAGTAGTTTACTTGGCCCGCTCTTCTTTTGCCTTTTTGCCAGTGATGTCCCATATTCATTCCGGAATGATAGGCCCTTTATGTATGCCGATGATTTGAAAGTTACATATCGGTTTAAGCCAGCAGATTGCGAGATCGTGCTCGAACTCCTAAAGAGAGACCTACAGGCCTTTGCCCATTGATGCTGCAGATGTCACCTTTTTCTTTCTTGACATAAATGCCCAGTTATGGTGGTTGGCGACAACCACCAACCTCAAATAAGTATTGCCGGTCACGATATACATGTGACTGGGGTTATTAAGGATCTTGGTGTATTGTACTTCGAGCGTCCAAATCTTTCTGGACATAGCACCCTGATATTCACCAAAGAACGCAGAATGACCGGGCTTAGGCTGAGAAATGTTAAAACTGGCGATGTTAGGATGCACCTCTATAAACTTTACGTTAGACCTGGCCTGAAATACTGTTCTTTTTTACTTAGCCCCTTACGTGCTGCTGAGCAGAGGAAAATAGAATCCACCCGGAATTTTTTTTACCCAAAGAACCTTAACACCTGAACGCCAAAATCTGACTCACCAAGAACGTTGCGGGCCAACAAGCCGTGATCGCCTGTTTTTTCGTCGACTTCAAAAGGGACTATCTTTGTTTTTTAGACCTAGAGCAGAGGCATGATGGCATTTGATGCGGGAGAAATGATTAGGACATCAATAGTAGTAAGTGATTTATATCTGAATGCGCGGCTGTTCTTTTTTCTTATCAGCCTACTTCTTAATGTCGGGTCATCTGACTTGTCTAAATTGTTCTTTCTTCTCTGTGCTGCCTGATATCTGAGAGTCCTTTATTTCATTACGCATACATAATACGAACTACGCATGTACTCAGATGGATTACGACTCTTCATACGGAGAATACAAATAGATAAGATGCCTAACCATGGGAGAACAGAAAATATGGTTTTCTCAGTATGTTTAGAAGTCATACCGGTCAGAGGAAAGCATAATTTGTTCTGTTCTATTTGAAGTGCATGGCATTAAAACAGAAAGCCCTCTTTGGAGGTCTCCTATGTCGAAATGTAACAAACTCCAGTGTCACAGCGTCCGATATAATCAGTTTTTTGGATACCTCTCTTACGTAGACAGGGAAAGTGGAACTTGTGTGGGTTGGAACAACAGCACTGAACAATCCTGACGGACAATGTGTATAAAAACCAAGAAGTGGATAGTTAATAGGTGTTGTTTAACCGCACAAGCAGAATCCTGGTCGAATGACCTTGAGCAGGAAAAGGTCTATTAAAATGACAGTTCAAGTGATCATGTCAGGCAACACTGTTGACCGTCTTGAAGAAGGAGACACGATCGCCGGGACAAGAGCTTTATTAGCCTGACGTTTCGGATTCCTACTCGAATCCATCATCAAAGACAAAAGAGCAGAAACGGGTGGTTGTTGCACAAGGGGCTGCGGTATTTATAGGATGCAGTAGCCATGCTACCGCATACCTATGAACGTTCACGGCTCCCCCTTCATCGGGGATTGTCGCACTTGGTGTGATCATTGCTTGATGGCGATCGTGTCTCCTTCTTCAAGACTACTTCCTGGGACTCGGCTCTTTGCTTCTATTGGCAATGTATTTGGGCGCAATGCGCTCCGATCGGCCCGGCGATGGGAAACCTTCGCCCTTCGGGAGGCCTCTACGTATTCGCAGATCCGGTTTCTGCACAGGTGTCTCGACAATAATGTGTTACCGAAATATGTTTCATACAAGCCACCGGTTAACACGGATTTGGCGAGACGAGCAGTATTTCAGCACGGCAGAAGGATAATCCGAGTGCTCCTCCAAGATTGCCACGCGAGACTTCGTAAGTGCCGTCAAAGGATTGACCAAGAAAAGACCAGATGCTGTGAGTTCATGGGTGAAATCGGTACGAATCTGCTCCTACGGAGGATAGCTGAACAAGCCCGCGAACAGAGCATGATACGCGACGCAGCACTGGAGAACAAATTTCGAAAGCTGCCCGATCCAACGTTGCCCAGAAACGACAAACGGGTGCACAACCTGTCATCAAAGGAGCTGACGAAGGATCAGATGCAGGTTTTACGGCACGAAGCTTCATTTAACACGGCTGACGCCAAACATTTTAACATGATTGCAGCAGTCGAATCAATCCTTTGTCAGATGGAGGCAACGGAGGAGACTAAGAACCTCATCCGACACCAAGTGTCGTCTCTTCTGATGGCCCACAGGCCGCGGGAAGTGCTGTCCAAGGTCGAACGTGATGCGCTTAGAGAACTCAAGGCCGACAAAGACCTGGTCATCGTGCCAGCGGACAAAGGACGCGCCACAGTTGTACTGGACAGGACAGACTACCTTCAAAAAGCCAAAGGTTTACTGGAGGACCGACAGTTCTATGTCTCATGTGCAACGAACCCTTTAAAGGCGCTGACACGCGAAATTAATGCTACGTTGTTGGCCTTGGAGAACTCAGGTGCAATAACACCGACCGACAGACGCATGGCGAGACCCCAAGATACGACTTTGGCCCGATTCTATGGCCTCCCTAAGGTGCACAAAGACGGCGCTCCTCTCCGACCCATCGTGTCGCTCAAAGGTACTCCAACGTACGGACAGGCTAAGTGGCTGTTCCGGCGTCTCAAGTTCCTGACCGCTGAGTCAGACACCACGGTCTCTTCGTCAGCACAATTCCTGGCGAAACTCAAAGGGGTAAGCATCCATCCAAATGAGGTCATGGTATCTTTCGATGCTACATCCCTTTTTACTTCTATTCCCCAGGACCTGGCGATCGAGACAATTGATCTGCTACTATAAAGCAAATACGATGAAACGGAGAACCGTCTTGGACACGCCCAAGTCCTTCAGCTCTTGAAGCTCTGTCTCAGGACGTACTTCACGTTCGAGGGGACAATCTACGAACAGGTGAAGGGCACACCAATGGGTTCGCCGATTTCGGGATTCATCGCCGAGGCGGCCCTGCAACGGTTAGAGTCGCTGGTCTTCCAACACCACAGACCGAAATTCTGGGCCCGGTATGTGGATGATACCTTCGTCGTCATCGAACGGGATCAGGTGTTGACATTCCAAGAAAATCTCAACGCCGTCTTCCCGGACATTCAATTTACGATGGAGGAGGAAGAGAACAACCAGCTGGCCTTCCTGGATGTCCTCGTATGCCGCAAGGATTGTGGTGGACTAAAGACCAAAGTGTTTAGGAAAGCGACAAATGCGATGCAAGTACTGAACTTCAACAGTAACCACCCAATCAGCCACAAACGCAGTTGTGTAAGGACGCTCTATCGGCGTGCCGAAACGCACTGCAGTGAGCCAGAAGACAAAATTGCTGAACTACAATACCTCCGACGGGTCTTCAAAGCCAATGGCTACCCGCGCAACTTCGTCGACCGGTGCATACGCAAAAGGGACGAAAGGCCTAACCGCACGGACACCAAGTCTTGGCGGGCACTTCCGTACGTCAAGAACGTTTCGGAAGCTGTCGGCCGCCTTCTCGCACCACTTGGGGTTGGAGTGGCACACAGACCGGAGGCAATCATCAGGCGTCTGATCATGAAACCGAAAGACCTACCGCCACGGCTAGAAGCGTCTGGAGTCATTTATCGGATCTGGTGCAGTTGCGGACAAAGCAACTACGTCGGAGAAACCGGAAGACAGCTTCGAACGAGAATGGCCGAACACGCGGCAGCGGTGCGCAGAAATGACGCCAGCTCTCAAGTTGCAGCTCATTCGACGAGATCCGGCCACACATTTAAATTCGATGAGGCCGAAATTCTCGCAAGAGGTGACAACCGAGTGAGCCGGGAGCTACTGGAATCATGGTTTACTGGCCCCCAGTCCATCAACAAGTGCGACGATCTTCCCATTCCATACTCCGTACTGAAACTTCGCCTAGGCGGGGTACCAAGCCATGCGGGGAGCGCAGAGGTGAACACTCTTCCCAATACCGGGGTCGATGCGTCAGATGATCGAGCAATCATCACGCCAACATCCAACGGACGTGATGAAATTGCAGCAATTATCGACTCAAATGTCGGCCATCAAGCAATGATCACACCAAGTGCGACAATCCCGGATGAAGGGGGGAAGCCGTGAACGTTCATAGGTATGCGGTAGATAGATAGATAGATAATTTTTATTAAAGACCCGTCGGGGTCCCATCAATGCAAGTTAAAATAAATTTGCATGCGAGTTTTAGACGAGGTAGGCTGAATCTTTACAAAATGCAATTCATAGTTTCTGAATTAGAAGTCCATTGAGAAACATGAAGATTGAGGGGTGAAAAAAA
>CACRXP010000103.1:1250719-1275564 GCA_902702965.1 Spirometra erinaceieuropaei | reverse complement strand
AACTTACACACTTTCGACACTGTATTCTCTCCCAATTTTGTGTCTGGATGACAGTGAACCTATTTCACTGACGCATTCGTCCGACTCAGCACTCACTGGTACTCCTAGTGTTCGAAACGTTCTTCTGTCTCGTACCAACGTGTCAACTCACCGGCACACGTTGACGAGACCACGCCAGCACACCCAGGGTTGATGCCCCAACTGCATCTCTCTACAGGTCGCAGCATCCCCACTGGCACGCGGTCCGAGCTAATTCTGTCATCATCGACACACGCTCTCAAACCCACATGTGCACTGGATAATTTCACACATATCATCGCCTGCCTCACGATCGACACCATCACTTCGTTCTGTGTCTGGCGGGGAGCTGTGACGACTAGCCATCCTGACTGGTCTGGCGTCATTGTTCAAGACCTCGCTGCCTCAAGGTCATTCACCCCTTGCAGCGAGCCGTCCCAGACGAACTGACCTGAAGTCACACGACCAAAAGCTCGAGCATACCTGCGTCCGCGCAGTCGCAGCTGCCCATGCGGCCACTTGAGCGCCCCACCCCCTGCAACCAGCGGAACAAGCCACTGGGACACCACCTCTCGGCAAATGCAACACACGCTGATTGGACACCACTTGAGCTTGGCCCACGAGCCTACAAAAGCGGCTGCCACCACGGTCTCAGGGGCTCTCAGGCCTGACTGGACGCAGTCAACAACAGCCCTGGCTTCGTCAGTGGCCACTGTCGCCTGAGAGGACAACCCCGGGTTCCGTGCACAATAAACCCCTTATTCTGGTCCCCTTTGTCTTCTCCCTTCAAACATGGAATTTGGCCTGACGATTGTAGCTCACATGCTGCACATATTCTCTCTGCTGTGCTGCTGCAGGGCACCGTCCATGTTCTGCTGGTTAACTCTGTAATCTTGCTCATGAGCAACCTCTTCCCCTTTTTGTTGGTTCGTCGAGATGAATTCGTTATTTGCCTCCTACTGGCGTTTTTGCACATTTGCATTCTCTGTTATAATAGACTTTCTCATGGGAAACCTACCTATATCATTTGCACATGATTTCCGGTTTCGATGTGGCTGAGGCTGTAGGCGAAGAAATTTGTATGCTCGAAGTCCAGAACCTGAATTTCCACCAGTTAGAACTTATCAAAAACTTTGAGCCGTAAGGTAATTCTAATGCGCCTTAACACAAAGCGCTTTTTTGAAATTCTTGGGCCGATCGACTCGCCTGCTTGTTTCGGGGGCGTTGTGTTTGGTTTACTTACATAATCGGCACATTGCTCGCAATTTTACGACTGAGAAATGTGAGCATTCGGAATTACGCGCGTATTTTTTCAAACAGAATTGGACATAAATGACCGCTAACCTGAGATCAAGATATGCTGTTGTGGTGTGTTTATTATTTGACTGGTCACCACGCAGACTAGTTTGGGCACTCTTAGATGCACAGTTATTTCACTCTCGTAGATATGACCGAGATACGAAGGAGGGCTTCAACGGTAGCCGAGGGAATCACCCTATTGAGCCTCCTAAAAATCAAGACAAAGAGCCAGTCATTGTCAGCTAGCGTGGAAAACAGGTCTTCCAAAGCCCTTCGCAGCAAGTCGTACGTCAGCGTGACAAACTACGCGAAAATAAGTGTCGCTCGGAAGATTGCAGGGAACACTCGAGACGGAAACGAGAAGCGGATTACTGGCGCATGTTTGAGACACTGAGCCAATGGTTCTTGTACTATCTGCAACCCTAGGGACTTTTGTCCTGCCTTTCTTACTGTTCCCAAAACAAAAAGGCGTAGTGCTGACATTTGAAAAATCACTGCAACGTGTAACCGTTGTGTTCTACTCAAAGAAATTTGAATATGACTGAAGGCAGCAGTTCATACTTATCATCATCGTTAATCTTCAATAAGTTAAGCAGCTTGGCATGGACCGATGGCTCGTTCTGCATTATGCCGACGAAAACGTAAGGATGAGCCCCAGAAATGCAGTAGGAATCAAGTTAGTTTCCGCTGCTTTCAAATAGCTATGCGACAACCCATTACAGTAATTTTTAACGCAGAGGTGGTTGCAGAGATTGCCATTCTGTAAGCAACACATTCCGTCGCCGATAATTGACAAGGACTGAGCAACGAAGCAATGCTTAACCATTTTAGTCACACGTTTTTAAAATTTGGGTTTGACGATACTGGATACGGTCGTTGATGAAGACAACAACGGTCTCAGAGCCGCTCCTCACAAAAGCTTGGAAAGATATCGCGTGCTGACAATAGTCATCAGCGTCACGATAGAGGGGAGGATCGTGAGGGCAGAATAACGGAACCGGAAGTGTGGTGTTAATGCACCTACAAAACAGCACTTGACTGACTGGGATGTCCGAAAATGCATTGCTCCGTTACGACACTTATGTGCTAGAAGGTAACGAAAATAGCCCGCTGGATGACTTAAAAGTACGCGCGTGTATTGTTTGGTTGGTCTGGGATTACTCAAGACGTAACTTGCATTGATTTTAGTGTTTGCGTCAAGCATCGCTTTAATTCATGCGGACTTTTTTTATGTAAATGACAGTTTCTGTCTTGTTTGAGCCACCGACGTAGACAAAAACCCATGCACACCAATGTGTCCCGAGTAACTGCGCTACTTACCCAGTAGGAAGCCAATGACGCTGTCCTATGTATTTTGTTCTTGGGTTTCAAAGGTCAAGTTTGACGTGAAGAAAGAGTTATTTTGGCTTCGTGCCTGACAACACCCATCTAACCAGTCTGATTGCATTCAGTGAGAGCATTTATCTGTCATACACGTTACACTGAAAATTGGTGTTTCTGCAGGTTCTTCCCAGATAGACCGCCTCCCTACGACCTTCCTCCTGGCTAGTTGAAAAGCTCTCGTATCCTTTAATCTGAACAACTACTCGGAAGTAGGAGCTATGAAAGATAACGTCTCCGAGTGACAGCCTGCTGTTTCGTTTCTGTTTAAAGAAGGCGCGAACTCCCCTCTGTAAGAGGCACGTGGCGCTGCGGCCACTGTGAGGTCATGACTTCGAACTTTCAAATTTCCATAAGCCAATATGCTCGCCACTGGCTTTAAAGAACCGTTTCAACTGCTCCAAGTTTCTGCTGCATCACAAGCTACCGCCCCCCTGCTCTGCAATCGGAGACTAGACGCTCGTCTTGGTTCGCAAACATGATAACGGAACCTTTTTGGGCAGCTTTTCAAAGGTTAATCCCGCTTACTTTTCCGTTCGGAGGTGGAATACATGGTCTAACGACCTGATGAAATTCTAGTTCATTGTCGCCAGCAAGGGAAACAGCTATTACTGGTGAGGTTTCCCGTTTTTGACACAACGTATTAATTGGCGTCTCCGTCGTTATAGGTTATTAGCTTACTGTGGCCACGCTTTATAACGACAACTCCCCATGACTTCGGCTGTGGTCTTCGGCGTCGTAGTTCTCTTCCGAGTATTTGTAAGACGATGGCGGTAGATAATGCCCCGTGGAAGTCGTGTTCACCGCACCGACAGCACAGAAGAAACGTGAGGGAAGCACCTCCTTCTATTTGTAACTCCCGTTCTTGTCCAATGCATCTGCAGCGCAACCCGTTTGGGGGTAGGATAGTTGCGCAGTCAATGGTGGACAGCATTTTCTGGAAGACATTTATGAGGCGATCAACAACGTAGTCATGGTTCGAAACCAGCCAGATTTATCCGAGTGTCCCCCATACCGCTCGGCGTATCTGCCCAGTATCACCAGTGTCCCTCGTACTCGTATAGTGCTGTGGTTGAAATCGTGGCTGTCGTATAGTTACAGTGGACTAATGCGGAAACAATTGGCATAACTTCACCGTCACAGTCCTCTCAAGTTTTGGCTTATGATGAAGTTGCTGCATACTATCTAATAGTTGAATTCCTCTTTTTGCTAAATATTTTTAGACTTATATCTGTTGTGACTAGAGTGGGAAGTCAAAATCTCGACATTGGAATTCGTACGCTGTTCATTTTTGTAAACAGAGGGCACCCGAGCATTATACATTTTCTTCAGATCGAGGGAGTTCGGGACATCTTGGCTAAGCTGACTAAGCATTTCGCTGAATCAAGGCATATGGACGCGGAGCTTTTTCTCCAAGCTTGGGTCGAGGTGTGTGTTTGGATCAACCCCTGCTTTTTACTCGTCTTTACACCTCTCAGAATCTGCCTATTGACCCAACAGCGGCCTATCTAACGCCTCCGCAGGTGGTGGATAGTAGAATAGTCATCATTAAGTGATGGCTAAGAAATAACCAGACTCTGAGGTTTGACGAATAAACGGTCATAGACAATGAAGAAGGAGACACGATCGCCGGGACAAGAGCTTTATTAGCCTGACGTTTCGGATACCTACTCGAATCCATCATCAGAGACAAAGAAGCAGAAACGGGTGGTTGTTGCACAAGGGGCTGCGGTATTTACAGGATGCAGTCATAGACAATGTAGTTGTGTTACTTTCAGCCATGATTGAACACCGGTGTAGGATGCCAGTTGCCTAGAATGGTCGCAAACTAAAGTGGTATTACGGTGTAACTAATGATTCACACCTGGCATTTGCGGAATATTGTCCCACCCATAGACCGGTAAAGCGGTCAACCTCGCCCGTACCGTACCTCTGTGAATATGCACGATCATTTGTGTCAGGAGCCGGCAAAGTCAGCTCTCGAGCTAACCGCAATAGGTGGCAGTAAGTAATCCTCTCATCGACGGACAATGTGAAAGCTCAAGAACCTTGCCTCACAGTGCAGTTTGTGAGACAGGTAAACAAGTGTTTGGATGCAAAAACCAAAGGAGATAATTTATAGAGTATTTCCTGTTCATCGTCCTTAGAACTGCTCAGTACAGAAAACAACATGGCATGTTTCTGACTGTGCCTTTTAGTCGAATGCAGTCGATGCGGGACGGGCAGAAGTTCCTAAAGTCGAGGGAAATGTCAACTACACGCCAGCCACGAACTCGCCTGTTAGCACTCAAATGAGTCGATTAGTTCGTTGGGTTCTGAAGTCTAACAACTGCTTAACAATGAAATTAAACTGCCTTCTTTCCAAGCGCGTGCAGTTAGGCGCCTCGAACGGTTAATGGGGTAACTTACATCATAAATTAGCCATTCATTCTGATTGGGACTTCTGGACGCCTCGTCTGCGCGCTCTGGACCCTAAGAACATGAAAATGTTCATGTTATGACTGTGTTGGAAGTTCGACTTAAAATTATTAATCTTGCTATTGTGGAAAAACCCACTGTTGCAATTTGACGCGAGCGTCATCCTTTGGATTTTACCTTTCCAGCTTGCTGCTTAGAGAGCAGACAAGATGCTAGACCTTTCCCAGTACTTTAATGACAAGGAGTAGGGAAGTAGGTAAGACTTGATTATTGATCGAGGACAAGGTTCTCCTAGGAGATTTTCTCCTTCCCTGTTGTGGTACGATCTGAAACATAGTTGCTCTGAAACAACCGGCAGCCTGACCTGCTTCTCGTAAGGTAGACTGTGCCATGAAGGTCGGTCTGGTTTCTCAGCCCTGAGTACTTGTGCCGTCAGCGCACTGTCTCCCTCGAAGCTACGTCTAGTGAGTCTTTAATGTGGGCGAAAAAAGACCAACCAAAATCCTATTGTGGTTAATCTGTATATCCGATGGCACAGTCCGCCTGACACACGCAAGATATTTTATTGTAGAGGCATACTACCGACAAAGACAAAGGAGACTGGGATGGCCATTTCTGGCTTATTAGCCGTCGTCAGCCGGCCCTACCATACCTTAGGCTTGGGAGCACTTGAACTCGCGCTTTTTGTTTACCAGTCCAACGTTTTAACCATTGGGCCACGGACTCGTTGTCCTGTCGGTTGCTATCGGGCATATTTCCTATGGTACAGGGCACCCTCTACCAGACTTTATCATAGTGAAAACTCCTGATCCAGTATGTGCCATTGGTCAACCTGTACGTACTGTACCCCCCATGTGCATACAATTTATTACGCCAGAGGACACATTGAACTCCAGGAAAGTAGTTTCTACTACAAGGTCACGTTGCATACTGCTAAATACTACGGTTGAACTAGTGATTTGTTCGTAACTCCCTCTCACGGCTCGGCGTGAATATGCGACTTTGAGCTATCCTTAAAGAGGACGCCTACTGCAGTGATTATTACACCCGTAAAGACCATGCGCATAACCCCATTCAAGCACAACATTAACCGGATCTGCATGAGAGCCGCCCTTATGGTAGTCGAGTGCGTCACTGCAATAGTTCTGCTTTAGCTTTTAAGAAATTACCGACGCCTCAACTTGTTGGTTGTCTTATTTTTTGCAACTTGTCCTACGTTGACGTGTGCCCTCATCTCACCGGCTTTTGTAAGTACTGTTGTGTGTCAGTGTTTAGCAATCATTATGTTTGAATTGTTTCTGGCCTCTAGCAATTTTAAAACGGCAAGGAAACAGAAGTTTGGCCTCTCCTTAATATCTGTATGTTACCGTTGGGTTTTGCGACTGTCGCAGCTTTTTGAACTCACCGTTCGATCCTGCTTTCTTGGCTGCATTTTAGGCTCTGTTTCTACTACAGCCATCTTTTATAAGCAGTAAATGTTTGTTACTGCGTTCATGTTGCTCTTTTATTTGTGTTTGCAGTCTCTTACGATGGACCAGAAATTGCTTTCCTCCCTGTCAGAATCTGCACACCTCGGAAATCTTTTCCCCGCGAACGACGCTTCAGCAAACATTATTTTAAAAGCCAACTCAAGAATACCCAATGTCATGAACTTTGCGGTTCCAAAATTTCAAAATGAGGACTGCAGACAGGTAACTTTTTAAATGAAAAGGTACTTCAATTTGCCGCGCAACACGAAGCCGAATTCCATGATATGGTGCGCTATGATTGTTTTTTTTGTTGTCATTACGACTTCTGCTTCCTAGTAATTCTAATTTTGGGTCATTAATGTCAGAAAAAGGTCTGCCAGACAGGGCAAGAGTTTAAGAAATGTAAGTCTAAGCCCCTAGTTCCAACTTCTACACGGACACTGGGCATTGTTGCGTCTGATCAAAACGGCGTCTAAGTGCATATATGGTGCAGCCAGAGTGGCCGCCTTATGCTACCCAGACACTGCGTTCGATTTCATGCCCACCAGTTTGACCGTTGCGGGCGACGATGTCCACCGCGTGCTCCACGGAGTGGGCACAGCACTGGTAGCTGGCGCGTGATGTAGTTTGAAGTGCGGCAGACTTTCGCAGAACATACCGTACTCTCTCCTCCCTTTGCCCCCCTCCTCCTGTGGCAAGGTAATGTCAAGACGACCGAAGGCAGAGTCAGGCGCAGTGGCTGAACAGCTCGTCTACGTGCTCTACACACCACCTGGTCCCCATAACATGTCTCGGGCTTTCCTGGGGTTGGCTGTGATCTATTATATATGGGTGTCGTAAAGGCCACGTTAAGAAGGAACCGCCGGAACTTGACTCTCAATCCTGGGAAGAACTGAGTTATCCAGTCTCGGCGTTTATACCATAGGCAGACCTCGGCCACTACGACTTTTAGGCCAGGTCCTTAGTAGGAAGAGAAGACGTTAGGCGCTGATGGATAGGCAGTAGAGTGAGTTGGCAGTCGGACATGTGGCACACGCCTTGGACGAGAGCATGAAATTAATTAGCCGGTTTGGATAGCTATGAGTGGTCGGAAACCATACAACTTTTCTTGATTTTAGGGGTAAGCAGACGCGATAGGGGCACCACATGGAGCCATCAGAATTCCAGATAAACAACTTCTGCCGATGCATACATGCAAGTATGCGCGAGAGACGCAGTGTTGCGACAGGGGCCCAGGGTAGAGCCACTTCAATTTCGTCACTTGATAGCCTTTCGAGCTACGGCCGATAGCGATTCGTGATATAGTCCAACGCGTCAGATTTACTACTTCGAAGTATGCGTTGATTGGTTGTGGGGATGGGTTCCCCAGAGTCGACCTCTCACCAATGGACTGTCTGAGCCTGTTAACTTGCTGGAGATGGGATTTGGTGTGCAGTGGTTGACGCGACTTAAGGGCCTACATCCAAGGTGGTGGCAGTCAGGGCTCTCGGGAAATGGAGAACGTAAAATTGATGTAATTGTGTAAGATTTCCTAATTATAGCAAACCCTACACATCTTACGGTATCACTACCTGTTGAATGTTGTAGCCAAACGATGCCAACCGGTAAGACGAACTTATTCAGGTTACAGTAGCTGCAGCGACCATGACCTCATGAAACTCCCATCAATGCGATACAAACCTTTGGGAGGTCTGATTCATGTGGAGTAAGGGGTCAACACGTGCGTGGCACCCACAGGTGCAGACTTGGTGTGAGGTCAGCTACTGCAATCGCTCCAGTCATCTTGGGTCAGCGTTGCCATTCGAACAGGATAACTGCGAGAGGTCAAAGGCAGGTCAACGCTGCGCCAGTCTCCCTCACCTCGCCTCTTGGCATGTTAAATGGGCAAACAATGATGTCGACAAATAAGTGAAGAATGGCCTTTTGGTAGACTTCTAAATCGCTTTAGGATATTTAGCAGGAATCTTCCTTTTTAGTGTATATATTTTCTAAAACTCTGACAGTTTACTTTCGTTGCCGTAGTTTTGACCCTTTATAGCATTAAATGGTCCTCAAGTTGAGACGCTTCCAGTGCTCAGGGGGTTATTGTCAAAGTTGGCGAGTTTTCTATCTACTACCACCAAAATCTACACGTACAGACAGCAGTTAGTTACTTAAAAAATTGCCTTTACGTTTGCCTCATAGATTTATTGTTGGGGGCTCAGCGGGGGGATGGGGAAAGCAGTTGCATGCGCTGAGGACTTAAAATCCGCATGGACTGCCATCACCTCGCATTCCGGCTCATCCCTCTTCCAGTTCTCTCGAATCTTCTCGCACGCAGCAGAAACGACTATAGACGAATTCACGGTGAAATCGGTAAGCTTGTCATTCCCTTCCTCTTCTTCTTCTTATTCCTCTTCTTCTTCTTCTTCTTCTTCTTTCTTCTTTCTTCTTTCTTCTTCTTTCTTCTTCTTCTTCTTCTTCTTCTTCTTCTTCTTTTTCTTCTTCTTCTTCTTCTTCTTCTTCTTCTTCTTCTTCTTCTTCTTCTTCTTCTTCTTCTTTCTTCTTCTTCTTCTTCTTCTTCTTCTTCTTCTTCTTCTTTCTTCTTCTTCTTCTTCTTCTTCTTCTTCTGATCAATTCCATTTTCATTCTTATTTCCACCAGGTTGGAGCAGATGCTTTTAACACTCACGAATCGGAATATATTTGGTGAGGCTCTTTCGCTCTCCTTGTACATGGAGCGTACATGCGTAAACGGCAACATTTACAGATACCAATGAATTTCACGACAGTTTATCAGTTGCAACTTGACGCTGCATAACACAAATGACACAAATGCCCTCCAACCTACTTGTCAAGCCAGGAGGTGGAACAATAACAGACACATAATTTAGGGCATGTTTTCGATGAATTCTTATCAAACCAGTGCGGATATACAGACTACTTACACCTGGGTGGGTAGTTGGATAAAATTTAGTCGGTTGGCCAGGTCCATACAGTTCGGGCAGGCCTTTTCTACTAGCCCCATGTTCTCCTGACAAGGTGTCGTTGTTTACTGCGCACGAAGCTGTGAATTTTTGAATTTTTGATCTCTAATCCAGCCGTTAGGCCATTGAACTTTTAGTTAATTTAGTAGGACAGTTCTGCTGTGAGGTTTTAAATCATCTGGCATGCGTAGGGTTATGTTTACTGTGCTGTAGTTTAACAAAGAACTCGACTTTTGGCCCGTTACAGCTTCTTTTTTTGATGACACTTTCTGTGTGCGATGATTTTAACGTAAGGTGAGTACTAATAGCTGCTCTGAGGCTCACCTTGATGAATGCCACTTTCTTTTATACGCCAAAGGGTAGGATTGGCCCCCTAAACTTGTCACTAAGCGGCCTCTTTCAAAGCCAAATCTAGTAAGAAATTTCGAACTACGTAAGGGATTAAAGTAGGCACAGCAAATCCCAGGAAGTTTGTCCGCGACCTTTCTCACTTTTGGCACTTTTCAAGTTGTACGTGCTTTATTTCACTTTGGTCGAGAATGAGCTTATGCAATTGGGTGAAGTCATCCCGGTAGCGTACCGAGCTTATGCCATCTGTCCAAACACCAACACCAAGCCGAAGCCCTTCCTAATACCGGACATCTGCGCGTCTAGCATGTTTGATAGGACCTAGCACTTCGGCAAATTTACACCTTTTCCTGCATACATCGCTATCTGGCATTTGGAATTATTCCTTCTGTTTCTCCAATGTCAGGAGAAGCCGGCAATCGTTATAATTCTTTCCAAGGATCCGCCATTAGACAGGAGTTTCTCAAACCTGATTCCTCCTCCGGGTTCCGATGCCCAGTCCAGTGAAGTACCTATTCGCAGTCAGCGACAGAGCAAACACCTAAAGAAGAAGCGTCGCAACCAGGACGACCGGGCGCCATCCTCCGCTCCCCACAAAAAGTCCAGATCAGAGAAGGGTAAACAACTCGCAATGGAACCCAAGAGCACCGATGCTCGGACGGAGGAAGCGGAGGAATTGAAAGGCGTTGTCAATTTTTGTCATCGTTTAATGCCGGCTAGCAAGACTTCAAAGGCCGCAGTGGAACTGCGTCTTGGTAGCTGTGATCGCCCGACGTAACAACGCGGACACCTTCATGTACAGTGTACATAGTTTTTTTGCGAGTTGGACATTGGCGGTGACCAGGTACAACTTATGCAAGATGTAGTCACTTGTGCTTTTTTAAATTTCTCTTGGGACGCGTACATTCGTGAAGGCGCTTATCATGTATTCCTCAACGGGCTAGCCACAACCTGCAAGCCAACCACATTTTGATTGCTTTCCTTCCATCACGTTTGGTCCGGATCGGGCTCCCGTCAGCCAAGTCGCAATCGACTAACGCGCAGTCAACAACATATGAATATTCACTGAGATTGGCTGGGTATTACGCCTTCAAACACAATGGTTTAATGTTCAGACATGGTTATGTTTAGTTGAACCTATGCAGTTGCATGACGCTGCCACAAGGGGTTCGACCCATCGATAGGTCCTCCAGCTTACCCCGTATTGCGGTTGAACGGGACGATTCCGGTATCCATGCCTTGCTCCTAACCTAAAGTACCCTTTTCTGGTGACAAATTGCGAATATTACGCAGCTGTTCGAGCGAAACAGGTTAAATCCGGTCCAAATATTCATGTAAATGTTCGAGCTTGGACCGAGAAGATTGGCTCTGAGAACTTTACTCCAAATTCACACATTAATTACCGAATAAATTAAGAAGTCTAAAATTGAAAAACTTAAGTGCTTTTACGCCAGAAACCGTGCGAGACTGCGGGGGACCAACTGGTGTGCGGCATGCAGCGACACAAAATCGCGGAACGCCTGTCTGGTCATTTAAGTAGTGCCCATGCTTGGGGTATGGTAAACCAATTAGTATTTATGTACTGCCGACCGCCTCTAGGCTAAATGTGAATATTACTCAGTTATCCCGCCGAAGCTGATAGATTTCAGCTCAAATATTCGTGTGGCCTTGTGAACCGAACCTGAGAAGTTTATTGCCAAACATTTACGTCCGGAGTTCACAAATTAATTTTGGAGGAAGTTAAAATGCTAAAATTAGATTCCAGAGTACGGGGAAGACTGGGGGACCCACTTATGAGCCGAACATCTTACAGCCGCGCCGTGCAACAGTACAAGAAGTGGCGAAACGCGTGTGCGGGCTTTTAGCTAGCACCCGTACTGTTGGTGTGCCAACTCAATCTCGGCGTATCTTTGTTCTACATATTTCATGGCGCAGCTAACCTGTGGCGCAAGTGACCGATCAGCAAGTAAACCTAGGCTCAAATCTCAGGCTGTTTCGCCCTGCGGTCCATTATATTCAATGCGGTTAATGATGGGCAATGCCCTTGAAAACCCGATTCTCATATCCGTGGACTATAAGAGGGCTGCACATAAATGATGGACAGATGATTACTATGGGAATTTCGTTGACATTGGCCAGCATTTTGTTTACATACTAATCAAGACAGAAATGGGATATGTCTATTGTATTTGGTTCTGGTCCGATTTGTGTAGGGAAAATAAGAAATACATAATCATCCAGGTGCTTTTCGGAGATCTGCGATGACGATACCTCCGACACTTTCATGATTATTTCATATTTCGGCTGTGCGTTATGTTAAGAAGCCGGATCTAACATTTTGCTCGAAAATGTTAATGCACGGTTTCGTCAATTGCACACGGAGGCGAGGCGAAGGTGGCACTTAACAGTGCAATTAAAATAAACCTTTTTCGAGATCATGTCTCATAAACCAGAACAAGGGCAAATGTTAGGACACTTTAGTCTTCTTGCGCAAGATCCGTGTTTTGTAACCTACTAGTTTGGTCCCTCAGCACTGCACTTTCCGAAAATTTTAATACCCTTACCGGGCGATGGCTTATACTCTTGCATGCTACACTCAAGTAAGGACAGGGTGCTGCAAAATCTACCGAAAAGCTCTTAGTCGAGAACATCCATGCGATAGCATGTAGTACTCCTTGAAGAAGGAGACACGAGCGCTGGGACATAAGCTTTATTAGCCTGACGTTTCGGATTTTTACTCGATACCATCATCAGAGACAAAAGCCGATAAGGGCGGTTCATGCACAAGGGACTGCAGTATTTATAGGATGCAGTTGCCATGCTAACGCATAACTATGACTATCCATGGCTCCTCCCACCATCAGGGATCGTTGCACTTGGTGTGCTGACTGTTCGATGGCCGACATTCGCGTCGTTAATTCCTGCAATTTCATCACGTGCGTTGGATTTTGCTGTGATGATTGCTCGACCATCTGACGCACCGACCCTGGCGTTGGGAAAAATGTTCACCTGTGCGTTCCCGCGTGGCTAATTAATGTAGTACTTAAACGACATATTTAACAGGCTTGTTGCACTGGAGCGAGGAGCTCACGCCCCTCTCGATTCAAACATTACGCCCTCGGATGGCCGGTTGAGTCCCCTCCTACGTTATTGACTGGACAATAGTAAGTTAGATGCAGGCGGAGAACGTCGCATTCCTTTTTCTATTTAAATCAAGCAGCCACCGCTGGGACATGACCGGCTGATGTTGGCAAGCAGGCCAAAAATGGTCATTCCATTGGCTCTCGTCCTTACCAATATTCGTTCTGCACTACCGTAACCTGATCCCTTAGGAGCCTCTGTCGAAGTCTGATGGGTCGATAACGTGAGATTTCCCAAATCAAATGGCAGGGAAGACAGAATCTGCTGAAAAACGTTTACTGAAGTTGGCAGTGGCGGAAAGTGTCCCGACCAGCCAGTTGGATGTCGTTTAGGTCGCGAACTCCTACGCGAGGTAAACGCGTGCACCTGGTCTCCGTCCGCCTTCAGTAAATCAGCGAATGGTACAGATTCAATTGACACCAACCTCTCGCCATACCTGTACCAAGTCATACGCGGCTCAACAAATCTATTGACAGAGGAGGGGATGCTAGACGGACTGCAGGCGGCATGAAATGGCAACGCAGCGACCACGGAAGCAGACTGTCACAAGGGAGATAAACGGGAAGAATAAACTCGCGACCACAAAGACTGATTATGCGAGAGTAGCATGCTCGGCAAGCGACTGTTGTCCGTGGGTGTCGAATGAGGCTGGAGGCCGACGAGCGTTACAGATTCTTACAGCTCCCGCGGGGAAGTACGTCAATGAAGAACATAATGAACATAAGGTCTCATGCTCTCTGCCATGCTGATGGACGCCTACCGTGACGAACGCCCCGGAATCCGCACCGCCCATATGACGGACGGGAACTCTACAACCACCGGCGGATGCACTTCCAGTCACGTGTATCCACAATCACCGTCCACGAACTTCTTTTCGCCGACGACTGTACACTCAACGCCACCTCTCTTTGCCGCCGCCTGCAACAACTTCTGCCTGGTGATTAACACGGAGAAGACGGTGATTATGCATCATCTGCCACCTGACGCTGCCTACAGCACATCCCAAATCAACGTGAACGGAACCCAACTGCAATTGGTGGACAGCTTCACGTATCTGGGCAGCAACCCTTCCCGCAGCACGAAAATCGACGACGAAGTGACACTTCGGATCTCCAAAGTCAGCCAAGCCTTCGGCCGTCCGCAAAACCGTCTGGAAAGATCACGTTCTCCATCACAACACCAAACTGAAGAGGTACAGGGCAGTCATCCTGCTGACGTTGCGGTATGGAGCGAAGATCTGGACGGCGTACAAGAAGCAGGTGCGAAGACTCAATCATTTCCAGCCCAGCTGTCTTCGATGGATACTAAAGCTGAGGTGGCAGGAACGAGTCCTGGACACGGATGTACTGAATCGGACGGTAATTCCCTGCATCTAAATTATGCTGGACCAGCTGCAACTGCGTTGGAGCGGCCAACTCATGATGGTGGATGATGATCAGCTACCTCAACGACACTTTTATGGAGATGTCGCCACGAGTTCCCGCCGACAAGGAGGCCAAGTCGGTCGAAACAAGGACACTGAATACTTTCCTGAAACGTCTGCAGATCAACCGGTCAACTAAGAAGACCTCGCTCGAGACTGACTGACCTGGAGGAGGACAGTGAAGACAGGTGCAGCGATCTATGAGGCTATCCTCATTACCGCCGCCAAACGCGAGGCTCGCAAGTCTCATTTGCGTTCGCTCCGCACGTCAACGCTTAACCGCACCCCACCTGCCCATGCTACCAGTTAACTCTCCGGGCACCACTCGGCCTTATAGGACATCTTTTTACGCACTGCAACACCCGGACTACACCAGCCGCTGTCTCACCCCACTCGCCACTTTTGCCTCATACATCGGCGTGGTCGGTCACTTGCGAATTCGTCGCACAGAGACTGGCGAACCAGTGCCTGGAGCACCAACCTACACTCGCCTCATTCGCTTCCACTATCCACATTGCTTCCGCACATTCACTCATCGCATCGGTCTATTCGGTCACATGCGTATCAACGAGGGCGGAGTTGGACTCAGCCTCGAAAGACCTAGCACCTCCTGCACATCCACCATGCCTAGCTCAACCCAAACCCCGCTGCCAAGCACGCCCACCACCATCAGCTCCACCACACTCAGCACATTCTGCGCATGCACCATGCCTAACGCAACGCACATCCCGTCACCCAGCGCGTCCAACAGCTCTTCAACTGCGAAACTGACACTGATACCGCCGACGTTTCTTGTTCTCACTGTCCCCATACATTTACCGTACACACTGGCCTTTTCAATCATTTGTGAATCCATCGTACAGAGACTGGCGAACTAGTGCCCGGAGCACCAACATACACCAGACTCACTCGCCCCAATTGCTCTCACTGCACCCGCGCATTCACCCACCGCATGGGCCTATTAGGCTGCATGTGCATTCACGAAAACCTGTGGTAGACAACTGCCGGCTAAACCACACCATCACATCTTCCTCGACTTAACATCATCATCTAGCACAAGCAGCCAACAGCCACCTCCAACGCAAGTGGGAAGTGTGTGTCTGGGCTGCGTATCCGTGCGGCCCCTACTACATGTGTAATTCGAGTCAGAGGTTGTCACGACGCATGAAGCACCGTGGCTTGGAATGGTGTTGGCCGACACTCCAACTCAGCCCACGCAGTCTGCCCAGTTATGCGCGTATGCGTGGGGTTGGGGACAGGTGGGCAGATAGCCCGACTGAAACTGCTCCTTCGTAACGTGACCTACGACACTCATGCTTGTGAGCTGTACGCCGCTCAGCCCCCTTGTGCTAAATCCTGGTGATTGTGTTTGGGAGGCCTGATCGTGCATGTGGCGCGTGCAGACAAGGTCACTACTTATGCCAGCCACCGCGCTTATTCTCCGCTCCAGTCTGCTGACCGACTCGAACAGTGGCTAGGGTGTGGAAATTGGAAGGTAGAGTGAGGTCGCCGACTCAGCGCATTTTCCTCACTATAAACAATCTGACGCGCTTGAAGTTATCACGGTGCGCTAAAAGCCGTGACTTGGTAGGTTGCCATATGACGGGATAACTTGAACCTCGCAGTTGACTCAGAGTTGTGCGTTTGTGTGGAGTGACCGTCGGTGATCTGAGAGTCAGGCTGCATTGGTTCCTTTATGCGGTCTCTATGGCACTCCCACTCCCACTGGGTGGGATCCGAGCCAGGTGAGACGGAATGCCTAGGTGCGGCTCCGGTCGCGCCAGCCACCCTGTTGTTAATGGTTAAAATCCTGGTTATTTGCCATCTGGAGCAGGGTGTGTGGAGTGGAGCTCCAAGGTGCGGGTTTGACCATGCAGTCCACGTGCGCATTTCCCCTTCTACAGTCTTCTTAAATCTGTCTTGACACAGGGTCTAGGTGGGAGAGGATGGAGTGCTGTAGATGCAGCGCATGCCTACATCCACTATAAACTAAATCAAGCGCTATCCCCGGCGCCTGCTTCATCTTGTTGTGAAGTACATGGTGGACAACGTCGGCAACTATGGTCGAACTATCGGGGTGACTGACTAGATACTTGATCTTTTCTTTGCGAAGACCTGTTTTATTGTACGGGAAGCAAGATTGCGTATGTCACATGTAGACAGTCTGTCTAGCGTTGTCATTCAGTGCAATCCAGTCAACCCATCGTCTTCCTAACTTTTTCTTACCACCGAGGCTTAGTGGGTGAAGGGTTAGAGTTTAGTAGATGCTGCACAACTCTGTGTCCCTGCGCACGCATTATTGAGGGACATACGGCGGACACTGTTGCTAACGACGGCCAAGCTGTCGTGTGGCGTGTATAGAGCGAACGGTTAGGTGTGGTAGCTACGGTGCTCCAACTCATATCCAGTTGTCTTGTCATTTTCTTTTTACAGAGAAAACTGAGTGGGGAAGAGAGAGTAAGGTAGATACCACGGACATCTTATCGCTACGAACAAATCTTAGCGCAAATCATTATTGCGACACCAAGTCCGTGGACCACGCCCTGAATGCTGTCATCCGCGAACTTCGTGCCGTCTTGCAAATGGCTCATTCCTGGGAAAAATTCAGTGGATCATTATTCGACGTTCTTCATCTATGGAAGGATTCGCCTGACAGTTGGTTTTGGTTCCTTGGGGCCCATCGCTCGGCCGTAACCACCAAGTAAACAAACTGAAAATACCCATCATGGTAAGGCAATTAAAAATGGCATCATATTCCGGTTCGTTAATTTATTTCTTCGGGGCAACGGGTATAAGCTTAACCTGGTTATCTGTTAGCAAAACTACGTTCGTGATGGATCGGGTGGCTGATGCCATAATACAGGATGATAATGGAATATACATATCTGCTACAAAATTCAACTTGCTGTATTCCATCAGGCTTCCAATCTACGAGGACTTTTGGGAATTGGGGTTGTCCACTAACCTTTATTCCGAAAGTAAATTGAATTCCTGAAAAAGTGAAGTTATGGTTTCCTTGGGGATAACACCACCTTTATTAAGATGACAAACTGTGTATTGTTTGCGTAGGTCTGTGGGAGAAGCTGTAACTTCGGACCTTTTCACTGCAGCCAGATATTTGTGAGTCCAAATGGGCACTTCACAGTTTTCGATAATACTGCTCGACAAGGTAATAGTTTGTTTCTAGATGCAGGCAAAGCAAGACAACCGCGGCGCTTCCTTGATGAATGCCAGGAACAGGCCCTCGGTTCGGTCCTTTGCTAAATCCAACTGAATTGATGTTAACGGAGAAAGCCCCTTTAGACGGTACCATTACCTAGCCATTTGCGACTGTGATTTATTTTGGTTTTTCTAAGCAGCGTTCAAAGACTTCCATGTTCTGGCGCAAAGATGCATATCCGAGTACTTAGTACATGGACACCCGAGTCTGATAACTAGGAGCCAAACTGCGGATGGACTTCCCGTTATTGCCACAAAAATGGGCATAGGACGCTAAACTAAAAATTCACGTTGGCATAGTGAGAGACGTTCAGGAATACGAGTGTGGTTATACGCATCGGCAGACATGCCAGATACAGTGTGGTACGGCGAGGAGCTTGCATGCGAGGGGTAACGGCACTATGTCGATTACGAAATCTGAATTCTCAAAAACAATTGTTTACAAGGGTTTCTAAATAATGATAACTGATAATAAAAACTGACTTAAAACGGCTGTTGAAGAGCTGCGGAAAAAGTAGCTTGTACAAATTTATACGATCTAAAGAAGAAAACAGTAGGAAGGCTGAACCCTTTTATATATTATTTTATGTCTAATCTTGCGAAGGCTAGCGGAATAAACAAATTCGATGGGAAAATCAGGGGCTTTTGTCGCTTGCTTCCAAGAGCTCCAAATGTCTGCTGATATTTAGGATGAAGTTGCTTAGAATGGAAGTCTTAAGGTGTCGTTGGGCTTCGGAAGGAAATTTAAACTTTCGTTCAAATGAATTTGTAGATGATAGTAGGCAGAATAAAGTCCGCTCTTCAGCTGCCGAAGATAAATTACCAGTTGCCTCATTATCCTCGACAAATTTCGACCCTATCCCGCGAAGGAAAACAAGCGAGCTTTGTGTATGACAAAAGCATGTTTTAAGCTTATGTTGTAAGTGTGTGTATTTGCGTAAATTTGAACAGAGCCATGCTCAAGTTAGAATGCATTTTGTACTTTGTACGCACAGGCAAGAAGATATTTTGCTGTCTTATGGATGAGGCAGGTAGTCATAAGTGCATTAATAAATTGCAAACTAAAATGATTTCCTATAATATTGTGCCCTAAAAAATATCACGACGCATCGACCTTTCTAAATTGGACATAAACTCTGTTAAGTTAATGCTGGCTTCTTTCCCGTGGCAGAAATTATTGCATTTGTGACGTTCTGTGGTGGAGTTTATCGAGGTTCGCCAACCTCTCGATGACCAAAGAAATTCACATATGAGTGTGAATTAACGGTAAACTTGGCGATCGAGAAGTTGATATATTACGATAACTGTACGAATTGTGTGTACGGTAGACCTTGTTTAAACCTATCGGGCAGCATAAAATCTCCCTGCCGCGCGCTTCACGCGGGTTTTTGTTGCGGCGTTTTGCACACACTTTTGATCTAACACTAAAGTTATCCTGTGTTATTGTTTAATCACTAATTAACATGCATTATAGAAGTACTTTGGACGCCAGTTGTATATGAATAGTTTTTTAGGACACATTATGCGCACATTCTAATTTTACCCTAGTAGTAAAGCAAACAAATATATATGCGGGCCGCTCACCAGCTGTTTAGAGCAGCATGATGTTCATTCGAGCCCTAATCGAGCCACGAGAATGGGAGATATTTCAGGCCTTCACAGTCTGACCTCCATTACAGAAGCTGACCACCCTAGTCTGTTAGTCGATAACCTTCTAAACCTACTTTTGTTTGGTATTGATGGTCTTAACCGCGTCAGTTTTTGTATTGCAAGAAATGTGTTGAATTGCCCTTAAGAAGGCCCCACTATCGGTTTCATCCCCTCTTGCACTCCCTTGTTCCAATGGCCTTTTGACCGACTGAGGATGTCAGTTGACGTAATGGCGGATGTAGTGTCACGTCTAGCATAAGATGCCTAAGTGGATCCGAAGAATCTTTCGTGGCCGTAGACAGTTTCCTCTTCATTACGACCGTAGGGTCACTTTGAGACCTTCGACCTAAAGTACCCATTGATACGCAATCTAAACGATTCGATTAGTAGGCACAATGGGAATATCGTAGAATTATGCTGCGAAGTTTTATTTCAATAGCATATGTAAAATATATACAAGTTAGTAGAGACTGTAAAGAGTTAATTTGGATAAACGAACAAGAAGGGAGGTCGATTCAAAGGGCTCTGCACGGATATGGAGCATCATGGCCATGGAAGTCTGAACGCAGTAAACAAGGGAATATCGCGATAACAACAAAACTAAAGTGGGATAAACTCCAGACGGGGCTTATAGAGTGAGCGAGTGAGGGGTTTTTGACGAATCTATACGTATCATTCGCTCCCGTTTTTTGCAAGAAAAGTCGTCATGTGTTAATTAAAATAAACATGGATCATTCGGTTCTACTTTGTAGTTACTGTGGTATAAGACTGCTTCTAATGCGTGCAACACGCATGTACGGTAATACCTGAGGACACATACTAATTGCATCCAGACTTACGCGTACCATAGGCCAAAATGGCCCCATTTTAGTCTAAAACAAGAACAGACACAGACCGACCCCTTTGCCTGTCGAAAACAAAGATGCTAGTGGAAAGTCCAACACCTCTCACATAGTCCTCAGAATAGGCTTAACCGATAGGGTTATCTATTTTATTGTCCATTTTTCGACCTGGTAGGTGACAGACCGACCGTCGACGTCGACGATGTCTACCGTGTACCTCGCAGCATGATTGGCTCAGGGACGGGGACTTACGTAGGAATTAGTTTATAGTGATCGTAGACTTGCGTTGCACCTACCCCACTCTCTCATTCCCCACCCACCTGGAACCAGTGTCCCGACAGAATCAAGGCCGCTGGTGGGATCGAGCTCAACAGCCCGTCTGTGCGTGCCATACACACCTGGTCTGTGCAAAATGAGCCAGGTTTTCATGCAGGAAGAGCAGCGGCTTGGATTTGAACCGTGTTAAAGCCCACTGCAGCCAGGTCAGGTTGTTTATAACAGAGAATATGCCTACGTCGACCTCACCTCCCCTTTCCTCCTCCGTGCACCAGTTGATTGTCCTAACAGTAAACCAACTCCTGCTGAGATTGGCCGCAGTGACTGACAGCTGCGAGCGTGCCAGATGCGACCTCCGACCACACAACTCATTAGATTTTTGCATAGGGCGGTGGACTGCTCGGATCTCACATGTGTTAGAGTAGAAGAGGGGTCACATAGAAAAGGAGTCGAAGATCACGTTTCCGACTTATGTGGGAGATGCCCGTTTCGTATCTGCGCTGGGTGATGTGGGGTGTTTTCGCGCGTCGTGTGTGTACCGACGAGGAGAGGCGTACCGATAGGGTTCGGCGAGCGGTGTCTTACCGTAGGTTCCCACGGATGCTCATATAGCGAGCAGCCCCATACGAGCGCTGAGTTTTTGTGGGCGATGCGGCAGTTGAGGCAAGGACGGCAGGTGTGTTGATACTCGAGCCACTAGTTCGCTGGTTTCTGTGCGATGGACTCGCGGGCGACCAACCAGACGTGTGTGTGTCGTCCTGATTGATCATTTAGGCCAGAGATGTGGCCACATGCCCGGTATGTCGTTATACTTGGCAAAGTTGTGATCATACCTGATCTAACCGGCCTCCTTGATGCTGCGGATTGTACATCTCCACACGTAACGGTCTGCTGCAACGGACCTGGAGAACTCGGCTCATTCTCCCACCTGCCTGGTATGTGCGCGCAAATGTTTTTTTCGTGGTACAAGTGTTGGCTGCGAGTAGAATCTTCAGAAAGAATAAGGACGAGACTTGGCCTGGCATAGCTTTTATCTCAATCCGAACTTATATTTTACCTTAAATGCTGCCGTTCTTCTGGGGCCTTGAAAAGCGAAGACATCAAAAAGAATGTACCCCTTGAGCCGTAATTTGAAACAGCCAGTATTCGTCCGATAAATCTTATTGTTCGATGAAGACGTGCCGTCTTCTCATCTTCAACTATTTTCTCAGACCCAGTCTCCTGGTCGCATGCCTGATGTCATCTACACACAGTCTCACGCATGGGTCACAACTCCCACCAGGATCTCGTGGTTCGACTGCCCAATGGACTCCTGGCTTTTCACAGAAGTTTGAGGCTGTGAACGCAGCATTGAAATTGATGAACGTATCATTTATCAAGCACTCCAACCGTCTGCTTTTCCTATCGACCGGCCCAGAAAAGAATTCTTGGGCTGTCGTTAACTCAGCAAAAACGCGAGTTAGAGCACTAGAATCGAAACTTGCAGTTGACGAAGCCTTCAAGACCTCTCTTTTGGAGGAACTTAGACAGCTGCTGTTGGATGCTACTGTCGTCTCAGAGTATGACAGCTGCAACCTCTTGACCTCGCCCGTTCTCACTTCCGATGACGACTCGTTTACCGACAATGAAGGTATTTATGATGTGCTGTCGCTGTTTGGATCGCCTCCATCCGCATGCCAACTATTTCTTTCAGCCGGCAACCTTCGTTCTTTACTGTTGGATACGTTACTCGAGTGTGTGGCGATAGGTTCGGTGCACTCAGAGCAAATACTCCTTCAGCTTTTACAACCAGTTGGAGTTTCCTCGTTCTACTCAGCTATCGATGATGTTCAGTCCATGCTTGACCGTCTAGTGCAACTCTACAAACTACCCCATAGCAGTGAGTTAAAGGCTCATATTCTCAACATCATGCCTCACATCCTCTATGCATCCAGAAATCAGGCCGATAGTGAATGTGCTTCGACGATTCTGTCAACTACAGAGTATTTTCTCCTGGATGCCCTCGATTCTCTATCATTTCAAACCGAACCAGTTGAACACATGTCTGGTCAAAAGAACTTGCACAGCCTGTTAAACTGTATTGGTAAACTGCCCCTGGAAGATGCTGCAGTCTCTCGATATTTAAGTGTCTGCCAGTCCGTACTCACCCGATGCATTGGACTGCAGTCACAGTGCACTTATCTGAGTATCCTGCTAAAGTCTGTATTTATGTGTAGTCTAGCCGAAAAGTATGAGGAAGAAACGTCAAAATCATTCATCACCCTCCTTCGAGACCGTTTTACTTTTCTGGACAAGGATGTCGGCGTAAGTTTGCGGTGAAATATTTACCCATCTTCTCCTCCGTAGTTAATGATTGAAACTCTTGTGCAGGTCTTCCGGGCAAATAAACGCCTCGCTACACTGTAAGTTTCTAGCCTTATGTTTTAAATCTCATGTTGAATTTTCAGTTGGCTTACGCATATCCAAGAGAGTTATTCAACTGGCCAATCGTCTGAAGTCCCCGAGACCTCTGCAAAGCGTCTAATTGAAGATCTTGTCATCCTAGCAATTCTCTTTACGGCCTTCTCTTCGACAAATGGAGGACAGAAACGATTCCAAGAGCCCGCCACTGTCGCAGAATTCCCCCCTTCAAAACGCAAGGAAGTCATACGGCTAATTAAGCTTGTCGGTATACTTGCAACCAGTCGGGACATCACCTGCGTTACAACCGAGCTTCTGTTAGAATACGAAGCCGCCCTTACGAATACTTTTGTCTTCCCTTCCCTTCTACGCTTCACTGATTGCATTCTTGCTGGCCATTGCCGCTCCAAGCAGGCTCTTAAGTTCCTAGGTCATTTCTGTTCGGCAATATTTGGTTCATCGCAGGTCAGCGCTGAACAGTTGCGCGAGCTGGTTAGCCAGCTCTGCAACAGTGTGCTGCATTGTCGCGTTACATCATTTGGCCTTAGAGCAAAAGGGACCCAGACGGAGTTCTTGGCCCTTAACTTCCTCATCAGACTCTCCATCCAGAATCCTGCAAGGATGGCTCCACTTACAGACCACCTTTTTAGCCTGGTGGAACGCCTTTCTGACGGCCTGTTGCCCACACCTTCTGCTTCTTCTGACGGCTCTACGAACTCGCTGCCCACACCCAAGGATATTCGCAAAATTTATGCCATGTTGGTATTCGTCGTATTCAGGCAAGTCCTTGCATAATTTTCATCGGCTGCTGACCTCTTACTTGTAGTAGCTCCGCTCAACGCTACCTGCAGGATGACTTCCTCTTACTGCTGCGGAAGCAGCTTCTCAGTCGTTCCATCTCACTGAAGTATGTGGGCATACTGGGCTCGGTGACTTTCTTGGAAATGTTTTGCTGTCGTCGTGATTCAGCCGCTGGAGACTCACGTACTTCCTTATGTGTCACAAGTGATTCATCCTCGCCTGCGTGCCACCCCAGTCAGCACTGTGAGATTGAAGTACGTTTCAGCTTGCTATTCTCTTGTAGGAACCAAGTTAATCCCTATCTTCCACTAGTTTAGTCTGTTTCTACTTATACCAGTTATTCCGCCTTCAGTAGTACTGCAAACTGCCCATGCTCACCCCCTGCCACAACCCTAGGGAACCAAGCAAGCACGATGCAAGACAGGTCCGCACTTTGAGCACAGATCGCGACTCTTAGGGCATCTATATGGTTGTAGCCCAATTTAGCTGCACAAAACGTTAGCAGTTTTATAATACCTCTCCGGGCCTTGTTCGTCTCGTATGTTCTAGGTTCCTGAATACGATAGTCGGCCTCCTTTAATGGTTCTGCCGCTACATGGCTCAACCATTGACTGTGCTTTCAGACAGTTTTCGGCTCTCCGAGTTGTTGAACACACGTTTTATGGACCGGCACGCATAGATGCGTTGCCAACCTTCGGTCTGGACTTCGAGTTCGCTGTTTTACTGTCCTTTCGGACTCTCTCAGACTGAATCCACCGATTCTTCTTGTTTTTCGGCGGCACCGCTTTCAATTTTTGTGCTCTCCTACGACATGCTATTCAGTCACGCTAGCAAACTATAGTGACCACTTTCTTCCACCCGTTTGTCATGTTATTTTTTATATGGCCCTAAAATGCGATTAGTCTATAGAGATCTGATTCGCCTCCTGGAGCCTAACCTGACTGTTCGACCGTTACGAGCGACGACGTCCACTGGGCGTCCCACGGAGCGGACGCAATGCCGATGACTTGCGCGTGAATGAGTCTACAATAGGACGGACTTTCGAAGCATCTGCCGCACTCTCCTGCCAACCAACCAAGCTCCGATGGCCAGAAAATGTCAAAACGACCCGAAGGCGAACTCGGACGTAGTGACTGACAAAGGTAGACAGCCTGTCTACACGTGTCGCACATGTCTGTTCCTCGCACGATGGACAA
>CACRXP010000103.1:1230663-1250641 GCA_902702965.1 Spirometra erinaceieuropaei | reverse complement strand
TCCTAAGTACGTGTAAGTACCATAGGAGCCACATTAAGAAGGACCCTGACTTGCTGCATCAGTCAGTCACTCTACACACAGAGTTGATCGCGAGAATTGCGTTATCCTAATCATCACCGCACCAGCGGATGTTTTCGGAATTAGATTTTTAAGGGTGGCGGAGAGGGGAGGTGTAAACAAGGGGAGAGACAACTATATAGCACCCTCATCTCGCCTAAAGCTAACCTGGACTACATTAAGCCTACAATATATGTGCCCTCTCATAACACCGCGTGTGAATGAAAGAGGTTCAGGCCATTGGCTCTGAAACAGTTGAAATTTTCTTACAGAAGTGAGGTTTTATTATTCAGAAGAGAAAGCAATTTGGTGCCTGTTGACACCATTTCGCGTCTGATACCCTTTTCCTTCCACGTCCAGTCTTCACAGAGTAGCTTACTCGCAAGCCAGATTGTGCATCTCGGTCCACAGTTAACAGAGTCCCCGGCACGCCCATCGCGCGGCAGCGATGACAGTCGTTACAATCTCAGTCTCCGTGGCTCTTCCTCCTCATCAGATCCACCACCACTACTGTTAACAGGCATAGTGAAAGACCACCATCTCGCTCCGTCCACGTCTGCTGCCGATGCCAGCACTACCAGCAGCGACGGCATCACTCATGTCTTACAACGGCACTCCACGAAATCCAAAAGACTAACGCCCCCTCCACCACCTCACAGACTAATTTTGCAAGTGGTTGGCCTCGTTGAGAATGCTGTCAAACAGACTGGCCTGTCACAGTTTCGGAATTTTTGGCTTGATGAACTGTCCTTCATGTTTGCTCGGTTGGAGCAGTCGATGCGTACCTGCGCCCCCAACCCTGCCGCGAGACAGCTCGTCGACTGGATGGGCGCGCGTTTTACGGACGAGTTCCAGGTGAGTGTACAGTTCAACCGACCAACTTCGCCCAGGCATCGTAAGAGTATCAATGTATTCACTCACAGGACTTCCATAGTTTTTTTTTTAAAGTTGTGCGCCTGGATTGTCAACTCTTCCTTTTCTCAACCACAGGGTCTGTTCGTCATGGATAACATTGCGATCGATGACTTCAGTCCTCTTTTGGGACTGAACGACAAAAGCATTTGTGAGATTGCCCTCAATATCGGCCCTGCTTGGAACAAACACTCAACGACTGATCAACAGCGTCCAAATTTAATGCCCTCTAAGACCCCGGAAGCCCATAAAGCGAGAACAGAATCATTCTCGCCTTTCATCCTAACGGGTTACCTTCATCTTCTGTCGGTCGTTGAATCCATTCAAAATTCAGGATGTCTTGATGGTAAGCAGTTGTCTGTACCAGTTGCTGAGGACGTCCGAACGTCATCCTTTTCATAGATGCGTTTGCAAGCTGACCTTAACCGCAGTCTACATCGCGCTGATCAAAGATAAGTGATCATGCGACCTCATCCGTCACATAGGATAATGTTCCTCAACCACTTGTATAACTAAACGTGGATCTCTTATCTTTGCGGCACTATGTCGTATGCCGGGAAATTGATGCTTAATCGAGTTATCGAACCAGCAAATTCGAACATTTTAGTGTCAAATAGCGCATTTATGTGCACATTTTAATGAGCTCAGATCTTTAAAACTGTTTATGTTAAATTAGGGAACAGCCACACCCCCAATTCCGGCAACAATTCCAACAAAACGCAGAAGTATGTCCAAAATGTTACGGTAATTAAGGATCGCAATGTAGTTTTCTAATGCCTGAATTGGACGAGACAGTCGGTGGAGTGGCTTTGTTTCAGGCCCGAATTTTAAATAGACATGTGTCTGGTGCTTATCATACTTTAATTATGATCATTACTAGAACCCGTATGTGCTGAAACATAACCTGCGTTTTCGCATTTCCTCCGGGTCTACGAACCACGTGCCACGCACCTTCTGTAAGAGTAAGCCATACATCTATTCATATTTCTACGAAAAGAACCTCTGGTGCTCATGAAGTACTGCATTGGACATAAACCCTTCTACTAAAAATATACACACTACAGTACTTAAATACTCATAGAAGCCTTTCAGACATTATAATCGCAAGCTTGACAAGAGCTGAAATTATTCTGTAGCGGTCAAGGGGCGACAATAGACTGTAATTACTCACGGTTAACTAGCCTCCCGTTGGACGTAAACCCGCAAGAAGCACGATATATGCAGGCTGGACAAGCCACAGCTAGCAAGGCCTGTGCGGGTGTCATGTGTGGAATGTCGGTGTGTTGACCCCCACAACGGGCTGCACTGCAGGTGCAACGAATCAAAACGGGGGTCAGATCGACTCTGGGCACGCGTTTACAGGGCTGGGCAGAGTTCGCACGAGCCAATGAGCATCGCTGTACATGCGCGTGCGGTACGTAGGCGTTCACGTCACGTCAGCCACTGTGCCCAATCGCATCACTAACCGGTCGATGGACCCGGACAGCCGACTGGTGTATTCGAGAGAGAACGACGAGATCGACATTGCGGAGGAACCCATCCTCGTGGCAAATTAGCCCATTCCTCATTAATAATTAGTCTGACGCGTTTGAATTCATGACAACGCACCGAGTTGTGGTTTGGAAGGTTGCCACCTGACGGGGTAACTGTGTCTCGGTGGGGATCTTTTGGTGCGATGGGAGGAAAGAGAGTCAGGCTGCAAGGACTCCTTGTTGCGACCTCTGTGGTACTCTCACGCATGTGAGATTCGAGCCGCTCCGTGAAAGCCTGGTACATGCTGCAGGGACTAAGTCGTCTCGGGTACGCGCAGACTGGCTGTTTAGCTCTGCACCCAAGTCCGCCTCCGCTCGTTCTAGCTCTGTCTTGCCGCCGGAACCAGATGGGTGTGGGAGGAAAGACTGCGGCGGATGCGGCGTAAGTCACCCTCCTGTGTCCATTCCGTGGAGCACACATAGTGGACGCCTTCGCTCGCTACGGCTGAACTATCGCATCATTGCCGCAACATAGGTGCCTGCGCGTAAGCAAGGCGACGTCAAGCAGCTTGTGATTACTTGTGTACCGGCTTGATTGCCATTCGACGATAGGCCAGACTCAAAGAAGACAACTTCTTATTAAACGAGCACACAAAATGAATTTTATGCGCATGTTTGGTAGGAACAGTGGCAGGACTCTCACAGGTGTCGAGAATCAATTTAAAAATACATCCAATTGGATTTGTCAAAAGATAGCTTGGGATTGTGTCCCTTGCCATCCGCAACTACGTGACATTTTACATTTAGTATAATGTATAAAATTTAGGTAGATACTTTATGAGTTTCGATGCATAATGTGCATGGGTTTAGCTTATTCCGTTGTTTGAAGCCAACCACTACTGCCCAGAGTCGATTCGGAGATGCGTGTTTTTCATGCCGCTCACAACACCCTTCTCCACTGCCTTCCACTTAGGATTGAACGCCCTGGTTGGTTGTCCACTTCTTCTGCCTACCAAGACCCTCCTACACACACCACCGGATCTGCTCATTACTGTAATTAACTACTGCACTGAGGCCGTTAACAGTTTTGCCAGTCAGCTTGTCCTCCCCCCTCGCAGTACAATCTCGGAAGTACCACCACCGGAGTCGGTAGAGCCACCTTTGCTCTCGCACCGTCTCTCTGCCACTTTTATCAGTCGAGTCGTGCAGATCGCAGCATCACGATTCTGCCTTCACGTGCTCCTGCGCCAGCTAGTGGCGGATGCTACTGCTGCTGCCCTTGTTACGACGGTTGCCAGCTCTGATGACAGCCCAATTGACACTCCGACCCTCCTTCTTCCCACGGCGACGTTTGAACCCTTAACCACCTTCAGACCTCAGCTGGCGGAACAACAGCGTCAGGTTGGTGGACCTATCTACCAGCCCAGCATGAAATGCTTGTCCTTGGCCCCACCACTGCCATCCGTTTGCAAGAGGAAAAATGCCCGAGCAGGCGTCAAGTCAGTTTCCTCTCGGAAGCAGTAAGTCCTTTTTTGCTATTTGAGTACCTCTAGAGCGAGTTGGAAAATGTGACATGAGTGGGAAGCGTAATCTGTCCGCTTACAGTGAAGTACGATTCATTCGATTATCTCAATCTCCGGAGTACGGTGAACGGTAGTCAGAAATTAATGTCTGGCACGCCGAGTTCACCCAGTTGAGGAGGCGCGATGACTAGAGCGAGGATTTTATTTGCCTGACGTTCCGGACTCACACTCGACATCAGAGACAGCAGCAGGTAGAGACAATGCCGGAAAGCAATATGAGAGGTTCGAACGAGCACTATTTGTTGGCAGAATCCGCAGGACCGAACTTTCCAGGTGCTATGCCAGTCAAAGGGAGGGGACACTCGTACTTTCAATTTTCGTGCCGTGGTGGTTTTCCACTGAGACAGTATGCGGCCTAATGGACCCGGAGTCCATCAGTCGGTCATGCAGCCAGCCGAAGTAGCCATGAAGTGGCAGCAGAGAAACGAGGGCACACCACGACCACTCTTTAGTGCATCGGCGATCTTGTGTGCTTGAATAATCGAAAATGGGCAGTGGGTGCAACGACCCGGAAAGTCAGACGGAAAATATACTCGTTCGTGGACCATGTAAAAATCTCGGGAAGGGAGGTCGGTAAGCTGGGCGTCTCGGAGGCCGGTGATAAAGCGATGAAGGACCAGGCGGTCGAGATCGAAGCGCGGTAAGTTGGGGAATGCGGCCGCTGCCAGTCGTGTGAGGTCGGCTGCAAATTCGTCGAGCGATTGCTCTGGAGATTGGCGCAGAGTGGCGAAGTGCTTAGTTGCAAACCCTGTGGAGATTTGGGTGTCGAAAAGTTCTAATACTGTTTGACGGTCGAGGGCAAATGAAGTCGGGTTAACTCCTGCATCAACGAGGCGACGTTGTGCTGCTGGGGCAAGGAATAGTAATAGGGAACAGGTGTATTGTTTGTTTACTAAAAAGAGAACTTAACGGGGACAGCTGTACTTCCATAAGCTCTTTTAATAATACTAAAGTAATATGACGTTGGGAGAATAGAAAGTCGACACATGCGAAAGGCGAGCTCTGGGAAGAAGTTAGAAATTAGACTCAACTGTTAGAACAAAAATTTTATTTGTCTAATGTTTCAAAGCAACGTCATCAAAGACGGCAACAGATAAGGGTGGTGGGTGCATTACGGGATGCAGTTGCTACCACATACTTGCCAAAATTATCGACTGCTGCACTCGTCACAGACGCTCATACTTGGTGTAGTGATTGCCTGGTCGCCCATATCTGAGTCCTTAATTACTGCTATTTGATAACTAGTGTTAATTTCTGTCCTGAACTTGAGTGTGTGGCCCGGTTAAACGCAACCTCAACCGCTTAACCGCCACAAACTCACTTGCGTGACAGCGCTACATCGGCATTTTGAGGTGCACTGCTGTAAACCACAAGATTGTCGAATTTAAGTACCTTCAGAGTGGTTGGCTACCCACGTAGCTTCACAAACTGTTATATGCGCAAACGAGACGGGGGACCAAACCGCACAGGGACGTATTTTGGCGACCGCTGCCGTACGTCAAGAACGCCATGGGACCCGTTAACCGTCACATACCACTGAGATTTGGGGTTGTACGTAGATCGAAGGCAACTATCAGGCATCAAGAAATGAGGTCAAAAGACTCACTGCCAAGACGGAAACCGTCTGGAGTCGTTTGTCGGGTCTGGTGCAGCTGCGTTCAAAACAGTTACGTCGGAGGAATTGAGGGAGTACTGTAGACGCGGACGGTCGAACATGGAGCAGTACTTGGGAGGAATGACGAAGCTCTGAAGTTATGGCCCATTCAACGGCACCGGGCCACACTTACAAATTCGAGAACGCCGAAGTTTTCGCGAGAGATGCCGTCCTTGTGAGTCGCGAGTTTCATGAGTCATGATTTCCTGGCCCACAGTCCCTCAACAAGATCGAGAACCTCCCCGCTACTTAGCATTGAGACCTTGCCTGGAAAGAGGAGTTAGCTACGCGGACAGGTTGCTAGTAAGCACTGCTTCCAGTGACAGTATCGGTGGGCCAAATGGTAGCGCAGTTATCGCGCCTCTAGCGAACGCTGGTAATGAAATAACGAAAATTAATGACTCCGATGTGAACGATCAAGCAATCGCTGTATCATATGAGAGCACCTGCGATGAATACATGGGTCACTAGTTTTTGGTAGCATGGCAGCTGCATCCTATGAATACCGCAACCCTTGTGAATCCATTTTCACTATTTGGTGCGGTCTCTGATGATGGGTTCGGGTGTGGATCCGAAACCTCGGACGAATAGGTTTACAGTTCGTGGGATCGCATATCCCGTCTATCAATTGCTTACTGGAACTCGCCTTTTCGTTTGTGCTGACAATTCCCTGGACTTCGTTCGTCATCTTTAGGACGGTCTACTTCCCCGCATGCGTTTTGCTAATCAACTTAAAAGAATACGCTACTGGGAGCATTTCAGTAGTGCCATAATTACACTTTCGGAGAGTGAAGGAGTTGGAAATGGTACCGGTACAACTTCAATCAGTAGTAAGAATGTAGGGTGATGATATCCATCCGCATTATCCGCAGTACTCTTTCGGTAAACGAACAGCAAGCTCATGACTTAATGCCCCCCTGTTGGGTCTGCTGTGATTGCGTTTTCTGGATGTCTGTTCAAACCGCTGACAAATCGCCGTGTTAAGGATTACTTATGTGTATAGCGGGGTGCAAAGGCACCTTGAAGTTTGAAAGAATTCCCACGTATATTGTTTGTTGTAACGAATGAGAAGTCACCGAGCCACAGGACATAGTTCCTCTTCTTCAAAACTCGGTAGGTCTGTTTAAGACCCCATAGAATCTGCCAAATAGGGGAATAGACTAGGCTCAGCAAGTCGGCATTTTTATGATAAGAATTTCAGACCTTTCATGACTTTTTAACACCTTGCTCTAAGTCATTCCTACGTTAAGTGTGCTGACTCATGAAATGTACCAAAATTTACGAATCAACTCTAATCGCTCGGAAACCGTGACTGCGAATTAATAATAAAGGACTCGAAGTGAGTTGAAACATAAAAGCAATATCAAAAGTAATACTAAGTTGTTTATAAATAAGATTTTTTTAGAAAAACAGCAACACCGAAAATCCAAACATCGTTGTCAGTCAGAAGACTAAAGTTTTGGGAGTGCGTAAAGTCTGACCATGCAAATGACTGAGTGAATAAAACAGCACATGTAGAACAACATTTGAAAATAGTCCTTTGGTGCAGCTTTCCTTAGCTACGCCCGAATCTATACGTCGGGCGCGAACAAAAGAGGACCCCATTAACCTTTCCAAACAGTTTATTATCTGACGAGCGTTTGCGGGCAGAGACAGAGACGAGTTTAGAATGGCTGTTTCTAGTTTATTTTCTGTAATGTTTGATGTAATTACCGTCGCCAGCCATTACCAGCCGCATCCCAATTTGCACACCCACCATTCGAGCTCCGAGTAGCCAGTTGTCCATGGAGAAACGTTCTCATTAACGTGTTTCCCTCATGCCGGCTGTGGTCGAGGTACTTAGTCACATGAAGGTGTCCTGCGTCGATCTATCCTAATTGTTGTAGACAAGGCGGAAATTCTCACTCCCCTCCTGCAATCAGGATAGATCGGCAAATGCCGCTCTCATGGAGGTTGTTTTCTTATCTGTATTTACTAGTAATCTCTTGGCCACGAAGGTAATAGCAGTCTCACTTTTGGTCACTCCGACGGTCGTTGGAGGACTTTGGGAATGGCATAATGGTAGTACTGAGACCGTTTTGTTTCAAGACATTCGCTAGACGCCTTTCCTCAAGGGAATATTTATGTGTTTTGCTGTTTGCGCCAGCCTTATATTTTGTTGATCCAAAGTGCCACACACTTTGAAATGTTTTGCTTTAGGAGCCATTTATGATCTACCCATAGGATTGATAAGGCCATCCTCTAGGGATCCTTTATCGCTGCTGAGTTTGATCGTTTGCCAAATTTTCGTCTTCTCAAAATATGCTCTGTCATCTCATGACTGTCTGACCGTCGTTGCCGACGATCTCCACCGCGTGTTCCACTAAAAGGCGAAGTAGACACGGTAACTTGCGCGTGAATTAGTTTATAGTGGTAGTGGACTTGCGCAGCATCTAACACGCTCTCTCTTTCCCACTCACCACCTAGACCCGGTGCCAAGGCATAGTCAAGAAGTCCAAAGGCAGGGTACGGCGCAGGTGGATGGCGCGGCTGAGCCTGCACCTTGGCGTTCCACTCCACACCCTCTGGTCCACACAACAGTTGACCTGAATTTTAACCAACAATTACAAAACCACGACGGGTTAGAGGACGAGAATGACTGGGCAGCCATGTTCAGGACCTGTATACCCAGCGGGAGCGCAAGCGCATCTAACCAGCAGGGAACCAGGTGTCAGGGGACTGCCAGCGCATACCAAGTTGCGAGGGCCATGGTTTGCTGATACTGGCGTAGCACCTCATACAACCATTTACATATAGTTGGAACGGTATAGGCCCAAGAACAGAATCCTGAGGAACCGCGCTTACAACACACACTGACACCGTTTTCGCCTTGTATGTGTAGGGACACTGCGATCACTGATCCCCGACCCAGGCCAGAATTTCGCCGGTATTCCAAATCCCAGTATCTTAAAAGTAACCGACGGTGTGGAATACCATCGAAAACCTCTCTGAAATTCACGTACCTTTTACCGACTCATGTGTCCTCCAACAATGCAGGGGACCACTGCTTTCATGCAAAGAGCATATTAGTATGTCGGGACTAGTCTTTTTAACAAGGACGTCGGACGCTGACGGGAACGTCTTCCTCTTCAAGGAGTTTCATGCCAGCTGGCCTGCGTTTGTTAGAATTTCTCTGACATTGGGCCTTTTGAATTGGTATGTGTTATTTCCATTCCGATTAGAGGTGAAGATGCCTCGATCAGGGTACGAATAGAAAATAATTTTAAGCGACTTGGCAAGTTCGGGCGCTAGCTCTTTCGGTTCTTTTGTTAGCATTTGGTCCGGATCCAGAGACTTCATTTCGTTAAGTGTTAGCACTTGCTTCCCCCACGACTTCTACGGTGAAAGTGGTGCTTTATATGCGTTTTGTTGTTAGTACATCTGTGCTCAGGTCTGGTCTAGCCGGTCTGAATAATGCCGCCAATTGTAACTCCGCTCGTGACGGTCTGCGGTAGCAGATCTGGAGGGCTTGACCCATTTTCTTTCAGCGACGGAGGCTGAATACGGACCGCCCAAGTACCATTTTGTTCTCCTGTCGAACTGTGTCGAGCCAAGTTTTGCGTTGACATCCTCATCCACGTCTCCAACGGGGCCGGACCGAGCTCACGAGGCGAACGACGAAGGGCGTGCACAAACCACCTCTGTCGTCTTTATTGGATGGCCTCCGATATCCTTGTAATGTGGTCGCAACGAGCGGGGACTGTTTTATTCAAAAGGACCCCATTCTACCGGGGCACGGACTGTAAGTCACCAGAAGTTTGAGACTAGCAGGGCAGTATTATCAGCGTAGTCAAGATCAGTCAGTCGATGCCCAAGCGCAGATTTAACGTCGGCAAAACCGTGTAGGGTCCTTCCGAGACTTCAACCAATGACGTTAGACGGAATGGGCGACGGGATACAACCTTATCGAAAGCCAGGTCAGATAAAAAACACATGGGGCAGATTGTTATGGATCTGACTTCGTGCAGTGGAGGAGCCGCAGTCGATCCTGATCGTGATGATGATTTTTACTGACATACCATCTAGTTCCATTTTCCATCACAGAATCACGGTGGACAGAATCAAACGCCGCACTGGGGTGAACAAAGTGAACAACTGCTGATGGTTGGTTGTCATAGCAGAGTTCATGAACCTTCCGAAGTGTGAATATTTACTCTGGACATCCACATTCCGCTCTGAAGCTATTCCGGTTGCGTCTTGTCTTCGGGCGATGTACAGCGTGCAATCGCCCACGATTGACAATGGCAAAGACCTTCGCGGCAACGTCGAAAAGGCATGCGTCGCGCCAGTTTTCTCACTTTGCCTTACCTCTCTTTCTGAAGACAGGCTTAAGGACGCCCCAGTCCACAGGACCGACCTTATCTCCCCGCATTCGCTCAATTTCCCCCCGAGTTAGTGTACTAGTGTCGATAGAAGACTTGTAGATTTCAGTACAAATTATGTCCTCTTCGGGCGTATTGTTGGTGCGTAGCTTTCGTATTGCATTAACGATTTCTCTCTGTGAGGGTTGGGGTCACATGGCGTTCCGTAGACTGGAGAGGGATAAAATTGATGTAGAGGAGAGCGAGAACGTGATGGGTTGGTCATCGAAGTTAAGAAGGCGTTTGAAGTGTTAACGCCATCATTCGACCTTGACCGAGTTGTCAGCAATAAAACCACCATTGGCATCGTAGACAGATGGTTTACTACTAACCTGGCAGGTAATTTGATAGTTTGTCTTCGGCCTGCCTCATGGAGATAGCTCCTGAACTCAATATTTTTGCTGTTGTTTGCTAGAGTCACTGGATATAACAATCATTGTGGGACCTGAGTTGAACCGTATGGACAGACAGATGCAAGGCTCTTGAGATGGCCCGGTCAGGGGACGTCATTGGTCGAATCCAGGACTTTTCTCAGCCGCCTCACAGACTGATGACTTCAGTGATGACCGCTTTTGTCTTGCGGCTGACAGTTTGGTTGTGGGTGGGAGGTGGAGTTTGAGGCGTGTGCGAACGAGAATATGATCTGACCAATTGGCGTTACCACTCTTGGCACCACGCATCGATCGGCTATCGTGAACTCGGCTGCGAACCTTGAACCAACTAGAATGTAGTTAGTCTGACTGACCTTCGTTTGAATTCCAAGTCAGTAGACGTTCGTGGCGTTGCCGAAAGCACGTGCTAATGACAAACAGTCGGTTCTGATCAGCAGCATTAGGCATTTTCTCCCCATTGTTGCATCGAGAGCCAAGTCCAAAGCAGACGTTAAGGTAACTGCTAGTAGAGTTACTAGGTCCACTTTAGCCATTCCAGTCCACAGCAACAAACAGCAGATGACGGCGAAGGAGTCTTTCGACCAACTCTTGTGACTACGAGTGGGAGGCTTTTATCGCGCCGGTCGGCAACTGATGTTGGTGCGTGCACGGAGAGGACCGAGGTGTCAGTAAAGTGTGCCTTCAGTCCTACGTATGCCAACCGGGGGGGGAGTAGGGCCATGCCGCAAAATGAGTGCTTTAACTTTGTCGTTGGGCTTGATGGCGCAAAACTTACTGCCTGTTCGGGCAATGGAAGCCATCAGACAGATTGCTCCAAAACTGTGAGAACCGACATCCAATTTCTTATCAACGGTTACTTCCTCACTCCAACCTGCAATAACTTTTTTCTTCTCCATCTTTAACAGTCTCTTATCTTTTCCTTTCCCACCTATTCTCGCGGGTCCTTACGTCATTTTGTGCAAATTTTGGCTGTCATTCTATGAAGGGACCGCCATTTATTTCAGTTATTCACAAGCTGAGACATATGGCGACCCTCTAAGTACAGTAGCTGACCTATCTCATAAAATGTTGGCCTAAATTTTTATACTACTTACACAGCCACATTACTGAGTGATCGCATTGACTTTCAGTGAACCAGAAGCCCAGATACGTGGTAATCCCCTAAGTATGAGAAATATGAAGGTATCGTTTACGACTGCATTAAATTGAATGTCGTTAGCTTAAGTTCGTGCACTAAAGTCAGAAATATTCTTTGTCCTTGCCTTCTTATTGATTGCAATAATGACGCACATCGTAAAATGCCAATATATCGCTGTAGTGTAGTGCCACTTCCTTAACAGAAAGGTATTTGGCTCACACATAATGAGCCGATTTAATCATTTGCACATCAATTTCCGCCAAAGTAAATCTCATTACGCTTGTTTCAAGCTGCTAGCTTAAGACCGAAAATTTTTGTTTTATGCAGCTGGAATGTGCATGTAATTTTTTTTAAAAGAGTCAGCAGCGCGCGCTTCATTGTAAAGATGAAGGGCTTGTTCCATAATTAGCCCTGAGCTGCTGGTTGCCAACTGTAGCAACAGCTACTTTGTCTAGCGAAAACTGGCCGATAGGGCTTTGTAAGGTTTTATTACTCGCCGCAGGATTATGCGGGGAAAACCCAGCCACCTGTTTCTGTTAGTATGGGAACGTTATCCTAGGGGTTCATGGGAGCGTGGAAAAGTCGAGAAATGTGAACGTGCGGCCTGATTGCCGTCCGAACAATGTGTCGTTATTCCTCTTATCTGGTGGAAATTCACGACTTCCAGGGAAGCCATTAGACAGGGAGTTGGAAAATCGAGTTCAGACGCATTTAGGCGGATTTTGGGTACCTTCTGATTATTGCAAGTTACCAAGTGCGCAGAAATGGTTGAGAAACCATCGCCCCCTGGATTAATGGCATCCTCTTTTTATCGCTCTCCCTTTTCTGCAGGACATCAACCCAACTACTTCAACTGATCCCCACGACCAAGAATATACTGCCCGCATACGGCAGCTTTTTAAATTAGTTTTCCAATACCACGCCAGTTTCCAATACTTGAACCATTTCAAGTCATTAAGGTGACAAGCCATGTGAGGTGGCATGCAATTACAAGGCATCCTTTGCCCATGGAATTGGAATAACTTTAGTGGTACTGTTGAATATGAGTTTGCCGGCATTGTATGTCTTTTCTAGGGCCCATATCAATCGTCGGTTAGTGGTAATTGGGGTGTTACCACCCTTAAAGGGTAAGGATAGAACTGATTGCCCCGTCAATTTTGGCCTGAATGTATTTCTATACTTTCGAATAAAACGTTTAAGCAAGGTTGCTTCGGGGCAGGCAATTTCTGCGTCTAGTGTCTCAGTAGAGCAAATGTTTCTCGCTCTTTGGCAGAGCGTGTACACCAGATTTCGTTTCCGTTTTATTTTAGGGGACTGCATCTCTCTTCTTCACACAGGGTTGCTTTAGGTCGGATTGAAAATCGATCAATAGAAGCTAAATTAAAATTTCATGAACATGGCAATAATGTAAATTTTTGTGTGCGAGGCAAGTTGAGATATTCGCTGGTAGAAAGATGTTCTGAGGAAGAAAGCTCTCGAAAATAACTTAAGGAAATTAATTTGGTTATCATGAAACCTGAAAGTATTGTGAGGAAGAAACGTTCTATTCGCTTTTCCTAATCCGGAACTGTTTGCCGAGTAAGATGTCTTTTGCGTCTGTGTGCGCAAGTAACTACTACACGGTACTTCGACACGCGTTTATCTCGTTCGGAAGGGCTGCTTGGTAGACATTATTTTTCTCCCGGAATGTGTTCTTTCGTTTACGAAAAATGTGATAGGAATTATGTTAAAACTTATTTTTGAGGCATTTTCGCGGCAGTAGATTAAATAATAACATTTCTATCTTATCGTTTTCATTATGAGCTAATACAAAACCACGAATTAGGGGAAGTTGAGGTCGCTGAGATAGCTTTGTCAGCGACAAACGTCTCAAGCATTTGTGTTTGCTTTCCACTGTCAAAATCTGCACTGCGTAAAAACCAAACTAAAATTAACACGGCTTTCAAGATCTCTGCCCCCCTGTGATTATCCGTTTCTTCTGTCGTCTGTCACCACCTCGTTAGCGTTATAACGGCGACGGTGATCTGGTTATGTGGTGAGTCAGCACATTAGTCGAGGGAATGATTGAGACTGCGTGGGGGCTGTCCCGTCGGGTAATCTGGTCATCGTCTGGTCTCTGGTCGATCACAGTTTTGGTCCGATTGAATCCACCACTCCCTGCCCACCCTGGCTTCAATGGGGCTAGGGTTGTAAAACTGAGTAGCTCAAAGTGCTGTCGAGGTGCTGGTTGATCAAACAGGCACTAGCAACCTGCGCCTTTAATTTCAGTCGTCTGAACTCCTTTGTGAACCCTATATAGGACTTTTATCTGAGCCAGAAATGATCGGTTCAGTCTCTTTTCTTTGTCGGTGTCCCTTGCGTCATCAATACCAAGCAGCGTAATCTGTGAAACTGGTATCAGTAAATTTCAGGATAGGTTATCAACTGCAACCCGTCGCTCCATAACACAGATAACAAAAAGAATCGTACAGCACTTTGAATTTGTACAGGACATCAACTCAAGGTCACTTCACAGTGCGCAGTCTAATCAAATGAGAAGGGTGGCTTGAAAAGGCTATAGAGGATATAAGAGGGAAGGTTAACGCGTAGCCTATGTACGGAGAAAGAAACCCGACCTATGCAGGCGCTCAACCTCAACTTGCCCTGGCATCCTCTGCCCTAAGATTTACACACTTCCCTTTGCGTGTTAACTTTCCCAATTTTTTTTCCTAAATTGCGTTTTTAAGTTACCATTTTCATCGATTAGTCTATGCGCACTTAATAATGCCATTGCTGTTTTGCATGGATTCAATTTCAGCTTGCCCTGGTAATCTCTGCTCCGTTGATTTACACACTCCCTTTTGCGTGTTAGCTTTTCCCCCTTTCATTCCTTTTTAAGTGACCCTTTCCATTCATTAAACTGAGTGCTGAAAAATGACCTTTACTTGATTTTCTTTACGAATTTGACTTGCTGTACGCTTCTTTTCGTTGTCCGCGTTATGCAGCGACGGCTGCAGTTAATAAGCTGTTGCGAAAATAGTAAATATCAGTAAATTGTGCTGTTAATGTCTGTTTCAAATTCATACCGGGACAGAGGGCTTCAAACTGATATCACCTTCTTCTGTTAATTCGTCCTGGGAATAATAATTGACGTGAAACGGGCTCAAGATCTTTAAGTTAACCTTGTTTTTTATTTTAATAGTCACTGCAGTTAGTGGGGCGGCAGTTTTCGCTTAGTAGATGTTTGAGAAGCATTTGAAATGGTTTTACTTTTTTAACGGCCAGCTTTTTGTTTTTCTTGAACAAGCAATTTCGGAGGTTTGTGTCACTGATGACAGAAATAAAGCGTTTTTTGTGCATTATCCATTTCGGTGTTGGACCTCTGCGAAATTACTTTGCATGGCCACGGTGAGAAAAGTCTTCTGTTTTGACGATGTCATCCATCCTAGCTTAGGTTAAACACCGTAATGGAAGGTTGTACGGGCAATCCGTGATTTCAGTGTTTACTTTCAGCCTCACTCGGACAGCCAAGCTCGCCCCGCTAAGCATATTATTGTACTACTGTTTTTAAGGCGTTGCCTGTAGTTGAACGGGGGCTTGGAGTTTCAAACTGTAGTGTAAACTTTGATGTCCGAAATAAAATAGACTTTAAAGCGTTAACAACGGACGTGAGTATCACGAGACAAAGCGGGAAAAACAAGTTTAGTAATGCCAAAGTGTCAATAGAAAACATGCACACGACCAGAGTAAAGACGCACTCGAGTCATAACAATGATCGCAGATGACAGGTAGCTACTCCAAAAAAGGAGATTCAACCTGCTCAGTGCTTGGGCTGGATACTTGAACTCTCCAAGATGTTTTTAAGCTCCAGAATGAGCTTGATACATGCATTTATTTTGCTTTTAAGATCAACATGCCATACTAATCGTAGGTTGAGGCCTTATGTCCTCCAGACCTGAGATTGGAATAAGGCTGCCTGCTAATGTCGATGAAGTCATAAATGTCTGTCCTAGTCTTCTCTACCTTTACAGATAACGTTTGTCAATCCGAAATAGCATTTTGAAGGGTCGTGTTTATTTTCTCTTTTGACCTGCACGCCTGCCTTCCATATGGATTTAGGTCGGTTGTATCCGGGGCTTCTGCACAACTAACTTCCTCTTTTCTAAAATCTACAGCAAAATTAAACGTGGCTCCCCGGATGCGTTTCAAGGGCAAAAACGTGGACATGCAGTGGACAGGGTTCAGAACCGACGCAGTCGAAAACGGCCGAAAAGAGATACAGGTGAGGAGGACGAAGAGGAAGAAGAGTGCGTCCAAGAGAGAACCACTTTTCGCGAGCACAGTACCATCGATCCGGTAGTGGAGCTCGAGTCAGAGGAAGAGAATGCTGTCGCCGCTGTTGACCAACTTGCTCGTGATCGCCACCCACAACCGCATAATCTGTATTCTGATGTACGTCCCCTTGATACTACTGCTACTACTACTGCTACCACTGCTACTGCTACTACTACTGTTACCACTGCTACTGCTACTACTACTGCTACCACTGCTACTGCTACTACTACTGTTACCACTGCTACTACTACTACTACTACTACTACTACTACTACTACTACTACTACTGCTACTACTACTACTACTACTACTACTACTACTACTACTACTACTACTACTACTACTACTACTACTACTACTACTACTACTACTACTGCTGCTGCTGCTGCTGCGGCTGCTGCTGCTGCTGATGCTGCTACTCCGTACCTGCCTGCTTATTGTCCACCTGCATCACCTAGAAAATAGCAACTGACCACCCAGTTTGCTCAAGGACCAGGCGAGCAATCCTGTCGGAACACTGTTTGTTGGCGTTTTTAACTTCTACCCTAGGAAGGGCATGGATCGGCATGGCCAGATGGACTGTGTGAAAAGTTGTTTCATATTGTTAATAGGCCGGCAAGTATGTCCTGATCTGTCGATGAAATTTGAACCACTTCGTCGGGAAGAAGCTGCGTTTGTTTTACTGCGGAGTTCCTGACCTACGTAGCTCGGTAAGCCTATACTTCCTGCGTTTATTTGAAAAAAACAACGACATGATAACGAAAAGAGCTGGTAAAGTCGGCTTCGCTTTCTTTCTGAGGGTAAATTCCACTTTCACAATGTGACGACTGAAGTATTCAACTCGCCAGCTGAAAGAAGGGCAGGAAACATGTGAAAGAATGTGAATAAAATAGCCTCCGGGACTTTGAGAAGTACGCGATGAACACGCGCCATATTTATAGTCTATTCGTATGAGGCGGGCACGAATACTTGAATGTCTACCAAGAGCATTTCAAGTCGTTGATCTGTTCCCAGTCGTTGCTCAAACCGAGTTTTTCCGAAAGCAGCCCTTCATGTCGGGTGAATTGTCTCTAAGCCCGATTAAGGCCACCACTGATGCATGATTCTCTGTCCCGGAAATGCGTTAGAGCACAGTTCGCGGCGATTTATTTCCCTACATAGATTCTGTAAACCGGTGGACCTGACGCCTGCGCTGACATTATCTACGCCTCAAGGTTACTGTGGAGGCCTGTTAGGTTTCGCAGCAAGCACTTTTGGTCTGCGACGGCTCCCCACCTTCAAACAGCACTTCGTCTGTTTTTTGGTTAATGATGTTTAGTGCAAACATTTTGCAGTCGCTGGTTACTCATGTGGAGGCGAGTCCCAGGTACTTACCTAGTTGAGACAGACTTTTCAAAGGCTGAACACGCTGATTTACTTAACTGAGCTTCTCAGCTTGCATAGGAGCTATTTTCTCATCTCTGCGGATTGCCGTTGTGTTTTTTTTGCTATTTTTGAACAGGAAATTTTTCCTCTTGACGCCATTGACTCCCAGAGAAGCCTAAACCGAGCTCGGCAGACTGTGGTCCTTCCAGATTGTCCAAAAAACCGTTAAATTGTACCTCAGAGGACAACAATTGTACGGGAGAGGCTTGTGGGAGGATGGGTTTCTGTGATTTCTGGATTCGCAGCTAAGAGTCTTTGTTCATTACTCCCTCATAACACTTGAGGAGTTGGAGTGTTCATCGGACCGCAATGAATGTAGCCTTATTGAATGGCGGGCAACATTTGTCATGTCAAAACACACCCGTGACTTGTGACCTTTTTAGAGCTAATCGGTTTCTGAGACCGGCGTCTTCTCATACTGTCTGTGGCTCGCAATGTGTGCACTGGACAATTAGTTACAGTAGTGCCTCCCCTTTTTGGACATTCCGGTTTTATATAATGCGTTTTGCTCATGAAATTACCAACAATATGTCTCATTCATATTGACCCAACTGTGAAAAACTCGGCGCCTCGGTGGGATTCGAAGACAGGCAGAATTATTCAAAGTATGCCAAATCATCTATGAATTACGTGAGCCTGGTAGTCATCTGGTGGATTCTAGGTGAACTACTTAGGAAATTCTGCTTGGGCAGTCAACTTACTGTATCAAATTTGGTGGGTTCCAGACATTGTGGTAGGTTGGGCGGGTAACTTGACCCAAATATGATAAAACTCGCGTCGTCCGACGAGGCCTCGTAGCTCAAGTGGTTAGAGCGTTGGCTGTACTGAAGCTTTCCCCTTCCCACCGAGGCGCCGAGTTTTTCACAGTTGGGTCAATATGAATTATTCAAAATCTACCAAAACATATATGAATATGTCATCAGTAGGCTCCCCCCAACCTCTCACCCTCGCGTCTTCTGCCGCCCTCTCCTCACCTGTGTGTTACCTTCTTACTCTCGTGCCCTCGGCGCTGTCGGTTTGCATTATAAATCCTACACCGAGCCCCTGCCATATGTTTGTTTCATGTCGTTTAAAAAGGCAGTCTGGTTAGTTGATGCTGGTCTGCCTGCGTTTAATCGAGACAAGCTCGTGATTAAGGAAGAGTTAGTGACCAATACTTAAAAAACTCACAAACGGTGTATTTTCTACTGGACGTATAATTTCGTGGGGATTGGGGTGACAGTTCGACCGTCCCATCCGACAGCACCACAGCTCCACAGCAAGATGATGGGGCACAGGGACTTGCGCGTGAATCAGTTCTTTCCCCCTCTCCAATCTGAGCCCACTGTCGAGGCATAGTCAATAAAACCGGAGGCGGAGTACGGCGCATTTGTATGGCGCGGCTGAGCCTGCACCCTGGCGTCCCACCGCACACCCCTGGTCCACACAGCAATTGACCTGAATTTTAACCAATAATCACAAAACCACGATGGGTTAGAGGACGAGAATGACTGGGCAGCCATGTTCACGACCTGTATACCCAGCGGGAGCGCAAGCGCATCTAACCAGCAGGGAGCCGAGTGTCAGAGAACTGTGAGCGCATACCAGGCTGCGAGAGCCATGGTTTACTGATCCTGGCATAATGGACGCTTACAAGTCCTTAGGTTCCGAAGGGGATTAGATTATGTAAGAGAAAACGGACCTGCACACATTTTAGAAGAACGACAAAATCTCGGTGAGCTAAAGCACAGTTCAAGTCGAACAGTCTGCCAAAAGGTTAGTCGCCTGTACAGTATTTCTGCTGCCGCTGCTGCTGCCGCCGCTGCTGCCACCACTGCCATCGGCACTACTGTCCCTGCCGCCTCGATTGCAAGATTTGGGCATACGTGTATTAACGGTGGCTGCTGTCGGGGTGCTGGAACGCTGATGCCATTGTCACTTGACCCTGTACAAAATATGCACCTCCGAAAATTCCCGTCGTGACACAGTCAACGTTTTCCAGCAAGCTTAACTGCCATCCAAACGCACGCAATCGGTTTACGGTAAACCATCAAGCCGCCGCTTGACGCTTCGTTTTTTTACATTATATTACCCACAGTACCTCCTTTCTACGCTGACACCGTGCTTCCGGGAATTGCATCTGGCAGTCATTGTGGTCACGCTGCAGAGTCCTATTGATGAACCAGAACAGCTTAAAGTTCCCCCGGTAAGTCAACTCCTCGAGTCCGATATCTCTGCTGCTGTGCAACTGGTTCACCCCCTGGATATGGTCAGCATTGACGAACGGTCAGATCCCAACCAGCCAGACCGCGTCCTCGATTGGATTACTGTCGCTTTCCTTCTTCAAGATTTAAAAACCAAGCTGGATTATCTAGTCGGAGAGAAGTAAGTTGCCGTAAATTTTACCAGCTTGCTACTACTGCTACTACTTTTGCCGCTACCACTACTGTTATCGTTATTAGTATTATTATTAATACTACCATTACTACTACTACTACTACTACTACTACTACTACTACTACTACTACTACTACTACTACTGCTACTACTACTACTGCTACTACTACTACTGCTGCTGCTGCTGCTGCTACTGCTACTACTACTACTACTACTACTACTACTACTACTACTACTACTACTACTACTACTGCT
>CACRXP010000103.1:1196889-1217031 GCA_902702965.1 Spirometra erinaceieuropaei | reverse complement strand
CAAAATATTGGTATTTATATGGGCGCTCTGCCGTGCATTCATACACGTAGAACGGTGTTTACAAGTGAGAAAAATCAGTGCAAATGGCCGCAATATGAAGAAAAACGCATGTTCTTACGTTTACGATAGAAAAATATTAATATCTTTTAGGAAAGTGAAAGAGACGGCCAAAAGTGTCCATTTTTTCTTGACCTCATCGCGCAAAAATGCAAAGTACACAGAGATCCATCGATAGTGCAGTATAAAAGCTCTCTCTAAAAAGTTAACTTACCACAGAAAGTTTTCCACTTGATCAAAGGCATATTTGTCGCTGACTTTCGTTTTGGACGCTCATTTTATTTGACTATGAGGTTTCCTGTTTGAGTGAGTCTTAAAATGTGACCCAAACGATCTCCTGAAAAAGAACGTCCCAACACTCATCATCTCGGTAAATGCCTTCAAGAAGTATCTTATTTTAAAGTTTTTGATAGATACCTAATGCCGAATCTGTCTTTATGGGCGATATTTCAAGACCGATCTGGAACTCAGCGTAATCCAAAACAAACGAAAAGTGCAAATTAATTTCACGGAAGAAAAGTTCCCTTTATAAACACAAAATGATATGTTTACGGCCACACCTGTCAATTATATTTAAATTTATTGGTCACCGACCGCCTTGGCAGCATGAGACCTTATGAAAACGTTTGCTTTTATGACGTCCCCGTCGATGGAATCAAACAAAATCCTGTCTCTCTTATTGAACTGCATTTAAATCAGTCTAAAAGCTTAAGGAATACCACGAATCCTTGGAAAATTGTTTTAGGATCTATACTTAGACCGTAGGCTGTTGGCAAACCGTCATACCTACAATTACACTGATTCTTAAAGGATATGTAGATGTGAACTTAACTAAAACACTATTTTAAAGCACTATACTTGGGCTTTCATATATACTCAGTTTTTTTTCTTCATGGGAAGACATTCTATACATCTAAAAACAAAATTTACCAAATTACAACCATTTTGGATGTTTTCGGAATTCTACGCTTTTTTAAAGAATTGACATTTCTAAACAACGCAACACTGCCTTTAATATTTCTTTTATGTCTTTAACTCTTTTAAAGTTGTGCTTTATTAACATAGATATTAGGTTCGCGCATTGGTGTCGGTTTGCGAGTGATTGACAATTAGTCGTGAATTTGGACACCTTTTGTGAGTTGGGCAACCTACTGTCGAAGGGATGAGACAGATCGTTATGAACGAGAACTAGCGCAGTGGAGGAGCGACAGGCAGTCCTGATAATGGCGATGATTTTTACCTGTGTATCATCTAGCTCCATTATCCGCTACAGGGACTCATGGCGGACACGCTCGAACGCCGCAGCGAAGTCAACAAAATGGACAACTGCCGGTTGGTAGCCGGAGCAGAGTGCCGTAGTGTGAATATTTAATCGGCACATCCACATTCTGCCCTGAGGCTGGCCTGGTTAGGTCTCGTTTTCGGGCGATGCATATTCTGCAATTGCCTGCGATGGGCAATGGCAAAGAACTTTGCGGCAACGTCGATGAGGCATGCGTCTTGGTAGTTTTCTCATTTTCTCCTATCCCTCTTGCTGAAGACAGGCTTAAGGACGCCCCAGTCCACAGGAACGATCTCATCTCCCCGCGTTCGTTCCATCGCCCCACGGAACCAATGTACTAGTGTCGATAAAAGACTTGTAGATTTCAGTAGGAAATACAGTAAGTGGGCTAACTCATGAAATCTCAACAGAAATTCCGAAATGCGTTTCCGTTTTGACAGGATTATTTAAGTAGATTTGTAAAACCAATCATCATACAGCATAATTCTATAATAATTCAGTTACCGCAGGATGCTGGCCTTTGAACAAACTTCTTTCCACCTGCATCCACAAGTCATATTCCGCAAAAAATGACTACTTAAGTAGCGTGCATTTTTCATTGATTTTCGATTCCCGTAAAGATTTAATTATATTTCACGGAAAACATACAGAAAAATATTCATTCTTTTGCTAATTCAGTAGAAAATTAAGCCGTCTTTCAATTTTGCACTCGTAGGAAGGGTATAATTTGGTTTTATAAAACTTTTCCAATTCCCGAATAATTTTGAACCCGACCAGCCGTTACACTTGCATTCAGGGTTCCCAAACTGCAAGCCGTATAATTTCCGCGTATGGTAAACCATACGTTTCTCTACGGTATTAAGAGTAGACCATGTGGTGTTCATAAAATTAAGCAGCGGATTTGAGCCACATTGTTCATTTTACAAGCCACATTGGTAAATGCAGAGGCATGACGCTTTAAGAACGGCCATGTCACGGTATTAGAAGATCTCACAATTAAAAACTTTTTAAAAACGGAATTACACTTTTCCTGCGAGTATAAAATTGAAAGAAGACGGGATTTTCCACCGAATAAGCAAAATAATGAATATTTTTCTGCGTGTTTTCCATGAAATATAATTGAATCTTTACGGGCATCGAAAATAAGTGAAAAATGCACGCTACTTAAGTAGTCATTTTTTTGCGGAGTATGACTTGTGGATGCAGGTGAAAAGAAGTTTGTTCAAAGGCCAGCATCCTGCGGTAACTGAATTATTATCGAATTATGCTGTATGATGATTGGTTTTACAACTCTACTCAATTAATCCTTTCAAAATGGAAACACATTTCGGAATTTCTGTTGAGATTTCATGAGTTAGCCCACCTACTGTTTGTCCGCCTTGGGCATACCGTTGGTGTGTACCCTGCGTGCTGAATTGGCGATTTCTCTTTGAGAGGAGTGAAACCACGTGACACTTCGTTCTGCATTCTGTAGGCCATCACAGCTCGAAGCTGACAGGACGATAACGTCAGCGTAGTCGATATCAGTCAGCTGGCGCTCGGGTGGAAATCATACACCGCCAAACCCGTATAGGTCTCTTTCGGTGATTCAGTCACTGGCGTTGTTGAATAGAATGGGCGACAGGGTTCAACCTTGTTGAACGCCAGCCTGAATGTCTAACAGTGGGGAGGGATTTTTAGTGGAGCAGAACTCGCACAGTGAGGGAGCGGCAGTTGGTTCTAATCATTATGGTGATTTTACAGACATACTCTCTGATTCTGCATGAGGAATAGAAGCAGGCGAACGTTGCTGCAAAGTCAACAAAACAGACGGCTATCTGTTGTTTACTTGAATTCTTTTCATCACAGTCCAGGAAGAGGTTTTGAGCGAAAGTACTGTTGTGACGTTTTCCCTGGTGGGACAGGTCATGGAGAATCCACAAGCTGATTTCTTGTCGATCCCACAATGATCGTGCAGGATTTTTTTCGAGGATGTGGTTGTTCATGTCCACTAGATGCTGGGACAAGCGGTAGGTGATTTATGGATCGCCCGTAACTGCTGCATTGACAGTGACGACGACGGTAGCGGCCTCCGGGTGTCTTTCCGGCGGAACATACGTGGTCGGAATAGCCAGTTTTAGATTTTAAAAACCACTCACACATACAGTCACCCTATGGGGAGCTTAGTTGGTGGTCGGTTTTCCCAGCTCTTTGAGGTACTTAGTAATGCTAAAACTGTGAGTTAAATTGTGCAAAATAATTTGCCGCCGGCCACCTGTCCCGCTGACTGAATCTTGGCGTGGCCCGAGGCGGCCTATTTTTTCATCTCCATTTGAAGGGAAAAAAGTGGTTTTTTCCAAAAACACCTTTGAAAGTTTCGACTATAATGCGAACAAGTCGGTTTTCACCCACTAAAAAAAATAAAACAGTCGGACTAGTTTCCTCGCTTTAAATTCCGAACCGATGGTATATGCGGCTCCACGAGCCTGTAGTGTGTGCACTCTAGCCGCATCCTGGTGACCACTTAGATTGCGGAGTGAGGCTGGTCAGGACCGGCCGGCGTTTTTTGAAAATACCGGAGGGAGGGATTTGTGAGTGGGAAGTTTGATTCGGTTATGATAAAGGACAGAGTTGTGTCGTGATGCTCATAAAAGGGAGTGCCAGATAGTAAGCCCAAGCAAATTTCTAGTCATTCTGACCTCTGCTTGTTACGGAAGCAGGTTAATCTCGGGGAGACGGACCCCCTGTATTAGAGATGGCCTTGCCATAAATTCCAAGGGGCTTTGGGTCAGTGCTAGGGTAAAGTTTGGGGCTAGTAGGGTCGAGGTTAGGGTCAAAGTTAGGACACGGGAATAGGAACCCCTCCTGGGATTTATCGCGAGGCTACACGCAGTACTTATTGGGGGGTCCATACTCTCGTGTCCGGGCTCAAAACGGGATAAGTTTGGAGAGAGGGTGTAAAGTCGATGCCGTAAATACCTTTCTCATTCTAATCCGATTCAAGTGCGTATTGTCATTCTTCCCCAGAGTGGTAGTGAGAAATGCCTTGTCGGTCGGATCAACTTCCGCAAATATCTCAATATCTTTCCTTCTCAAATTGTTGTTTATCAACAAGACGACTGGGTCACAACTCCATCCTAAACTACACTTGGGAGAATAGTGCCAGAACGAAGATGAACAAATATTACGACCTATGATCATTTCTATTGAGTTAAAAAGGTCAATGATGTTTAGTAAATGGAAATGATAGCGATTATGCTCGGTGTCAAGATAACAGTTGATGTTTTTGAATGAGAGCTATTAACGCCGTTTAATTTTATTAACCAGGGTTTACTGACGAAACCCTACGAACTCATAGCTGAAGTAAACCATAAGTGGGCAGGGATAAGCGCGTTCAGTTTCGTAGAAAAATGTTTGAAATGTGATTTTAATGAGCAAGACCTCTTAGTCATCAACACTGCGCTTTGATTTAGACAGGCCGGGACCACACCCCCTTGTTCTGAGTTATGAAACCCCTCCCTTATGGCCTTTGACATCTGCAACACTAGGCTGCTATGCCTCGACAGATGTCGTCTGATGGAACACCTGCTGTCTACACCTTTGTCTATGTGTCTGACTCCTTTGCGAGTTACGTCGAGCTACATCTTTCATCATTTTTAGTCTATTTCGCAGTCTTAGGCTATTGCGTAGTAATATGACATTGTGGAGCAATATTACTGACATAGATTGGAACGACCATTTCCTGCATGTTTGTTATATTGAGTCAGTAATACTCTAAGAAGGAGCTGTGGTCACTGGAGCGAAAGTTTTATTCACACCATGCTCCGAATTCATGCTCGACTCCATCGTCAGCAGATAATAGTAGTATATATACTGGGCCTGCAGCTGTTGTGCAACCACATGACAGTTCATTCGCCACGAAGGACGATGTCTAACGTGTACCCTTCAGCATGGCGGGTACAGGGACGGTGACTTATGCGTGGATTAATTTATAGTGGTGGTAGGACTGCGCAGCATCCACTGCACTCCCTTTTCTCCGACCTGAGCCCGGTGTCAGGACAGGCAAAATGACCAGGGGCGGCTAAACAGTCCATCTGCGCCTGCCAATGGCCGGGTCCTCACTAAAACAGGGGGAGGAGTTTGAATCCCAACTGAGTGGGAGTGCCGAAAATGCGCATTTTTCAAATAGCCCACAGCTCCTAGCTTGTAAACGTGGTTTCTTTAAACGCGAACTGTCGAGTACCAACAAGAAGCTAATCTTAAGTACCTACAGTGGTCATCACAGCCACCTTACCCTCAGGAGACGATTTGATGAAAACAGTTGTATTGTTTTAGTAATTCCTCTGTAGGTTAATATAGCTACATGCTACTCGGTCGTTGTTGGGCTGAGGGTTGCTCCTCCCATCGTCGTTGGCCTAGCCTGAGTCCGGTAGACCCTGCCCTCCCCCCCCCAGGTTGTCCTTCAAAACCGTCTGAGCGGCGGCTCACAGGACAGCGGTTGTATGGGAAGGGTTTGTGGGAGGATGATTTCCTGTGACTTATGCATTTGCAGCTAAGCGTCTCTGTCCACTCCTCCTCTTAAGGTGTCGGAGTTTTCATCAGACGGCAATGCATGTAGTCTTTTTGAATGGCGGGTAACATTTGTCATATCAAAACACACCCGTGACTCGTGACCTTTCCAGAGACAACTGGTTTTCCAGATCGGTGTGTAGCCGCGTCTGAGTGCAAGGTCCGCGACTGTTTTTTCTTCGTCAGACTCAAGAGCCTACTCATCGCAGCCATAATTCGTTCGATCATCCGCCATCCGTGAGCCTGCCGGATGTTCGTCAACATGACCAAGGGGCAGACCCTGTGCCACTCCGTCTATTGTTACGGCGGAAGAAATTCAACTCGGCCGGTGGGCGAGTGATTTGAGGGTATTTGATAATGTGCAAGTAGATAACTTTCATCAAGCATCTTACTATGGCCTATATGCGAGTACTAGGTTAATCGACCTTGAGCGCGTCCGCATTAGCGTTTGCCCCTAAGCTCTTCACCCAAGCAATCCTGTCGTAGCTGCCTCACTGTTGTGAATATACGTTCCCTGGCGACTTCTGCTGCCTTGGCTGAAATTGGTAGACCAGTAAGAAAGCGCCATTGATGTCCCCAGTGTCCACTGGGCGTGCCAGTCAGAGGACCTGTTTACAATCATTCTCCACCTCCCTCCAAATCATGCTGCAATCTTGTTTCTTTTTATTGCCTGGCAGATGGTGGTGCAGATGGCTTTCTGACGCCGAGCGTCGATGAGTTGCTTGTCCTTCTCAACTGGCTTATGACAATGAATCCTGCGCATTCCCTACACGCATCTGTCGCCTTCATCCATTGTCGCTTTGTGTTATCTCTGGCGCAGTTCATGAAGCTCACCGTCGGCGGTTCAGAGGCTCCAGAAAATGTACGTTGCCTGAGCTCATCTTCCCCCATGCGCCTCCCATCTTCAATTTGCGCCTTGATGCCGTACTTGTTTATTTTGCGAACGTGCGACCGAGTCCTCACACCCATCTGCCAAAGACCAATTAAAGCCAGCCATCTCTTTGAGCCACCAGTTTGCCACCAGCAACTGCTCACCATTCTTACTGACGCAGAACCTAAGTTGCCATTAAACGAGTTTTTTAATTCAGGCAGTAGGTCTTGTGTGAACGTCATCAGGCACAAAGCAGTGGAGCGGCCGTGCTTTTAAGTCTGTTTGATCGGCAAACCTTTTGCCCGTTCTATGTTTGTTGCGGAAAGCGATGATTTCAGTCAACGAACGTGATCTTCTTGTTGTCAGAAGGAGATTATTTCTCACGTTTCCTCGTACGTCTCGGTTGCCAGCCGTATCTTCCTAGTCTTGACCTTTACCATAACCGGACATTAATGAGCATTTAATTCTCATATACAAATTAAGTCCATAAATCTAACCGTATTGCAAAGCAAATTTTGTATTTGGTACGTTTACATAGTTCAGCTTTTTGAGCTCCTCGCAACTTAAGGCGCTAACGTGGAGTATATCATTTGGAACGGGCCTTGTTGGCTCGGTCTGGAAGTTGATTAGAATGTATGGGCGGAAGTCCAACATCTTCAGCGGAATAGTCGCGTAATATGCATGGACCGCCAACAGACAGCGAGTAGTATATACATGGGTTGCGCACTATGCCATACTTGACGGCATAGACACTAAATAAAAGCCCAAAAGTGCCTGTTTCTCCGAGATTCTGCCTCTGCATGACACAGAAATGAGGGGCTCGGCTCATCAGTGGGTCCCACAGCGTTCTCCATGTGCTTCTGCGGAATGACTTCAGAGGTTCAAAATCTGGAGTTTCAAAATGAGTATCTACCAGATAGCACACGGGGAACGCGGGCGGATCCACTGATAAGCCGAACCCCTCACTTTTGTGTCCTGCAGAAACAGAATACCGACGAAACAGGCGTATCCGGACTTTTAGCTAGTAACTGTGCCGTCAAGTATGGCAAATCATGTGTCATTTATTTATCTACTTGATTTCAGTTGCAGAGTTGCTGCAAAGAGCATGTTTGTGGTTTCTATATTTTTTCGTAATTCACACTGGCTCTTTGGGAGAAGTCCTTCTTATTGATGTAAATTCAAGCGCTTATGTGATGTCCGGGCAAAGATTTTAGCGGCATTACTAGGAAAGGAGATCCCTGTCTGCTTGTCGCCGATTTGCCGATTTTCTTTGTGTTTGTGCGATGAACAATTACTAGACTCTTGGTAACTCGTGGAATTCGTCCCAGTCGCCACCCATTCTGGAACAGGAAGATAGAGTTGCTCAGGATTTGTTTGTAGATTTCGTCCGAAATGAGGCCTGTGTCTGGAATTGTCCCATTGAACGCCTGCTGCACTGCTCCGGCTGTTTCCTGTTCTGTTGGCAGGCGTCAAGGGTAAGAGTTGGTCTCTACTTGAAGAAGACTGCCAGTGGCTTCCGCACAGAATGTAAATAGACTACTGTGGACGTACCTAAAGTCCTCTACCCAGCTCTCCAGGATCTACGGTTTCCATGCTAATGGAATTGTTTCATCTGAGCTGAGCAGCAGCGTGGTTCGGATGGGTTGGAGGCCATAGACTGTCTTGATAGACGCGGGGAGTTCTTTATTTCATCACGGCCGGTGTATCCTTGGATTTAATGTCTTGGTTGCCAGCCATTGGTGTTATATCACTCTAAGTCACTGTCTAGGTTGTCAACATAACTGAATGGATGCGGCTTTCTCTTTTGCTGCGTTGCTGTTTGTGTGCGTCCTATGAAGTCCGTTTTTCTCTGAGGCTATTCGTGACCCGTCGTCGTAGTCGCCGATCCAGTCATGGTGTTATCGAAATCCAGGCCTGTTGGCCCCAGTAGTAGTATGAGCGGGTTCCCGGAGTTTTCCAGGATTTGTACGTGGCCCAACTTGGTGTTCATCTTGTTAGATAGGTCCCGCTTGCATTCAATCAGGTTCATTGCACAGCCGTGTCCAGCTTTGGTAGTACCGTTTTCCCCCCAGTACACCTCCACCTTTGAATCTTCAGTCGCATTTTCGAGACGATATGAAAATGTCAGTCCAGAATTCGGCACCAAACCCTGTCTTTGATGCGAGTACGTTACGATGATGACGTTTCCTAGCGAGCAGGTAGTTCAGTAATTTGTGTTCACGAGACTAAACACACACCCATGTTTTCTTGATATTGGGAAGCCGGACGATGATGCTGATGTTGGGAGGTCACTTTCTACGTAGGTCCGTTAGAGGTACTCTGTTTCCCTTGTAATGGTGAAGCACTCCCTCCCAGATGGCGTGATTTCTGCTTTCGCAAACGTTTAAGTCAATCAGGTCGATCATTTTGGCACTGATGCGGTGAGGACATGCAGATCTTTATAGGCTTTCGGACTATGGGGTGAATTTCTCGTTGCAGTGTGGAAATCTCCCTAGGGTGACGGGGTCTTCGGTTATACTGGAGAGAAGGCAGCATCTTGATGAGACCGTTTCTGACGGCGAAAGTGACTTCAGAATCGCGGAGCTCCTCGTTGTGATGGCCACACTGAAAGGTGTAATTTGCACCGTCGTCACATGACTGTTGTTCTTAAAAGCAGGCTTCGCTTAGTGTGGTGACGTTCACAACGAGATTTCTCATGAGACCATGGTGGTCCTCTACTCCGTTGGTCATTGGTCTATCTAGTAGAAAACGGACATTCCAGGTTGCCCGAGTAGGTTGGGTCACTCGTAATGAAAGGATAGGCGGGTGTGAATGAGGGTTGGTGCTCCATTTAGCATTTCGAATGGGTCTTTAGGGTCCAAAAGTCACTATTAACTTGCAGTTGGTGTGATTGTCATCATTTGCATATGGCACCTTGTCTGACCCCGTCTCCGTGCAGAGTAAACAGTGCTACTCCCAGTGGAACTACTGAGGCCTCCCAACTGACTACTGGGCTCTGCTTGGGGTTGTGACTTAAGTTTAATGTAAGGGCGATCCAAATTAGCCCATGTTGCCTAAGGGATTACTGTAGTTCTCTCACTGCAGGAATTCTTAAAGTTGGAGAGTGGAAGTCGGGGAGTTGTGGCGTAAAGCCTCGCCCCGCATGTGTCGCCGCACGACTGGTCCGCCTTCACAAAGTGAACCAGGCTTTATCCACTGCTTCGTCATGTCAGTAAGACCCCACCGTATACTCACACTAGTTTGGCCCACCGGCCCGAGCTGTTACCGCGTTGTGACTGCTGCACAGGGCAGAGCTTCACGAGGCCAAAAATGAGATCTGGGTGCCAGTTACGGGCTCGTGGCGTGCCTGTCACCCCCCTCCCCCCTATAAGGTGAACCTCCACCTAAACACTGTAGGTCCCGTAGGGACGACGCATGTAAAGGCCAGTCATGTAGGAATCGCAGTCGGGTAACCGTCTTCGTTCTCTTCGCCCTATCCTCAAACTAGACCGTGCAGTGAGGAGAGACGGTTAGTAAGTCTCGGAAATACTGCGTGATGCAGCATTAATGCTATATATGACGTTAGGTGTCCGTCCGCGTATTAAAATCAATTATTGAATTAAGTTTCCCCTCTACCTTTTATTTTAATCGCCTGCCTGGTTTTCGTTCTTCTGTCTCATCCACTTTCTTCCAGAGGATAACTTGGTAGACATACAGCCAGTGACTCTTCACATGAAATTTCGACCGAAATTCTGTAATGTGTTTTCGACTAGGAAGGTTTACCTACTCGGGATTGGAATAGTGATTATCTTGCAACGTAATCCCATAATCTTTCACACAAGTATGTTGGCTTTTAAATTTTTTTTTTAATAGATCGTCCGCAAAAACCGCACTTGGCAAAAGAAACATACAGTAGACGTGCTAACTCATGAAATGTCAACCAAAATTTCGAAATGCGTTTTCCTTTCGAAAAGATAAATTAAGTAGTGTTCTAAAACTAATAATGATGCAGCATAAATCTATAATGATCTAGTTACCTCAGGGTGTCGGCTTTCGAAGGAACTTGTTTTCGGCTGCATGCAAGATCTATACTCTGCAAAAAATGACTACTTAAGTAGCATGCAATTTTCTCATTGATTTTCAATGCCCTTGAAAATTCAATTATATTTCATGGAAAACATGCATAAGAATATTCATTTTTTTACTTATTCAGTAGAAAATCACGTCTTCTTCCAATTTCATACTCAAAAGAAGAGTATAATTCGGTTTTAAAAAACGTTTCTAATTCCCGAATAATTTTGAACCCGACCTGCTGTTACATTTGCATTCAGGGTTCCCAAACTTCTAGCCGTGTATTTTCTGCGTATGGAAAACCATGCATTTCTCTGCGGTGTTAAGAGGAGATCATATGACGTTCATAAAATTAAGCAGTCGATTTGAGCAATATTGTTAACTTTACCAGCCACATTTGTAAATGCAGATACATGACGTTTCATGAACGGCCATTTAACGGTATTAAAAAATCTCACAATTAGAAAATTTTTCAAAACCGAATTATACTCTTCTTTTGAGTATTAAATTGGAAGAAGACGTGATTTTCTACCGAATAAAAAAGAATGATTATTCTTATGCAGGTTTTCCATGAAATATAATTGAATTTTCAAGGGCATTGAAAATCAATGAGAAAATTGCATGCTACTTAAGTAGTCATTTTTTGCAGAGTATAGATCTTGCATGCAGCCGAAAACAAGTTCCTTCGAAAGCCGACACCCTGAGGTAACTGGATCATTATAGATTTATGCTGCATCATGATTAGTTTTACAACACTATTTAATTTATCTTTTCGAAACGAAAACGCATTTCGAAATTTTGGTTGACATTTCATGAGTTAGCACATCTACTGTACTTACGTAGTATTTATTTTTCTATTGATTTTCGATGTCTTTATAAATTCAAATACACATATGTGGCCTGACTCATGAAACGTTAAGACGTAAGTTGAGACGATCATTTGTGGCAAATAAACTGCTGCACATTTTACTTATTCGTCCAGCCTGTTCAGGAAAATGTCTTCTTTGAATGCGCAACATGCTTATAAGAGATTTTATCAGTCAAAATGTTTACAAGTTTGAGCGAAGATCGACGTTACTTTGTATTCCAGCGGTTTTTTATGCAAATAACTCTCTTAGAGTAATTTTGCGCATCCGTGTATATATTATGTATGAGGAGAGGGGAATCTTAAGTCGGGAGCTTTACCAAATGGGACTTGAACCCACTCGAAAATTGATTTTCTTCGCCACATAAATCAGATGAAGCAAGGTGTAAACGAAAAGGTTCTTTTTCGAAGACCAGACGTTTCATCTATTTTAAAAGTCTGATTTGTAAGTCTGATTTCATGCTCTAAATCGCAGCAATAACGCCTACTGACAATCCATTGTGTTAACTTTCTGACATTTTCCTGCGCTTTTCGAATAATCGATAACTTGTCGCGGAATGACCCTCCAAAAAGTGACTATGTTGACTTAAAAGAATTTGATATAATAATGCATATAATATTATTATGTATATATAATTATATAATATAACATAATACTTCGTGTGCGATCTAGTTTCTGCTAATTCGTACTTTGGAGACGGCACGGGTGGAAGATTAGCAGTTTTCGCAATATCTTAGTATTTATACGGCCGCTCTGTTGAGCCTTTACCATCTTAGAACGGAACCTAAAAGTAAGCCAATATAACGAAGAAGGCTCCAATATAAAGAGAAAAGTGAGTTTTTTCATTTGCAGTAGGAAAACTATCATTAATTTTCGGGCAGATGAACAACCGATCAGACTTCTTAATTTTTTAAAATGACTAATTTCAAACGTTATCCTACCTATTCTTTTTTATCCATTAGGTTTTTTGCATGGACTCACGTTTATTCGGTTACAACGGTTTTTGGCGTTTTCGGAATTTTCCATTTCTTTTCAATAATTTGTATTTCAAAACAACGTAATACTATTCAAATATTTCTTTTATGCTTTCAATCCACCTAAAGGTGTTTATTTTTATTACTTCGAAGCTTTGGTCCATGCGTTTATGTCGGTTTTGCGAGTGATTAGCAATCCTTCGTAAATTTCAGCAAATTTCATGCGATAGGTCAAATACTGTATTTTACAGAAAGCATGCATAAAATATCATCTTTTTTTACTCGTTTGGTAGCAAATCACGTCTTCATTAAGTTTGACCCTCAAAAAAGAGTTATTTTCGGTTTTAAAGTTTTTTAGTCCCCGAATTATTTTGAACTAGATCTGCCGTTGCATTCCCTACTAGGACTTTTAGCCTACAAGCTATATACTTTCCTTGTAAGGAAAATCATACATTCCCCTATGCCACTGAGACTATACCATACGGGGCTCGTAAAATTTTGCAACGGATGTGGGCTATATTGTAGGATTCATTAAGCGCTTATATGATCAGATAAAAATAAGCCAAGTATGAAGAAGTAAAAGTACACATAGGCCGGAACTGCGAAAGCATCGGAGCAAGTGACTTGGTCCGCTAATTGATCGTTGGCCACGTCAACTGCGAGTCTCGCACATAATATTTATACATTTGCAGAAACTACTTGCATACACGTAGTCTTTTTGCTACTGCCTACGGAACTGTCGGCGAGCGGGGGCGTCCTGACTTCTTGCATCCCTTTAGGACTCAGTAGACTACCTGGAAGGCTTCTTTGGCATTCACAGGGGGCCAGGTGCGCGCGGGTCTCATCTCTCCTGCCCGCTCCATCAGCGTATGTTCTTTTACTCTAGCACATGCGCCGACAGGAACAAGTGAAGAAATGAATTGCCAATAGAAGCGAAGAGACGAGTCCCAGGGAGTAGTCTTGAAGAACGAGACACGATCGCTGGGACAAGAGCTTTATTAGCCTGACGTTCCGGATTCCTGCTCGAATCCATCATCAGAGACAACAGCAGATACGGGTGATTCACGCACAAGGGGCTGCAGTATTTATAGGATGCAGTCCTCATGCTACCGCATACCTATGAACATTCACGGCTCCCCCTTCATCCGGGATCGTTGCACTTGGTGTGCTAATTGTTTGATGGCCGACCATTAGCACACCAATTGCAACGATCCCGGATGAAGGGGGAGCCGTGAATGTTCATAGGTATGCGGTAGCATGAGGACTGCATCCTATAAATACTGCAACCCCTTGTGCGTGAATCACCCGTATCTGTTGTTGTCTCTGAGGATGGATTCATGCAGGAATCCTAAACGTGAGGCTAATAAAGCTCTTGTCCCAGCGATGGTGTCTCCATTTTCAAGAAGAAATGAATGCACTTCGTGGTGATCTGGAGAGGCGGCTTTTTGTGTCGAGTGCATATACTACGGTTGGTTGAGAATACCGCCGTTCGGGATGATTTAGGCACATTTTTACTACCCCACTCGTATTCTTAGCTCGGACTGGAAAGACAGTTAACACAGGGCCCTCCTTCCTGTGGCAATTTCGGTCGGTTTTCTGGGTTGCTCGGTTTGGATAACCGTTTCGCGTAGGGGTTTTTTGAAAATTCCCCAGTTCAACTTTAGGAGTCCCAGGCGAAGATTTTTTCGTCTTTTTCATATTGCCTCTCTTTTGCTTTATTCTTTCTTCCACCTTTATTTCGTTTTATTATTTTCGTTTTTACTGCACATGAGTTTTCGTTTGCGACCTATAGCTTTTAGCAACCCCTTAGATTTCGGATATTCTGAGAGAAGGAATTTAGTTTTGATTGTATGCCAGTCCACAGACTAACATCTAATGACGCCCCGACCGCCATTAGGCGTTTACCAAAGTGTCGAACTGAAAAGCAGCCAACGAATCTTAAGTTCCATATCATTTTGGGCAGGTCACGGGAATAAGAATCCTCTCTCACCCGTAATACGGGTGACATTGACCTACATTCCAGGGAGATTAGGGTCACGACTAGTGTTAAAGTTGGGGTTTAAGGTTAGGGTTTGCGTAGGGATTTAGGCGCGGGATCAGGTACCCTTCCCAGAGTCCAGAGTACGACCGTCCATTTTCGTTACAGGGGGTCGGGAGAGGGGAGTGTTCCTATTTCCGTGTCATACCTCCTTTCGATGGTCTCGCTCACCCTTCTCCTCGTCTTTGGTGGACTTATTTACAAGTTTGTCAGGCTGCTGAATTTTCTTGACCCCTTCCTACCTTTGAGATGCAGTTGATCTATATTTACACAGCATCAATCCTTATCAAGTCCCATCAGAACAAGCTTTTCAGGGCTATGTCTACACGCGTCACTTCCGTCCCACTATGCAGAAAGTTTGGCATTTGACCACTTATAACCAGGCCAACAAATTCCGGTTTCGATATTATCAGTTCACGCGTCGATCGAACATGAGTGTACCTGCGTTTGCTTCCTGTGAATAGTGTTTTCTTTAATTCTCACTTGTTGCCAGCTTTTATCTTTCCAGGAAGTGGTTTTCGTTTGATTTGAACGCACAAGCATTCACATATTCATTGAATTTATAGTTTCCCGATCTCGTCAACTACACCCGCGGTCTTCTGAATGTCAAATGGAATCCCTCCTCTTCCTGGCAAGGTACCTGTCGAAATTGATGTTTCCAAACTTTTCATATCCAAGTCCCCCTCTTAGAGCTCTCCGGTTCTTCCTACTTCCTTCATCCACTTCCCCGAAAAGGTTCATTGAAAATAGTGAGATATGTCCTTGAAATGGGTTTTTACAAGTCGCTACAATTGGAAAAACTTAAGCTACGAACCAAGGGACTGGATGAGAATGCCAGGAACCAGTGAGGGTGTCTTTGATCGAGTATCTCACTCACAGAGTAATCCTCGAAAGCAACAAATATTGGTTTGGCTGAGTTTGTTATCAAAACTTTGAACAATTGATAATCTGCACTTGAGAGAATCCCTGATGTGTGTGTGAAGAAGCAGTTTTCCTTACTCATTTCCCGATAAGTTGCTCTGAGCAGTCCTTCGCGGAATCTGCCATCTGTCAAACGGGCCATGTTTTCCCTAACGTTGTCCAGCTCAGGATCGGCAACTACACGGTTGTTGAAGAAGTTAGGATTCAGTAGTATATGTGGCTGCAATCATGCCCTCGTCAATTGAAGCATAGAAACCTTGTCTGGCTGATTTACCTGTCCTTTCTGGCGGCCGTTATGGCCGTTAAATGCGCAGGCATTGTTGACTAGGTCCACAAGTACCTACCTCTGATGGTGTCCTACGTCATTTTTTAAATGAAACCCTCTTCATTAAACAATGACTGCTCTCATGACATGTCGTTCTGACATGCTGTTGAAGAAACTTCTTGAGCAGATCATGGTCTGGGTCTTTTTCCTCGCCTTCTAAAAAAGACTAAGATCTCTCCATAGAATTTAAATAGGCTTCCAAAACGAAGGCTTGGCGCCAGTCACAGTCTGAGTGAATTAAATCGTTTTCAGACAGCGTGGCTGCTCGGATTAAGGCTGAATTCCTTCACATTTTCCTCTTACTGGAGCCTGGAGAACACTAAATAGAGTTTCCAATAAGTGTGCTAAGGGGGACGAGCAAAGTCCCCGTCCCGTTCTGTTGTGGGTAGTTTTTGTACCTTGTTTATTTACGGAAAGCTCTTTAGACACGCAAATTCCCTACTGACCCGCTGAAAATTTCCATCTTTTGTCCCGCAACTTCTAGCCCCTTACAAAGCGAAGGGGCTGCATTTTGCGAACGCTGTTTATCTGTTCTTCGAGGCCTGCAGTCCTCCACTATGTCAAGCGATTTTCGACTTCATCTTTTACTGCAGAGTTGCGTTTAAAATCTCTTTAATGCAAGAACCACCAATCCTATTTTCATAAAGTCTTTGTCAGCACTTTGGCAAGACAGCGCTTCCGCCTAAAGGCTCCGAATAACCCTTAGCCAGGCGCCTCGACGTCACACGCAGCCACTTGGCTGACTTACACTAACGGCAAATCCAAGATGAACGCGTAAGAACACTTGTGATTTCTCGGCTACTTTTATCTGCATCATACGTCGGCCGGCACAAGTTATGCCGATTTTAACATAAAAAATTCACTTCGCAAGTTACCAGTTACAAAAATCATTCATTCAGTCAAGTAATGTTCCCATAGACCAGACTTGCCGCGATGGAAATCTGTACTGTTTAAGTCTGGGTGTAAAAACGCATTCATGCGTTTGGTGTTTTGTGTAGAGCGTTTGAACAAAATGTACGGCAAGCGTGGAAGCGATCGCGTCGTCCTCTTTGCGTGCTTATTGTGTCGACTGTGCTTCCCGTGCTTATCACTATCGTTGTAGTATCCGTTTGTGTCCTGGTGGAATCAACTGGCTTGTTCATATTAGAATGAAGACTCCCTCTTCTTCAGCCAGCTTTCATGAGAAATTGCTAACAGTTTGGCGTTAAAGATTCGACCGACTCCGGTCGCGAATGGTGTCGCGCAGCTAACTAGCTGAACTTTGAAGTCCACTGGGATAGTTTGTTAACGAGCGGTACGTTCACGGTAGCTTGCGCGTTTTCCCTACGGTGGGCAGGTAGGAGGCAGAAATGGACCATAACCTCTGGAACTCTTAGAGCCTATTGCATCCTTGCTCTGGCAGATTTTGAAGGTATCTAATGTAGGAGGGAGCTTTCACAAATATAACCCTTCCCAGTTTGGTTACTTTGACTGTAGTACTTGAAGTATAACAAATGTGAGTAATTGGTTTTAGGGTCAAATACGGGAGCACTCGTTTCGGCTCATAAGTCAAAAATGACTTCAGTTCCGCTAAGTTGTCTAGGGTATAGTTCACGCACAGGCGTGCAACGGGTTTTTGAGTTAGAAGTGCCACTTGGTTGGTATCCATTGTGGGTGGACGGTTGTTTCTGAACGTGATTCGGAGTTGGCCGACATCGGGTACGAAAGAAGGGCCTTTTTAGACAATTGACTGGTTTTTCGTTTATTGGAGTCGGTTCAAACTTCCTTCAGCCTCTTAAGGGCCATTTCTACCCTTATAACTTTTTTCACGGGTTCCTTTTTATGCGAAAAGGGTGTTGCTAGGTGACCGCTAGACGGAGTACTATTGAAACCTGCGATATATCGACAAGTTCAAGCAGTAACAGCTAGTAGGCCTTGAATCATACAATTTCCCAAATTATATCGCGAGCTTTTTCAGCTTCTAAAAGTTTTATTTGCAGTTACTGAACTGTTGGTGCCATTGCGGAACACAGCATTTACATCAGAGGTATGGGAAGGCTCGACTTTACATGAGGAAATAACATCAATTTGACACAAAAAACAAGCAATTGTTGTGTGAAAGCGACATGCTCAGCCAGACTTGAGCATTTCTACCAAAACGGCAGTCAGGACCGACCAACTGTTTCTGGCTTGGCGACATTGGTCCGCCTGCCGGAGGCCGAATTATGCCTTCACTTTATTTCGCTGTTCTTCGCGAGAGAGGTTGAGGGGACCATTTTAACTCATACAATTGCTACCAGGGCAACGCGAGGCTGTCCAAGTGATCAGACTGCTTGCGCAATTTCGGCCGTCCTCCTTCTTGTCTTTCCCCATTCCAACTCTAGCCAAGTCATCCCATATGCTTGAGCAACATCCTATGTTGTTCAGTCTATCTGGTTTAGCTTTTGCTAGCCCATTTCACCTAACTCTTCTCCCCTCAACCCCCCTTGTTGTTTATGGCATATCGTAACATGCCGCCCGTCGACCAGCACACCGTATTTATCCTAGACTGTTCACATAGCAACGTCTGATGATGTGTAAATATGCCAAGACCACGGCTGAATTGGAATGCCCCGGTTTTGATGACGTCAGCCAACGCAGCTTCCCTTGGAATTTTCGCCTTTCTCAAAGGGGTTATTGCCACACGTCCGCTTTTGTAGCCTAATGGCAATAACCGACGTTACCGCCTCGTCCACTTGTTTGAAGAGCAAATGGGCACGTGTGGCGTAGGAGGTCGGAGGGGGAAGAGGGGACGGGGGGTGAGAATGTCGGGGCAGGAAGGACTGGACAAGGGGGTGGGCGTGGTTACGTCGACAGCCTCGACAGTCGTAAGAGGACTGAAGTCACGCAGTGCACGCGCCCGCACTCCCCAAAATCGATGACCTTAGGTCGACCGCATAACCGCGATGATTCGGCTGCTGGCGAGCTGTCCACATGGAGACTGCTCTCTCTCCCTCTTCTCGCCGGTTTGGCTGCCGGCAAGTCCATCACCACTATCTTGATTTACTGGCTGTCGTCGGGAGGCTCAGTGATTTATTTCTCTGTGGTCAGCGGTCAGTGCCTTTCCGCAGATAGCAGCGAACTTAATCAGCGGAGGGGAGAGAAGGGAGGCGGAAGTCATAATTTGAGTCAGCGCTGAGACAGTTCCTTTGAGCCAGAACAGAAGAAAGGCATTAGCAGCTCCACCTGTTATTTTTTGCCGAGTTTGTGCGTCCAGTTCACTGGTGAACCGAGACATAAACAGGACAAAGCATACACACGTTATTCCAATCTTCATACAAATTCCCGATGCCCAGCTTGCATTAAAACAAACGAATCTTAGACTCGAAAATTCTTCCACGCCTGCTCTTACGTCCTGCTTTTTTTGCCCGCGAGTGCATGTACACAGTGTGATCAGTTAAAACGATACCTGTCCATGTGATAGGGCGAGAATGAGACGGTTGTCAGCTAGGTCCTGGCCGTGCAATTAGAGCCTGGTATGCTCGTGCTTCATGCGCGATCTGTTGTAAAGGCCCGTTCTTTCGGGTAGGAGAGGTTGTTTAATTGTTTCAAGCTGAACAAAGTTAAACTGAAAGTTACCGTTTGATTGGGCTCTAGTGCCATAGCGCTAAGTTATATCCATGTTCAGTCAGGCACTCGGAATGGGTGCTTCGCCAGATTAAGACCGTCGGTATTCAGAAAGACGTGGTAAATTTGACGCCATTCATAATATCCTTGAGTGTAGTTAGTGATTTGTATGGAACTCGAAGGGACGGTGATAAGAACTTTTCCCACATCTCCCATTGAGTAGTATTCCCGGCCGAAAAGTATTGCCGACGTAGACATGGGAGACTGGAGTGGTCATTTCTGGCTGGTTAGCCGTCATCGGCCAGCCACGCCCAACCCCGAGGTATGCAACCCCTGAGGCTCCAACTCGCTACCTGTTGGTTAGAAGTCCAGCACCCCAACCACTGAGCCACGGGCCCTTTGTCCCACCGGTTGCGGTTGTGTATATTAACAACGGTAGAGGGACGCGCACCAAAACGTTGTCCCGTCGTCACGGCTTCAATCCACCACCAACTGGCTTCCAGTATGAACTTTCTGCTGCTGGCCACTCTTTCGTGAATAGTGAACGACCTTATTGGTCTTTGTCAAGCCGTTTTTCTTACGAAGAGGTTCGTAGAGGGGACCGTAGGGAAGTCCGACATCAAGC
>CACRXP010000103.1:1120475-1188471 GCA_902702965.1 Spirometra erinaceieuropaei | reverse complement strand
AAACCTATCCGACTCCGAATGCGATATCCTTAGAGAGGACGAACAAGATGAAGACGAAGAGGGAGATGAAGAAGACGAGGAATCAGACTAGATTATTACTTATTTTGCCTTTTTTATTGTTATCACGTGTGCTCTTGTTTTTGAAAGGTCCTCTACCTTTTTTTATCGCGATTTTTTTAGTATACCGAGAGTTTGCAATTTTCCTCCAATTCTGGTTACACTTTCCTACCTCTAGTTTCCGGAATGTGGTAAAGTAAGGGAATAGGTGCCGCAGATTGCCTTGTGCCATGTCCCGGCGCAGGGGTTATGGTTAGGAGGATTGTGGCTAAAGTTAGGACACACATCTGGATTTTAATGCAAGACCACCTGTACTTTGTAGAAAACCTCGCTTCATGCAGGTTATTCGTTACATTAGAGAGGGACAGAGGTATGGTTTGTGGCAGGGGTTAGTTGCTCCGGGGAGCAACTGGGTTAAAATAACTGGTGATATTTATTTGTATGTACCAGAGAAAGGAACAAAACGACCTCGCCGTGGCTGTTGTGCGAGGTTGGCCAAGACACTTGAAAGTAGTATGTTATTACCAACAAAAGCAAGGGAGACTGGAATGGCCATTTCTGGCTTATTAGCCGTCGTCAGCCAGTCATAACCAATCTCGAAGTGTGAAACACCCGAGGTTCGATCTCGCGACATGTTAATTAGAAGTCAACGCCTCTAACCACTGGGCTACGAGCCCATTGCCCTGTCGGTTTCGATCGGGAATATACGATGGTAGGAAGCGCTCGCGGATCGTTCTTACGGAACTCACTGGTTCCGTTGTGCCTTACTTGAAAGTAGTCATCGGAGTAAAAATACGACCATGCAGTACCTTTTTGGTAATGCTCACAAAGAGGCATTAAATTCACTAACTATAATCATTAATTGGCAAAAGTAGTGTCCCTTTTTAATCGGTGACGATTTGGAGGATTAAAATTTTCGATGCCACAAAGTTCTTAGATGTTTAACTCTTGCTCAACACAAATACTCCCCGGAATAAGCCGGGAAATTGATCTTCCGGTTGGAGCATGTTGGGACCCGCCGAAAGGGACATGTGCCCATAATCCGAAGTGCACTCGTGTCTTTCCTCCCTCCCCCCCCCTGCTGACCGACTGACAACAACAAAGAAGCCAGGGAAGTCTTTGTCGGCAATAATTGTCGAGGGCGTTTATGCCTGACGCTTTAGGTCACTAGGTCTACTGCGCACTCTTTTTTTAGCCGGGAATGCACAAAATCACGCAATTATCTTGTTGCTGTCTCGGCGGGATAGGCAGTTACAGCTGTTTGGTGGAACCACGGTTTGTCTCTGAGACGCCGGCTGCGTAGGATGAATACGGCCTCTCAGGCGTTACTCGATGAGACGGAAAATAAACTCATCCTTGTCAGTTATTCTGATATTTTTCAAAAGTGCTTCCCTAGCCTTTTTAGCCCAAATGAAGTCATATTGCTTAAAGTAGCACGATATGGCGTTAAGTAAATCATGAAATTCAGGACAAACATGTAGTCAGACCTATGGAGAATGTAGTCGGTGGGAGGGGTAAAGACTTGGGAATGAACAACTTGTTGTGGTCTGAAGTAAGCTGTTGGAAGTGAGCAGTTGGTTAACGCAACACCGCGGTGAGAGCGATACGACAGCGCCACCGTCCAACTGGGGACTCGAGTTATTTCGTCACCCGTTTTTTGCCAACGGATGGCAGCAGCTGTGGCAATTACCACCAGGTCTGCTGCTTGTTGAGACTGCCCTCGCGGCATCTCGCGACTCGTGGCGTTTTTCTCTTCGATCCTAGGGAAAATTCAGTATACAGGGTCGCGGGCTTTTTCTAGGGGTTTCGCTTCTCAGGCCGGCTGGGTTTGCGAGTTTTCAGCACAAGGTTGAAGAAAATACTCAGGTGGTGCCGTTGGCCTCATACTGGCAATGCAAGTACGCTCTCTTGGCGAAATGCCCCCAAGTTCGGCAGGATGGAAAAACAGACTGAAGGTCCGCTTACTGATGACTTCCGAAAGTACTTGGTAACTTCGACACTTGACAGCGTCTACGGGGTGCAAGTCGTTGCGTAGGTTCTGCGAGTCTCGCCGCGTCGGCTGTTTCACCCACACTCCATGCAACCTACTGGCCGTTCCTCTGGCTTTTTCCGTCCTATCGCCATTCCCTACTCCCTATTTGTTGAAGTCAACAATTTCCGCGCCTCTCTTTGCTTCGCCGACTGCATCTCCAGTCTTAGATTTTGTTTCTGACTAGGTCCAACTTCAAAACGGCAGGTTGCCAGTCCTGGAGAAAAGGTCTTCCTGAAAAGCGCCTCGTACCGTCACTTAAGAAGCACTTCCGACAGGGGGGGGAGAGGCTGAAGTGTTCATTTCCGTCTTATTAAAGGTAGCCAGCCAGTCTGCCCGGTAGTCCCATAAAAATAACTTTATCGGACGGCTATCTTCGGATTGCGTTATCAGGACTCAGTTTTTTTTTATCTTGTCCATTACTATTGGCTACGACATTTTCGCCAAGGAGACTGGAGTCGAAAATGGGATCTAGTGGAACCGTCTGCATCGTAGATATTCGTGGCGTTCATCGGAGCGCCATGATAACCGCTATCTGACTCGTAGAAGTAAAAGCTAAATGCGAATGAACATAACGCTTGACATGTGAAGTGCTCGATGGTCGACCCCCTCCTGTGGCTTCAAGTGGTTTGGCCGGGGTCACCCTCTCACAGAGGTTAAGTCATTACTGTTTCGAATGCGTGATAATCCCTAAAGTAACTTTTTTCAGGGGCCAGAAAAATTGCTTCGGTCCAGGTAATTTTTCTTCTGGTGAAATTGCAAAAACCAGGCATTTGCGCACTTAGCACACTTAAATGTAGTTCTTTCTCGCATGATTTTATGGAAATATTCGCCTCCAGTGAAATCCTTTTGAGGCATTTCTCCCTGAAAAGTTACCAGTCTGAATGCTGTGCCTGTCTTCTCTTTTCCCAACCTCAAAAGCATCCTAGGCTAGAGGGTTGGACTGTTAACGTCTTTTAACATTCGGGCGCACTTTTGACACCCCCTGATGCGAATTTAGGGCCACTTTGGAAGTGTGTCCTCTCTCAAGGCGTGGTCTGTTATATATCACCGGTTGCGCATAGAGTTCAACCCTTTCTCTGGGAACATTTATTAATATCTAACTGCATATTCTGTGGTTCAAGTAGTTGGACGCTAGAAGACTGGGTCGCATCGCCTGAGCTGCGGCGTTGTGTGCTGGACTGCTCACGTATGACTAAGCTCAGACAGAAACGCAAAAGCGCTCGTGCGGTCTAGTCTACGCTAACGATAAACATGATTCGCATTCCGTTACGTTCGCTTGCCACAATTCGAGCCCTATGATCGTCTCTAAGAAAATAATACAGACAGAGGTGGAATCGGGTGTGTGCAGAAAAGAGGATGCCGATGGTTTGGAAGCTTGACGGGATGTTGGAAACTGAAACTAGCAGATCGCAAACTTCCGGTTAATAGCTCCCTCGGGTTATATGAAAGTTAAGGGTATTGAGGTAGTAAGTTTAGAAGTAGGCACAGTATGCTGGAGCTGGGTCGGGTATCCCTTCACAAAGCGTTAACTAGGCTGAAGAAGGAACGCAGATCCCACTGACTCAATGAGCTAGCCTTTCGTGCACTGGTTAATCTTACCGCCTTGCCCTGAGACGGTCCACGTGCTGGACCAACGCAGGAGGGTATGTCAGAATCCGACAGGCGTTATCCTGGTCAAACTTTTGCTTTGGAGCAGGGAGTATGGTGGTACGTCTACGCGCGGGTTTTCGCCGTGCCAGACACCTGCGCCCTCTCCCGTCTCCGGTCTTCTTGACCTTGTGTTGACGCCTGGTGCGGGTGGGATGGAGGAGTTTGGTAGATGGGCGCAAGCCTGCTATCACTATAAACTACTTCACGCGCTAGTCACCGTTCCTGCTCTCATCCCAGTGTTGGCACACAGTGGATATTGTCAAGATCGGCAGTCGAAGTGTTAATTTTCCCGCTAGTTTTGCTGGCTGTCTGACTGTTACGAGGACACTGACGGTGACATTTCTTCCTAGTCGGTTGTCACCGCGGCGGAAGGTAGTTGGGTCCGGCCTGATGGCTCTTCTTTCTCCCGTCCCGTGACTTAGTTGTCGGACTGTCTGTTTTCAATTTTATTATACCCGTTTCACACATACTCCCCCAGTCTCCGAGTGAATACTGCCATATGACGGCGCGAGCTGCGTCCCGCAATACCTACAAAGTGTTTTTTTTTAATACATTAAGGCGAGCATGCAGCGCAACTTCGATCTTTCCGGCACATGTATTTTGGGACCACTTCTCCTTTCCTAAAAGCCTGCTTTTACAACCATTCCTTTATTACAGGTGGTCTTGCGCCATGGTCCTGGGGGGGGGGGGTGGGAGGGGGAAGGAAAGGTACACATATCCGTCTCCGACCCCAGGAAAGTCGAAGGAAGGAAAGAACTAATTTCAGGCACAGCCTTTAGCTGAGAAAGGCAGAGTCACAAACTTTTAGGTTCGGACCCACTATCTATAAGCTGCAGAAATCACCACTGAGTTCTGAAAACTAGATGAGCGCTTTCCTTATATGCTGAACGGTATTGGGGGAGAGAGTGAACCTATGAAACAGCTAGGTCCATTAGACAAAACGGAGCCCCAACTTGTAATTACGCCATATCTATGTGCCGGCTATGTTCTCTTCTCGGCGCCTTCTCAGTTACTTGAAATACTTCAGGAAGTAAAATATCTAGGACCCCATTTGAAACTATCCACTCACTACTGGTATGTCCCTGCTGCTATATCAGAGTAATGAAGACTGCTTCCATCGTTAAGTTACGGATGTTACCGGTGTGCCTCCCGTAGGCTTCTTCGTGGTCTGATTTTTCTCTAGACGCAGAGGTGCGCCGTGTCCTCCCGTAGGTTATCTACTCAGTTGCTTCTGCAAACATTAAAGCACTGTCGGCAATCCTGCAAGAAAGTTTTAGACCAGACTGGCCGTTTTTATTTGTCACGTTTCGATGCAAATTCAACAAGATAATTTGGTGGGACGGGGTAACTGCTGTCTGAAGAGAGTCAAGCACCACTGATATTGAGTCATGGCAGCGGACTTTGCCAGAATGGTTTGTGACTTTTGCGGTAAATCCTTTCGAAATCTGCTCGCACATACTCTGTGACATTAAGGTTTGGCAATAAACATACTAGTCGTCTTCGGTACTTTTGACTGTCGACGTTTTTCGTTTGACTACTACGCTGTCGCTTTTGTGTTTACGCATACATCTTAAGAGCAAATGCTCGGCCATCGTCTGAGCGGATGGCGGCAGGACTCAGTCAACATATTTAACGTTGACAGCCAAATTAAGAAAAGATAGTTTGTGAGATTTTACCGCTGTCTCTGCTAAAGGCAGCATGTATCAGCAAGAAAACAAATTCCCCCCTTCCTTTAGTGAATTCTTACCAGTAGATCTGTTTGGGCTCAATTGCCGTAAACAATATACGGATGAACTTTCAAGTTAGAAGTATTTTTCTTTGGAAAAATACAGCTGGAATGGTTACCCTTTTAAGACGTATTCGGCGACTTCGACTTTTGTCAAGGTGACTGAAAACGCAAGAATTTAGTACAGTCCAAACACGAGGTCCGAACTGAGGGCCTTAACTTTTTTACATCTGGGATTGTGTCTCTAAATTGGATCATAGGGTAGATGCGCTCGACCAATACAGGGGATAGATGGAAGTCCGGCAGACGCTACTGGGAGTGGGCACACATGACAAATACCAACATTAGGGGTGTGGGGGCAGGCGCAGTTGTAGACTCATGCCGCGCCACTTGGCATCCGAGCCGTACCCCATATTTGTTGCGCAAAATCCAGGTTAGTGTACGATGTGGACCAGGGGTGTGGTGGTGCGCCTAAGTGCGAGTTTACGCCGTGCCATCCTCTGCGCCCTCTCTAGCCTCGGGGCTGTTTGACTATGTCTTGGAACCGTGCTCAGGAGGGGGAGGGGAGAGTGTGGCAGATGCTGCGGAAGTCTGCTATCACTTTAAACTAGCTCACACGAAAGTCACCATCCCTCCTTTCACCCTGCTATGGAGCACACGGTGGACACCGTTGACAACGACGGTCGAACTCTTGAACATTTGTGATAACTTGCTTGCCCTGTCTGGTGCAGTGTATTGAATCCCCCAACCCTAATATGGTAGGCTGACTGGCTAAGGTTTTCTTGAAAAATTAATGCTGAATACAACGGAGTAAAGCATTTTACTTCTTAATGCCACATGCTACTTCGGTTCACGGGAAACTAGTACAGCGTCCTAACGATGTTTGCTTTTGACTGTGAGAGGCAGGACCTTCGCGCCATTCATCAGCACGCGAGCCCATAAAGTTGTGTACGGAAGCATTTACTCCAAGATCGCGCATTAATTTCAAAGGAAATTAAAAAGTGCAGCATGGAGGCTGGAATTCATTTAACAGAAAGCACGCGGAGAACGCTGAGGAGAGGGGGGGGGGGTCCATTGATGAGGCAAAGCCCTCGTAACTGAGTAAAGAAGCGGCACAAGATCAGCAAAACTCGTGTGTCTAGGTTTTCGGCTAGTAATTTTGTTGTCGTCATTTATTCAGTATTTGTGTACTACCTCATGGACTTATTCGGTCACGGGCGTTTCCACAACGGCGTAATTCACCGCAGTATCTACACACCTTACACATCAGCCATCTCTCCCATCTCATTGTCTAATCAACGTCCCATCGACCACCGCTGAGAGCATCACAACGACAACCGGTCCAACATCCCTCAGCCTATTCTGCGCTCACTGTCGTCGTACACGTGCGTCACGCATCGGCCTGGTCGGTCACTTGCTAACCCATCGCACAGACCAGTGAACCAGCGCCTGGAACATCGACATACATCAGACGCCATCGCCTCAATTACCCGCGTTGCCGTCTCACATTCCGCCATTGCGTGGGCCTATTAAGCCACATGCGTCTCCATGAAAACCTTCGGCAGAATACCGCCGGTGGTACCATACCATCACACCCCTTCTCGTCAGCACATACAGCACGCATGGCCACACGCAACAATACACAACGCAAGCACATAACCGGAACCCCTCTAGTAAGTGGAAAGTGTGTTCTTCGGCTTCTTCTCCATCTGGCTCTTCTGCTGCATGTATGATCCGAGGCTGAGACTAGCACGGTGCGCTAAGCGTCGTGGCTTGGAAGGTTGCCAATTGGCGATGGAACTCCTATATCGCAGTCAGCTCAGTATGTTATTGTGTGGAGTGGCCGACTGGCGGATTGAGAGTCAGGCTGCAATGGCTCCTTCTTAATGTGGCCTCCATGGCACCTCCAGCCCGTGGGATCCGAGCCGCCCCTCTCCTTTTGTTGTATAGAATCCAGGTCAGTGCACGTTGTGGACCAGGGGTGTGGTGGTGCGCCTAAGTGCGGGTTTACATTGTGGCGGTCAAGGATGTGAGATCGACTTAAAACCACGCACAATAAGTTCGTTTCGTCTACTGTCAGAAGGCAGGGAGCTGTGAGGACTAGTTTATTCTGTACACAGGGCAGGTTGCCGTAAGTTGGCGGTTTGCTTGCAACAGAGAAAAGCGTCCGTTCGCAGAGGGCGTCAGTCGCGGTGTGTCTTGTTAACGCGAGTGTGTGTGTCTAAGTTAGCAGGAGGGGGTGACTGTCTGCGTGGTTGTCGTGTGATTGGACTAATTAGGGGACGAATGGAGGGCGCATACTCACAAGGCCTCACGGGAATCAAGCCAAAGCGTTCGACGCGCGTTAGGCGATACTAGTTTTTGAGTGCAGCCGGGGTTCACTGCAGCTGGGCCGGAGGTGTCCCAGTTCTAGCCGGCGGGGGTGGTCGTGCGTCAGCGGCCTGTCAGCGCTTATCGCGGTCATCGACCGACAAAACGGAGCCGGAGAAAAGGGGGGGTGGAGCGGCTGCTACAACCCCCCCCCAGACACCAAACGAAGTGAAGGCGTCGACATGCTAACCAGCCACAAACCTGTCGGGCCAGTGGACGTGACGGCCAGATCGTGTGCGGCGAACCGGAGGGGGACTGTCGCCAGAAGGTGGAGGCACCACTGTTTGCGGCGGGGCACAGTGTTGGGGTGAGGAAAGGTCACTGTCGTCGATGTAGGCCGGCTTGACGCGATCAATGCTGACTGTGTCGGTCTTGCCGTTGCGGTCGATGACAACGTCTTTGTCAGATCGACGAAGGACTTTATACGGCCCGTCATAGGGTGGTTGGAGTGGTCGTCGGACAGCGTCATGCCGAACCAAGACGAAATCGCACTTATCCAGGTCGGGAGGGATGAAGGAATTGGCCAGTGACGCGCGAGGGGGCGTTGCGCGGAGATTGCGCATGGCACTACGTAGTCGCTCCACATAACTGCAAGGTTCAAAAAACGTTAGCGTGTTTGAAGGAGAAACTAACTCACCGGGCAGTCGTAGGGAGGTTCCGTAGACAAGATCAGCTGCAGTGCAACCGATGTCGGCCTTGAGAGTGGAACGGAGGGACAACAGCACCAGGGGAAGGTATTCAGACCATCGGGAAGGATCGGGCTGGGCCGTAAGGGAAGTCTTAAGCTGTCGATGGAAGCGTTCGACGAGACCATTTGCTTGAGGGTGGTACGCTGTTGTTCGGATTCGGTTGGTGCCGAGAAGTCATGTGAGTTCGCGAAACAGCGTGGACTCGAATTGGGATCCGCGGTCAGTGGTGACAGTCGCAGGAACTCCAAAATTGGACACCCAATGAGTCAAGAAAGCTCTTGCAACGGTTTCGGCACTGATGTCCGGAATGGGCGCAGCGACCGGCCACCGAGTAAAACGATCAATGCATGTCAGCATATAGGTAGAACCGTTAGATGGTGGCAGCGGACCTACCAGGTCAATATGCACATGACTGAAGCGTGCATCAGGGGTGGCGAAAGTTCCTGGCGGAGTAATAGTATGCCGATGCGTTTTGGCTCGTTGACATGGTAGACAGGAGCGAGTCCAACGCCGTACATCCCGGTTGATGTTGGGCCAGACGAATCGGTCAGTGATGAGTTTCACTGTCGCCCGGACTCCAGGGTGGGATAGATTGTGAAGAGCGTTGAACACTCGTCGTCGTAAAATTGCTGGAACAAAAGGACGTTCGTGTCCGGTAGAAAGGTCACACGTGATGGTGCCTGTGCCAGTGGGAAGGGGGACATCTTGAAGGCGTAAAGAAGAGTTCTCGTGGCGGTATTGGGGAAGTTCGCCATCCGATCGTTGAGCCTCAGCCATGAGCGTGAAGTCTATGGCGTCTGTTGTGATGGAAGCCATCTCGATTCTTGAAAGAGCATCAGCAACCACATTTTCCTTACCGTGGACATGTTGGATGTCGCAGGAAAACTGTGAGATGAAGTCTAGATGACGAATTTCACGGGGCGAGTATCGATCGGGAGAGGCCCTCAGTGCAAAAACGAGTGGCCTGTGATCTGTGAGAACAACAAATTCACGACCCTCGAGGAAATGGCGGAAGTGCCGGATGGATAGATAGACGGCAAGGAGTTCGCGGCCGAAGACACTGTAGCGGGTCTCTGCTGGGCTGAGCTTCTTCGAGAAGAAGGCCAAAGGCTGTAGAACACCACCAACAGTTTGCTGCAGTGATGCACCAACGGCAGTGCTGGAAGCATCTGTCATGAGAGTTAGTTGGGCATCTGAGCGAGGATGGGCAAGCAATGTTGCGTCCGCAAGTGCGGCCTTGACGTCATTGAAGGACCTGACGGCCTCCTCGGTCATCACTAGTGTCTTCTTGGAGTGGGTCAGCAAGCTGTTGAGAGGCTGCAGTATGGTGGCACCATGGGGAAGAAAACGGTGATAGTAGTTCACCATCCCCAAGAATCGGCGTAGTTGGTTGATGGTTGTCGGGACGGGGAACGTTGATATGGCCGAAACTTTATCAGGGACAGGCTTGAATCCCTCAGAATCTACTACATGACCCAAGAAAGTTAAACTGGGGACTCCGAACTCACATTTGGCGGCATTGATGATAACGCCGTAGGAGTCGAGCCGTTCGAAGAGCTGTCGAAGATGAATCTCGTGTTCAGCAGCGTCAGAACTAGCCACTAGCAAATCATCAATGTAGGCGTAGACGAAGTCGAGACCTCGCAGAACCTGATCAATGAATCGCTGAAAGGTTTGAGTGGCGTTCCTCAGACCAAAGGGCATACGAGTGAACTCGAATAACCCAAAGGGAGTGGTCACTGCAGTTTTCGGAACATCACTGGCTTCGATCGGGATCTGATGGTAGGCGCGCACAAGGTCGATCTTCGAGAATATTCGCTTACCATGTAGCGAAAGGGTGAAGTCTTGGATGTGCGGGACGGGATACTGATCGGGGACAGTCACAGAGTTCAACGCCCGATAGTCACCACACGGTCGCCAGTCGCCATTCTTCTTGGGGACAAGGTGGAGGGGTGATGCCCAGCAGCTGTCGGACGGTCGGATGATGCCGAGCTCGAGCATGTGTTCGAACTCTGCCTTGGCAATCTTCAAACGGTCCGGAGCAAGACGACGTGGTCGGCAAGATTTGGGAGGTCCGGTGGTGGAAATATGGTGGGTGACTGTGTGCTTGATGTCCACTTCTCGAAATGAGGGGTTGGTCAGGCGGGGAAACTGCCTGAGGAGTGAGTGGAAAGGACAGTCAGAAATGGGCATAACAGTAAGAGGGCTGACGCAGGGGTTCACATCGGGTTGACAACGGGCATGAAGGTTGGTGCTGCAGTCGACGAGTCGGCGATTCTTCAAGTCAACTAGTAAATTGAAGTGAGCTAGGAAATCGGCGCCTATGAGGGCGACGGAAACGTCGGCAATAATGAAAACCCATCGGAAAATCCGACGAAGGCCCAAATCGAGTGTGATGGAGCGCTGTCCAAAAGTGGGGATGCTGGAGTTGTTGGCAGCTGTTAGACAAAAAGAGTTGCGGTGTTTGCGTTCGGCCGGAGTTGGTGGAACCACGCTAACCTCGGCACCAGAGTCGACAAGGAATTTGGCGCCAGCGATACGGTCCCAGAGAAACAAACGGCGAGTGTGAACATTGGAAGCGCCCCCGGCAGTATTCGCCGCTACTGCCGGGCGGGATCGTTTCCCGAAGCCTTGAGAGGTGGCTTAAATGAACATGGCGGCAGACATCGTCGTGCTGCTTGTCCAAAATTCTGGTGATACCAGCACATGCCACTTGAAGACTGCTGGCGACGATTACAGGAACGTGATGAACTCCGTCGACGGTCTCGTGATCGCCTCGGACCTCCTGAGGCAACCGCACTGAGTTGAGTTGTCAGTTTCATGACCAATTGCTCGAGTCGATCAAGGCGCTGATCATATTCATGAGAAATAGGGCTGGCGGTGTGACTTACTGAATGAGTCTCTGCGACTCTCAATGCCATAACCTTGTCAGCAAGCTCTGCCAATTCTTCCATGCTTCCTTGAGAAACAGCCAAAACTGTCTGGACGTCGAGTGGGAGGCGCTGAAGGAAAAGTTGGCGAAGGATGGAGGTGTCGAACTTGCGTTCGCCAACAAGCTGCTGCATTCTTCTCAGTAGTTGAGAAGGTTTTCGGTCCCCGAGCTCTTCGCCAGTGAGAAGTTGTCGTAGTCGGCGCTCCTCTGTCATGGCTACGCGCTTTACCAGAGCCTCTTTCAACTTGTCGTAAGGTTGTTCTAAAGGGCGGTGGATGAGGAGGTCGCAGAGTTCCTCCGCATACTCGTCAGGAAGACAACGCTGCAAGTGATTGAACATGGTCTCTTGACGAGTGACGTTGCATGCTTCGAATTCGGCTTCGCAACGCGCAATCCAAAGCTCGACATTTCGTGGCCAGAAAGTTGGCAGTTTAACCGCGACGTGCGATGTAGAGGGAACGGGCACTGACGTCTCGTCGCCGGACATGGTGGAGGAGATGAACGGATGACTGACAGACGCTCAATAAACTCCTGTGTTCAAAATTCGGGGTCACCAATTTGTGGCGGTCAAGGATGTGAGATCGACTTAAAACCACGCACAATAAGTTCGTTTCGTCTACTGTCAGAAGGCAGGGAGCTGTGAGGACTAGTTTATTCTGTACACAGGGCAGGTTGCCGTAAGTTGGCGGTTTGCTTGCAACAGAGAAAAGCGTCCGTTCGCAGAGGGCGTCAGTCGCGGTGTGTCTTGTTAACGCGAGTGTGTGTGTCTAAGTTAGCAGGAGGGGGTGACTGTCTGCGTGGTTGTCGTGTGATTGGACTAATTAGGGGACGAATGGAGGGCGCATACTCACAAGGCCTCACGGGAATCAAGCCAAAGCGTTCGACGCGCGTTAGGCGATACTAGTTTTTGAGTGCAGCCGGGGTTCACTGCAGCTGGGCCGGAGGTGTCCCAGTTCTAGCCGGCGGGGGTGGTCGTGCGTCAGCGGCCTGTCAGCGCTTATCGCGGTCATCGACCGACAAAACGGAGCCGGAGAAAAGGGGGGGTGGAGCGGCTGCTACAACATCGTGTCAGAAACCCTCGGCCTTTCTCGCCTCCGGTCTCCTTGACTCTGTCTTGACATCGTGCTCAGGAGGAGAAGGCGAGAGTGCGGTAGATGCGCGCAAGTCTTCTATCACTTTAAACTGGCCCACGAGAGCGTCATCGTGCCTGCTCTCACTCTGTTGTGAGCATACGCTGTGCGCTATCGGCAACGACGATCGAAATCTCATTTGTGCACCCCTGAATGCTTGTTGGCAGTTTGTGAATATGATGCGGTTATTTTGCAGTAGCTGATGAATCCCAGTACAATATTCATTTCAACTTTCGCGGGGAACCTAAAAACCTTGTTCCGAAGAATTTACTCCATGTTCGATCATTGCGTGGAAATTAAAAGGGAAACGCATAAAAGTCTTTACCAGCGTCTATGGAAAAACGACTGACGCTTACTTACCCCGATACTTACTCATTCCTTCATCAATAAATACCCGAGTCAGAGCATTGACTGACTAACAAGGCCTAGGTTTTATTAGTGTGCATCAGCTCGTATACGGTAACTGTGATTCGCGCGGTCTACCCTACCGACAGCTAAGGCACTAGCTAAAAGCCTGTGGGCGATTTACATATATTACACCATTCTCCCGCTGAAGTTGATAGACTTCGGCCCATGTGTTCATATCAGCCTGCAGACTGAGCCTATATAGCTTCGTTGTGAATAATTTGCTCCAACCTAGCGCCTTAGTTTCTGAGAAGATTAAAAAGCTGAATTTTCAGAGTTGAATTTTCCACCAGAATGCCTGCGGGGACCGTCACTGCTGCTCGGCATGTGTTGTGCGTGTCCGCAATTACTATAAACAATTTCACACGCAAATCCCTGTCTTACGGCAGCCTCGTAGGACACACAATGGACGTTGCCGTTTGCGATGGCTGAACTGCCACTGCTTCAAACCCTGAAAAGGGCCTCGAATCCTACTTTCGAACATGTGGCCCAAGTTAGTCGCAGCATGTCTAGCCGACATGAACACCGTAACACAGGATCCATTCCTCGCCATAACTGACGTCTGTCCGACCAGTATAGTGGCGGCAGATAGTGGGAAGTGGCCTTCAGTAGAAGTTAGCTGACAGTATAAAATGTCGCGGAATCCGACGAAGACAGTGGGATATGGCGAAAACGAGCCGCCACTATAAAAGTTTTCTCCGCCTCCGCCGTCTTCTGGCTCGCAACTCTACTCAAGCAACAAACGAAGAACAACGGAGCGCGACTTGCTCAAAATCCCAGATCTCCACCTCACGTAAGTCCCAATATCACAAACCCTGACGCACATAACGGCGTCCACAGCAAACAGCGCACCCAGATCCCCGATAGTTTGTTAATGCTAAATATGTAAATAGGTTTCTTTGAAAAAAGGAAAAGACTGCACATCGCGTTCTAAAGCACGAGAACTCTTGTTACTTTAGAGATCTGCATGCGAGCCATGGCCCGAAGCAGCGTAGATGTTTTTGCCTCTCGCAGGTACACTTGCCATATCGTAGTTCGAGAAGCAGTGAAGAGTTAAGCAGACAAAAACTGCTTTCCCCTCTGCCGCATCGATTCCACCGTCAGTTCTCGTCGGCGCGGTGGAGCAATAGCTGCAATCGATCAGTCCAAAGTTCCCTTAATGCGTAGATACCCGTGCCACCGAGGGTTGCATCTACAGAATTTGGGCTTACTCATGAAATGTCAACCAAGTTTCAAAATGCGTTCTCGTTTCAAAAAGATTAATTAAGTAGAATTGTAAAGCTAATCATCCTGCAGCATAATTCTATAAAAATCCAGTTATCTCCGAACGTCGGCTTTCGTACGAACTTCTTTCCGGCTGCATGCAAAAGCCATACTCTGCAAAAATGACTACTTAAATAGCGTGCAATTTTCTCATTTATTTTCCATGCACTTGAAAATTCAATTATTTTGCATGGAAACATGCATAAAATATTCATTCTTTTGCTTATTCGGTAGAAAACCACGCTTTCTTCCAATTTTATGCTGGAAGGAGGAGTAATGTTCGATTTTCAAAAACGTTTCTAGTTCCCGAATAATTTCAAACCCGACCTGCCGTTACACTTGCATTCAAGGTTTCAGAACTACAAGCCGTATATTTTCCATGTACGGAAAACCATACCTTTCTCTTCAGTATTATGGGGAGACCATGTAGGGTTCATAAAATTTAGCAGTGGATTTGTGCGATACAGTTAACTTTATAAGCCACATTGGTAAACGCAGATACATGACGTTTTATGAATGGCCATTTCACGGTATTAAACAATCTCACGATAAGAAACTTTTTTGAAATCAAAATAATACTCCTCATTCGAGTATAAAATTGGAAGACGTAATTTCCTACCGAATAACTAAAAGAATGAATATTTTTATGCATTTTTGCATGAAATATATTTGAACTTTTAAGGACATCAAAAATTCAATGAGAAAATGGATGTTAATAAAGAAGTCATCTTTGCCGAGTATATTTCTTGCATGCAGTAGGAAATAAGTTCATTCGAATGAAGGCTCCCTGTGGTAACTATGCCATTACAGAATTATTCTGGACGACGATAAATTTTACAAACAGAATTAATCAATCTTTTTTGAAACGAAAACGCATTTCGATATTTCGGCGGACATTTCATGAGGTAGCCCACCTACTGTGCATGCTTTTGTGTTGCTTCTGTCAACGCAGCAGTTGTTAAGTGTGCCCTACAACGCTATGTACCAGTGATGTACAGACTTTGACTGCAATCAAGAATGTGAACACTTGACTCTATCGCTGAAGGAGACTGGACGAACAGGGCAGAGAAGCATGATGTATCTACGGCACGAGGTTTTAGCCACTATGCAATGCGAAACCCAATCTGGGATGCGATTTCAACACTTTGAGATTAAAACCACCTAAGGGTTCTGGTGTATTTATGTGGCATTTTCGACCTGCTAAAGGCGAACACTCTTGCCGGGTGCTAAGATCTCCAGGTCTATTGTGTTACCGTCTAATATCCCAACACGACTGGGAGAGGACAGGGAAACGGGCAGGAAATGCCCAGACTACATTTCTCTGCTCAAGTAAGATAACCCTGTCCATCAATATATGACGTTTCTGACTAAGAAAAATCATTTTTTTCATAAAGATACTTCGTTTAGTGTTTATGGTCATTGAAATTCCTAACTGCGTGATTTCCATGCTGTGGAAATGCGACAAGAATGCATACAGATTTGACAAACGGAGTAGTACCACTTGATTTTTAGCACAATGGCATTTTAATGACAAATCACTCAGGATGACTCACCACTTGAAATGACCAAAGAGTAATTTTCGACAGGGAACGAGAATAGAAACCCCTCGCCCCCGATTATAGGGGGCTTTGCGCTAAATTCTGGTGGGGGTGCCTACTCCCCTTTTCATTTTCATCCCTAACCTTAGCTCTAAGTCTAAGTCTACCCCCCTGAAATTTCGTGCAAAGCCATCTGTGATTAGGGGGGCTTATTCCAGTGCCATGTTACCTTTTTCTTCCTTAAAATGCAGACTACGTTCGAGCCATTACCTTATTTAAATTGGCCTTAGATATAACAAATTTATATCAACGCGTGTGACTTATACCGACTATAACTTGGTACTGACTTCAAACAAATGACACCGATACGGATCCTAGGAAACTAACAAGATTTCGATTATGATTGCCGGAGAGAGCTTGTATATTTTGAGATTTGTCCTAGTCGGAAGTAAACATCTTCGATTCAGGTTAAAAGACGCAACTTGTGCGCAACATTTTAAAGCTGTTCTGGTATCGGGCGCAAACTTTTTGTTACACTCCACTACTGAATAGGTTATTATTTAGGATTCGCGCTCTGTGGAATGTGCACAGTCCGTAATGCGTTCTTCACCGGATGCCTTCATTCTCTGGGATAGAGGGGCCTTTGTCAGTCGCCGAAACGCGCATAGTCCAACTGTTTAGCGGAATCGATTTCGTGACGTCTGAGACTGAGGCCATTTTCCCTGGCCGATCATTTTATTCCCATGGTTCGTAGTCGGCAACCGGAAGTGTGGTCCTCTACAGCAAGCATATCATCCCACACTATGCGCAAACTCCTCTCTCACTCTCTCTTACTCACTATCCTTCCCTCTTTCACTCAGCTTGCTTGTCCTGTTTTAGGGACAGTTTTGACGACTTGACTTCTGGCGGAAGTAGACTTCTGTTCCTCCAAAGCGCGAACTAAGAAGATTGGCACACGACTCAACGGAGAAATGTGTAAGATGATTGACAAATGGTGGCTTAGCGACTGTCCAACACGAGAGATAGCGAATACATAAACAAAAACAAGAGGAGGGCTATCAAAATTACTTTATCTTTGAGTTGTGGTGGAAGCACGCGTAATAAGTACTCGAAATCCCCAAATAACCCCGTGATCAAAACACAGATTTGAACAGCCCAGCCGTCAACCATGCATGGTCACGGCTAACAGCGTCACAGTCGCAGCCGATTCTATGGCCAAAATCCTCCCATGTCCTTACTGCCACCGTACATGTACGCCGCGCGTCGGCCTTGTCGGTTACTGGCGAATCCATGTCAACCACTTCGCCCATTCCCTGTGCCAGATATCTGACCGACTACGACAGTGGCTGGGACCTGGGAATGGGAATAGAGAGTGAGGCCAACGAATCAGCACATTTTTCTCACTATAAACAATCTACCGTGCTTGGAGCTATCACGGTGCACCAAGAGCCGTGGTTTGGAAGGTTGCCAACTGACGGGATAATTTAGACCTCACAGTCCGTCCAGTGTTGTGTTTATGTGGAGTGGTGGACTGAAAGTCAGACTGTAATGGCTCCTTCTTAATGTGGCTTCTATGGCATTCCCCTTCCGTGGGATTCAAGCCGGGTGTGTCGGCATGCTAATGGGCGGCTCCGGCCGCATCAGCTACGCGCTCCTTCTTCCACCTCCGGTCTTCTTGACCTAATCATGGCACCGGGCCCAGATAGGAGAAGAGGAGGCAGTGCTATAGATGGTGAGCAAGTTTTCTAGCACTATTAACTAATTCATTCACAAGCCACCGTCCATACTCTCATCCTGCTGTGGAGCACAGGGTGGACATCGTCGAAATCGACGTCGAAATTTCATATGCCTATTTTTTAGATACTTAGGCTTAGGACCAGCCCATAAGTTTTGAAAGCTGGGCACTGAGGTTAGCTGCTTAGTTTTTCTTCTTCCTCTCTCGGGACTGGACTGATTGGGGGACATGGTGTTAAGTGTTTGTGATATGGCAACATTTGATCCCATCCGTGGACGACGACGTATCACCTGCGAGTTTCATGTGTCACTTCGTGCGTGTTTTTTGACAGCTACCAACGCTGTACTCTGCAGGACAGTGTGCTCAATGACTCCAGATGTTAACAAATCAGGCGGACATTTTTGCGCTAAGTTGTTGATTTGCGAAAAATTTTTTGTATCAAATTCCCAATACAGGTCTTACCTAGGAACTTGGATGTTTATTTCGTCGTTTCGCACTGCTGTCTGATACAACTCCGAAGGATTCCGGTTGAACAACGAGTCAGGTTATTTCAGAAACTTCAAGAGACATTTCAGGAGACGTTATAACAAGCCAAATAGAAAGCATCTTGATTTACCCGCACTGAGTGACCTAGGATGGAAAAAATCGTATGGCCAAGATTTTAGAAGTATAATGACTTTAATTACCCTGTCCACATTGCACCACAGCGTTGTAGCTCGACTTAGCCAATGCCACAGTTATCCGAAACGCCTAAACGAGTTAGTGCACATACTGACATTTTATACCCAGTCAACTGCAAGATAAGAAGGTAAAATTTGCCAAATGTTGGATTGGCAAAAAATGAGCTACCTTTGAATGATTTTTGTGACAACCATTGAGTTTCATTATAAGTTACATTTAACCATTATAAAAGAAAGGTTAAATTTTGTACTCATGTGAGCATAAAAGGATATTATGGAGAACACTATCGCGCGAACCCCAAAGTTTTCTCTGGAGAGTTTCCAAGGCTCAAGGGAATGGGCACGTTTTTAGATTCCCTGTTTTAATATGGGTGGCCTTCATGGGGGGGGGGTTGGGGTTGAAGTCAGTGTGTGGGTAAGAGGGCTAGGGTGTGGGGATTAGTATTGGGGTTGGATTTGGGATTAGAGTTAGGACACAGAAATCGGTAGGGCCCTTGGAATTTAGTGCAAAGCCATCTGTAATAAGGGGGAGGGCATTTGTACCCCTGACCAACCACTCAGGACCTACGTCACTGTTAACTAAAACGGTTTGGGCAGGAAAGGACAAACATACATCTTTGTGGCTTATGGGCAAGTGGCATGATATTTGCAAGAGACTGAACTAACACGCTAACCATCAGTAGCAGCGGTGGTCTACATCGTGCTATAAGACCTTTTTTTCCAAGTTAAAATGCTGCATTTTTCCCAATTATTGGTCCCGTAATATGGCTAATACAAATTGTCAGGAAATAAAACAAGAAAGTGGGTTTAAACTACTCTTAGTGGCGTCTAAATAACGGATTTATATAAAAACCGCAATTTCTTCGCATCATTGTCTTAGATCTATGTAAATATAAATTGAAAGCTTGACAACCGAGAAAGTGATGGCGACCTTCTGAAGTTGCTCCCGGACACTACTGTTTTATTAATGTAGGTCGGAGAACATGGCGACATATCAGTAAGTTTCGGCATACTCCTTGTGAATATATTACTTCGCGGTACGCCGCACGCTCTCTTGAAGATGACGACGTACAGGACGGCCAGCACAAACAAAATTTACAGACTATAGAGAGCGCCAAAGGCGTAGGGTAAAGCATATTTTGTTGTACATAGGAGTCTGCGGGAGCTCTCTAAGGCGAAAAAAGCTGATGTACCAGCCGCATGCTCTTCAGTCTGCCATTTTCTTCAAAAAATGAACTTGGTACACGGTTAGTGGCCAAAGAAATGCCCTGTAAATTTCTCAAGAAGGAACTGAAGTATTTTTCCTGCAATTAACTGAACCATTTTTTCGCCTTGGAGACTTTTTCACCAAAAAACTGCTCGTTAGAATTGAAAAAGTTCAAATTTTACGCTACGTTCAAAATCGTTTAATTATATCATGGACAGAAAATGAGCCAGAATTATTTTCGACAAACACCGAGCTCAGGCAGTTGCTGTCAAAAGTAGAAGCTGAGATTACATAAGGAATACTCTTCTCAAGTTAGCAGGCAGTACCGATGATAGGAAGCACTCATTAGAGTCGGGGAAAGTTTACTCGTTAATGTATAGGATGAAGCTCGGAGGGCTTTGTTCTTTACACATAGATTTATTAAGCCTCCCATAGTTTAAACTTGCAGAAATATTTGGACTAGCTCAGTAAGTTTCCTTTCATCTACTACACATGACTCACATGTCGACAATTCTCTTTGCGCTATTTCTACGGGTTACTTGAGGAAGTTTGCTTTTATTCCTTGCATTCGGACCAAGAGATCCTATCAAGGACAATGAGGAAGTTTGGAAGGGCTATTGATTTAGTAACAAAGAATTTTCCCAATCTCGATCTCGGTCTCAGTCGATTTGCGGTAGGCTCGCGTTAGCCTTCGCTATTACTGGAAGGGGCGCATTTTTACCGTGCTGCTGAATTAGAAGAAAACGCCTTGGATCTTTTTCGCTGTGGAAAGTCTTTCATGTGTAATGACCGTTTCAAAATGTCTGTTTTCACCAGTAAAAGTGAGTTTTCAGATGAAAAAATGACAAACTTGTCTTTTGTGAGGGCAACTGAATTTTCTGCTGTTGTTAAATGAAACGATACAATCAGCTATTGCCTTGATGGATTTGATGGCGGTCCAAGTGTTTTCCTTTTTATGCTGCTGTTATTTGTGTCTACGTTACATCAAATTTGATCAAAGTTTTAACAGAGCGTAAGTAATTTAAATGTTAACTTCAGTCACCATTGTGTTTTACGTGTTCTGTATGCCTGGAAAAGGAGCTTTAAAGTGACCAATATTCCATAGGACTGAGGCAAATTATTCGTCATTGACGTCTGATTATTGGCTTTTATTTTTTGATGTCTTTCGCTAGTTAACCTACAAATTAATCGAAAGGTTCGCTGGATTTAATTTTGCCTTTTAGAGCCACGCTTCAGTCTTTTACTTCCAGTTTAAGAGCGTTACATGACGGTCGCTGAACGGCCGCTTAGACTGAAAGGTAGACTCACCCCAGAACACGCATGGGAAATTTCGAGTGTTCGCATTGCCGGCGGACGTGTTTGTTTTAGATCGGTCAGTAGTGCAGTCACTACAAAACGAAAAGTTCGCCGACTCGAATCCCATTAAGCGGCCAACATTTTCCGACGAGACGGGGTCCCAATTTCCCGTTGTCCGCCTGAATTAAGAGCATTCTAGGATTGCCTTTTAGGGCAGCGGTATAGAGAAGGACCCCACTTAACTGACAGTAGCCTGTAGATCGTGTCATATAGGGCTTATATTGGGATATATTTGCAGGTTGTTGCAGAAATTATACTGTCAACAACGATTACTTCCCACGACCTCATACCTTAACTCAAAATCCGTCATGTTATGAAATTTACTTTTTGTTTATTGTTTAATTACTACTCTCATTGTCGTTGTCGTAAAATAGCGTAGGATAAGACTTTTGCATAAATCCAGGCAATTTCTGTGTTTTCCTTCATTTTGTCAGCTTACTGTCTAGCGTGCTGCCTCATCCATAAAACCTTCTCTACCATAAATCACGTACGGCGCGTTCCGCAGTCTACTGACAGTTAATAAGGGTTCTTCTCTATACCGTTGCCACTAATATAATATAAACGTCTTGTAAGCAGGTGCTTTTTTGTGAAATGTAGTGTCTAAAAACGTGGCGTATTTTGACGCTACTACTTTAAAAAATCATATATCCTATGAAACCCGATCGACGTTGGTACATATCCTTAAATGTTAGACTTTTTACATAAACTTATGTCATCTGGAATGTTTTTGGAAGGCAGAAGATTTTCATTTTAACCATGTTTACTAAGTAGCATACTTCTGAGTCACAATCGACGCTTTTGCACTGTCGCAAAACCCCAGGAGTACTTGTAAACAAAATGTCCCTTCCGCATAGCTTTCGTAAGAAGGTCTATATCGGCGTTTGCAGAGATGCTACTGATTAATGCGCAAGTCACCACCCTGCGCCCGCCATGTTACAGGGCACATGGTGGACATCACCTCTCACGATTGCCAAGTTGATTATGGTTTTATGAAACGACGGCAATAGGTAAATCAGGAGCTTTGTGCATAGCTAGTGAAGCAGGATGTCTAGTAGAGGGGTTTCGGGCTGGACAAGACACATCATGGCGAGCATTTCTGGTCGCCAAAGTTTCGAAAGTCATTTTTTACACATCCTGCGGTTTTCAGAGGAAAAGTACATGTGCGCAAACACGAGAAAAAACAGTTTGTGATTATGAGGAATGGGTCCTGCGAGAAACTATGGACTTCCTCTACTGAGTGCGAGTTTGCGCTAACTTCCAAGTGTATCTGTTCCCGTGTCCTTGACCGTAAGTTTAATCTTGACCTGTCAGGGATTTGGCGCAATGCCAACTGTAATACACGTTTTCCATATTTTCGCACCCTCCTACGGGATGCTCCAACTGTTACTGCACATCTCGTGAAATCGAATAAATCTCAGGAAAGGATTTGATCTAATAACTACTGGCTTTTGTATACAAGGATCCATCTAAAATAGAACACTGCATAACATGTTCCAAGTTTTATTTAATAAGTCAAAATTTGCCCCGCTAGCGTGACCGTACAGCTCAGAATATTTAGTCAAATCAACAAGCGTTTGGAGGGGTATACGGTTGCGGCGGCTGCTGTAATCACAGGAGAGAGCAGTGGCTGGGGGTCTTGCATTTATCATGCCAAACCATACACTGTCATAAGAATAATATAGTTCAAGCTGCTTAACCAACGACTGTCTGAAAATCAATATTCCACCTTCCTTGATTCAGAATACAGAGTTTCGTAGGATCATCTAAAAGGTTTTATTTGCTCTCTCATCCCGGCATGCCGAAAATCCCCCAGGGAAGCGTTTAAGTGCCTTCTCTGAAAGACTGTTTTCTCAAAAATGAATTTTCTAGAATCTGTTTCTAGCAAACTGCCAGACGCAGCCTATCCCCACAGGCTGGGGATGTTCGAAAGGAAGGTTCGTGTGATTTTTGAACGAAAATGGGGTCAGTAATTCATATTGCACAAAATTATACAACTAACAGCAAATCAAATCAACTTAGCTCCAGGGTAGCCTCGCAGTCCGAAAAGGTCAGTTAAAGCATTTCAACTTATTACCGATTTATAGTCTAATAAGGGATTATCTAAATATCTAGTTTAAATGAGCAGCAGAAAATTAGTCAATTCAAAATATCTGTGAAAGCAATCAAGCAAAACGATAAAATGTATGTGTGTGTGCATGACAGTGAAAACAGGACTTGGATCAGTATTCCTTGTGGGAAACCGAATGTTAATCGGCAACCGGGAATTCATATAAATTACTGCATTGATCATCAGGACCGAGTACAATAGGTATAGATTAGTTCATAAGCAGGTATACAATAGCAGTGTTTAAAAAACATGTTTTTGACCAGCTTGTTAATTCGACTTTTTTATTTGCCCATACAGTTAAAGCCCATTCTTACATCTGATAACGACCGGGGAACAAAATAGACAATAGTAACAAAAAGCCTCACAACGTCCACTTTTCCTCTGCCGGTTCGTCCTGGGCGCGAAGCCAGACGTTAATGAGGATGAGACCGACTGCGCGTTGGCTTTCCCCTTCTCTACCATCCCGAAGCATTTAGTGCTCGGATCTTCACACCTAAAAGAGGTCTGTGGTAGTAAAGTTTTCTCGATCCTGCAGTTCCACTCATTCTGGGGACTGAAACGCGATATTGTATTGCAGTCCTTGCGTCAACGTGGAGGCTAGACTTTTACATAGACTGCAAATAGCATTTTATGGGGTCCTAAACTTAACTTCTAGAGGTGAAATTCATTCCCATAAAACTCATTTGGGAAATAAATGAGCATTTTTAAATTGTTGTCCCCAGCAGAATGCCGTTGAATAAACAGATGAAGGCAGACAGGCGAATTTTGATCGCTCCGTTCCGATGACGCCCAGTGTAATTCTGTCATTTGGGGTTTTTTAGTACACAGTTACAGATATTGCTTGCTTTATTATTTTTTCATGACTTCGATACCCTCCGTACATACCCGTTTAACCAGAAGTTTTATCTCCGTGACAGATGCCTTTTGGTAAGGCTCTGTTTTTTGGCACTAATTGAGATCCTTATCGCCAAAACTGATTAGAAAGATCTGAAAGGACGCGGGTGTTTCCGTCTGCAGAGCCAAAGGTATTGTTTCTTCACCTTTGAGTGTGATGTTCTAAAAGATTGTCAGGGAGCGTTCTTATGCATTTGACTTTGAGTAATAACTCGACATCAGCTTGGGCGCACTTCTACCTAATGATTTCTATGAACCACTAACTTGTCTAAAAATCGCAAACTGATACAACCCGCCCCAGAGCTATGAGCAGTCCGCCTGTTCTTTGGATCATGTTCCGAAAATTTGACGTCGACCGGTTCTTTTTTATGCGAAAGAAAGTAGGGATAGCGGTTTTTATTGGGAGCATGATTTTCTTAAAATTGTTTATCCTACTGCCAGATGGTAGGAATAATCAGAAAACAGCTGCCTCACGAGGCTGCGATCACCTCGTGTGCCGACATCTCCGAGAACCTGGACAGAAAGCGTGACACAACTCAAATGTTGAGTCATCGCATGAGGGAGTGAGGACGTGTAATGGTATATTCTGATCGTATGACTGAAATGAGCATTTCTGCTTTGTCTTGGAACTGAAAGTCTATATCCCACGTCAGTAGTCTCCTGGGAACCAAAAACCGAGGAGTTTTACTATCAAAGGCAGGAAGCGTGGAGTAGACAGTTTTGGCTTATTCGGCGTTACCAGCCAGTAATTGGGCTGCAAAACCAAGGTTCAAACTCAAGCTATTTGATTGCCGGGCAACACCATTGCCAATGCACTTACAGGCCCACGCCATGTCAGCGGACACCGATAATCTCGGGTGAACCTCGGATGTATGCTCTGAGGCTGGTCTACCACTGAATACTGGCGGAAAGAAAGCAGCAAATTGTCACTCTGCTGTCCATGTATTTGTCGACAAAACCTCCCAGTGTTGAGATGTGTTCAGGTTCAAGTGGTCGTCGCCAACGGTTATAAGAGCACCAACGACCCGACGAACAGCACTTAAAGATCGATTTTAAGCAAAAACTGACGAAAGGCAAGTGTTTACTGTATTTTCGGATGCCCAGAAGAGGGATAACGATGGGATGTAGGTGAACCGATGCCATGGGGTAATAGAAAAGAAGTCAGATAACACCTGAATAGGTAAAAGAAAGCGCTGAAGAATCTTACTTCAACTAATTCAAACTTCTATAGGCAGAAACAAATAGGAAGAAGGATCACCACATATCTCAGGCGAAAGCAGTAATACTACAAGGAAGTATCAGAAGAAGAACAGACGTTCACCGGGAGACGTCTATTCGAGCTCTAACGTCTCGAGTAGCGATTCTGCCTACCCACCTTCAGAGACTGGAGGCTTTGCACACGGTATTCGTTATATGACACATTTTCCTTATTGCGTTGGCTGCCAGTGCTGACTGTAGAGCTCCATCTGATCCCCTTTCACTGTGGCCTGTGTCGCCCCCGCCCCCGGTGGCAGCAGCGATAATTGGCAACCCTGATTGCCGTCGCGGTCTCCAGTCAAGACAGTTTGTTAAACCAGACAGGCAGGGGGAGGGCGGGTGGCAAATTATCATGGTAGTTGACTGAGCTGTCGGTAGACCTCCATGCTTCTTTCACCTGCCTTGATGCACAACCTCAGCGGTGTCAACGTTGAAACGAAGAGTAGTAGTGTACTCGCGAGCTAATGAGGTCTGACATCAAAGTTTTCAAACACTAAAGTTCAGCGTATCATGAAGAAATAGTTCGTACTAATTTATCAGGAACAACTTGATCACTGACCAGGAGGAACAAAGAGTACTTTGAATTAGCAATTACATCACTCAAACAGGCTGGCGATACCATGTGATCTTCTCCGAAGTAAACGAATTTGGTAGGACTGACTTCTATGGTTCGCCAAAAAGGACATGAGAACAGGAACCGCCAACTTCCAAAGAGATTAGGGTTAGTTTTAAGGTTAGCGTTAGGGTTGGGTTGAGGATAAGGTTTAAGGCTAAATTTAAAATTAACAGTAGAGTAAGGCAGGATCAAGTTTAGGGTTAAGGCGGGAGCTAGTGTTAAATGTAGATTTATGGTTTAAGGTAGCGTTAGGGTTAAGATTAGGGCGGCGGTTTAGTTTCACATCAGAGTTATTGTTGTGGATAGGATACAGTAATATTTTGTCCTTTCCGGAGTAATGCTCAGGTGCACCCTTATTACGTGGGTGGGACGTTCCTATTCCCATGTCCTGTGTTAGGGGCCACATAAGTCAATTCCACCCAAATTCGACTTGGACTGTCGGAATGGATGAGCCTAGCAATGGCATGGCTTGCTTAAACAGGCCGGAAGCTGCTGTAGACGGTCATGCGGTGACAGTTTGTTGATCTGAGGGGCTTTTGTTTAGTCCAAGAATTTGGCAGTGATGCTTTTGTGTGGAAACCGAAATGCTCGGTGGCACATTCAGACCCCATCTATTCAAATGCAGTACACAAAAGACTCGTAGGATGAAAAGTAACCAATCGGAAAGCAGTTTTATAAGACGGCCTACCCTACTCTGACCCTCGAACTTAACTCGATCGGCAATCAATGCGGATGATTATCCGCGCGTGTTTGTTGCAGCAGTCAGACTTAGTAAACAAAGAAGATTACTGCTCCCGCGTTAAGTGGTTTGTGCGAAACGGGACATGAGAATTTGACTAGTAGAATGAGCAAAAGTTGTAAAGAAACTCTGAGAGAAAATGGGAGTCACCAAGGTGTGGACAGGCCTTTTTGACCATTCTTACCTCTTTGGTGTTGCATTCAATCACTTTGTGATAAAACCCGGTTCGAACGCAAAGTTTTCATTCTTCCCTCCTGAAAAAAATCAGATCGATCTGCTCAAAACTGTCGCAATTCCAGCCGGAAACAGCTGGGGCGGACTACAACTGCCTTTACGGCGTATTTTTGAGTAAAAGAAAAATGCTATTTTTGCACTTGCCTTCCAGTCACTCATTTTTCTGTAGTATGTCCTACTTTTCGACCACCTGAACGTGCATCTTCACGCAGGGGTGATTTTATCACCTCACTTGCAAGATTCGGAGGGAAAGGGTTACACGCCAGTTGCGTGAAACCGTAATTTCACGTAACGACCAAACGAAGCCATAAAATCAATGTTCGCAGTTGCGCCATAGCGGAGCACAATTGCCGTTTTTTATAAGTTACTCGAACAGCTGAACAAATGCTAGCTTTCATTTCTAAAACAGACTGAGAAACTTGACAACGTTCAATTTATAACTGGATTAGCGACTGTTAGAAAGTGAAATTAATATTCGAAGTAACTTATTATTTTAATAGAAAAAAGTAATTGGACGGCATGGCACAACCGACAATTTGTTTTCTAGAGCTTTCTGTGGGACCATTCCAAGCGCAATGCTTGTGAAAGTTGACACGTTTCCAAAAGCAATGGAACTTGATTTTGTGGACACCAAGGTAAAATTTCGAAAAATTCAAGTGCGTAAACCTATTTTTACTGTAACTGGACGTCTCATAATTTTATAACGCGCATCAGACTAGGCACAAGAATAAACTGCGAGGTGGAAATTGAGTTATTCTCGTCTATGACAACTGGAATTCGCATTGCCATGGTAAAGTCGGAAAGTAAGGATTTAGGTTAAAAATGTTGACAATTCTTGTGCAGCAACACTATCCATTCCAACCCACCTAGAAAATCTCAATGCTCTTAACTAATCACTATAGTCAGATGACCGCCCTGACACGCAACTTAGCCCTATAGTTATGAAACATTGCATGCACATAGCCCGTCTGTGTATGCTAAAGGGATTTGAGGCCGAAAGACCCACTACTAAGATAGGAAACGTCAGGAGTCGTTTACCGGATCTGGTGCAGCTGCCGACAAAACAACTACGTCGGAGAAACTAGGAGATTACTACAGACGTGAATTGCCGAGCACGCAGCAGCAGTGAGGCGGGAAGACGCTAGCCCTTAGGTGGCGGCTCATTCGACGGGACCCGGCCATATTTTCAAATTTCAAGAGGCCGAAATCCTCGCAAAGGGTGACAGTCGCGTGAGCCGCGAGCTGCTCGAGTTGTGGTTCTCAGGTCCGCAATCCACCAACAAGCGCAGTGACCTGCCTTTACCGTATTCCGTGCTGAGATTTTCTCTGGGCAAGGGAATCAGTCACTTGGGGAGGGCTCGGGCGAGTATTAATCTCAGTGACAGTGAACCAAATTACCGAACAATCGTCACTTCAGCATCCAGCACGGATGACGAAATCATGGCAGTTAACGACTCGGACTCGGATCGACAAGCCACCACCGCATCAATTACGACCCCAGCGGTGATTGCGAGAGCTGTTAATTACAGTAGGCATATGGTCCCATGGCAGCCACGTGCTATAAATACTGTACTCCTTGTTCCACCATTATCCTTATCTGCGATTGTCTCTGATAATGGGGCCGAATGAGAATCCGAAACGTCAGGCTAATAAAATTTATTGTTCCAGTGGTCGCATTTTCGTCTTCTGAAAAAAAACTGCTAAGTTGAATTCTTCCTGATGAGGACGGCAAACCTTGTTGCATGTTTTGGTCAAAACGTGGCGTGCTAGTTCAATTTCAGGTTTTAATTCGGTTGAATAGAAGAACATGGACCCCGTATTGCAGGTGGATTTGTGGTAATCATTCTTCTATATTTTTATTTGCGCACAACTTTTTATAGTCACTCCACTTGCAAGGGATTTTTTATACTTACCTTTATTCATTTTTGGAGTTGATATTTATTAACCGTCATGCGTTACGCTCCTTCATTGGTGTGAATTTCGACTTAACTAATTGACTGTTCACCTGTTGCCTTCGTTATCTCTTGGGCGTCGGCAACATCTGGTGTGGCTGCTACCGTTTGCCGAACTGTGGTTATACTACATCGTCTCAGCAAACCTTGTCCATAAAACTGCCTTCCCTGCCTTCCGAGTTCGAAATCTTCGAGTTGTCCATTATTCTACCTCGACAAGGAGTGATTCCTTCTGAGCACCAGACTTTTCCTTTCCATTCTGCGTGGTAGTCAGATGTCGACATTAAATAGATTTCAACCAAACGTGCATCATATTATGGCATCGACTTCTGGTATTCTTTCGGCTGCCCAACTCACTCAGATATAAATTATGTATATGCACGGTTTCGTCAAGCCCTCTTTTTTCCCACTTCCAACTTCATCAGTTTCGTCTGCGTCGGCTCTTATGGGCATGAGTTTGCAGATGGTGAATCTTGCACAAGATTTAACTTCTGAATGGCAGAAGGCAGTTTCCCTTTCATCACGGAGTCGAGGTCATCAACATGGCAAGTCCAGCGTATTACTTTATCCCAGTCCAGCATCAGTACCACTTTTTAGTATCACATCATATTTGGTGGAAATTTTAATCGAAGTAACTTCTTCTCCGATTTCATCTCGAGGCAGAACCCCGAGTGAAACAGGTCAGCCCGAGGATCAGTTCAGCCAATCTACCTGACTCCTCACGCTCCGGCAGCACTTTCCACATCTGCGGTAGCCCGGATCGCAGACGCTCCCTGGAGAACACCGGGACGCAGATCAGTATGGTCTCCCCAACTCCGGCCAACCGCCGTCGCCTTAACCCTGGTTTTCACTTCTAAGCTGCCAATTGCACCACCATTCCCACGTTCGGCAGCCTGTCCCTCATCCTGAGCATCGGCCTTTGTCGTCCATTCGCCTGGATCTTTGTGATTTCCGATGTCCTACATGCAATCCACGGTTCAGGCTTTCTAGCCGAGTTTGAACTCTTCGTGGACTGCCGGTGAACCTGATTACTTGACCGCACTACTTGTCGATCCGTTCATGGGATAATTCCCTTCGAAGCCTCCTGCACCTTATCTCTTCTAGATAGTGATATTACTTGCCTCTGTCGGGAGTTCCTCTTCCAAGATCTGTACATCAGCAACCACCAGTTCCGCAGTGGTGGGATCTAACCCGATGTTATGTACCATATCCACAGCCCAGGCCCTGTTGTGTTCGCCCCCCCTAAACGACTGCTGGAGACTTGCTTAGGGGCTTCGAAGACGAAGTTTGAGCACGTGCCATAACTGGGCACCATATGTCCGCCCGAGAGCCTCTGGGCGTACCCTCTGAATATGGTGCCGAGGGCGACATCATGTGAGTAGCGACCGTGTGGCGACCACTGTGCACTCAACAACATCCCCATTCATGATCCCAACACAGTGCCTCATCTACAAGGTTCCTCTGGAGACCTCTTCCGTAAGGAGGTTTTTTCCAAGACCGAAATTGTGCACACATTTCACAAGATACCTATCGTCCCAGAAGATATCCCCAAAACCATCGTTACTATTACCCTTGGCCTCTTCGAATTCACCCGCATGTCCTTTGACCTCCGCAATGCTGCCCAGAGGTTCGTCTGCCTGCCTTTTGTGTACACCTACGTCGATTGCCTCTGAATAGCCAGTTGGAACGCTGAAGAATACAACGGCATTTCGTCTTCGTGTTTAACCTCCCCGACACGTACAGAAACATCATCAAACCTCCCAAATACGCTTTTATTGTGCCTTCTTTTGAATTCCTTGACCGTCATGTTGCCTCTTACGGCCTGCGTCTTCTACCCTCCAAGGTCGAAGCATTTGTGATTTTCTCAACTAACCTCCGTACGTCAGTTGCAACGCTTTCTTGACATGGTCAACTTTTACCGCCGGTATCTACCAAACTGTGCTAACCTCATAACGACGTTCACCAACGTATTTTCTTGCCTCAAGGTTCCGCTGCAGCTTACTGGTGGGGCACTGCCTTCTTTTAAAGAAATCAGTGCCTAAATGACTGATACTGTATTGCTGACACGTCCCTCTCCCGAAGGTCATCTGTTCCTGATTGTTGACGTTTTGACTGTAGCCGTGGGCCCCGTTCTTCAGCAACATCTTGCTGGTTCGACTCGGCCACGGGCCTTCTTCTTCAAAAGGCTCTTGCCAGCTGAGACGCGCTAAAGCACGTTTGGCAGTAGGTTATTCGCCATTTACTTGACCGTGAAGCATTTCCCACTTCCCTAAAAGTTACGACTTCACTGTTTTCACGCACCATAAGCCGCCGTGATTTCCACTTCGAACTTCCTAAGACAAATATAATCCGAGAGAGATTGTCCACCTGGACTACATCTTGGAATTCACCACCGACATTTGTCCCATTGATGGCATGAAAAATGAGGTGGCTGGCGTGCTTTCTTTACTTTTCCTATGCGTACTCCGGCGCTAACGTGGGATCGGCCTTACTATCGTAGCGGCTGAGCGACAGCGAGTCGATTGTCCTGACGACGTGTCCGTTGGTGGTCTCCAGCTCGTAGACGTTCCCCTAACTGCCGGCACTTGCACAATCCTTTGTGTCGTCTCGACCCCTTATCGTCCCTTTGCGTCTGCCTCGATACGTTGAGTTGTGTTTTAATCTCCTTATGGACTTTACCACCCTGGGATCCGAGCCTCAAAAAAGCCATCCGCGAGAGAGTTCGTCTGGCTTGGCATGAACAAGGATTTCATAGTTTGGGCACGCTTATGTCTTGTCTGCCACCGTAACAAATTGCGGCATCAAAACAAATCCCCGCCAGACAACTTTGCCACCCCTGACGCTCAATTCAGCCACTTCCATCCGGATGTCATAGGTACAGTAGGTGGGATAACTCATAAAATTTCAACCAAAACTCCAAAATGCTTTTCGTTCCGAAAAAATTAATTAAGTAGGGTTGTAAAACTAGTCATCGTGCAGCATAATTCTATATTAATTCAGTTATCTCAGACTATCGACTTTCGAATAAACTTCTTTCCGACTGTATGAAAAAAACTATACTCTGCAAAAAATGACTACTTATGTAGCATGCATTTTTTCCATTGATTTTCGACGTCTTTGAGAATTCGATTGTAGTTCATGGAAAAAATACATTAAAATATTTATTGCTTTGCTCATTCGATAGAAAATTACATCTTCTTCCGATTTTGTACTCGAAGGAAGGGTACAATCCGCCTTTTTAAATACTTTTCCGATTCCCGAATAATTGTGAACCCGACCTGCGGTTACACTTGCATTCAGGGTTTAAAACTACAAGCCGTATATTTTTCGCGTACGGGAAATCCTACATTTGTCAACGGTATTAAGAGGAGACCATATGGGGTTCACAAAATTTATCAGTGGATTTTAGCCATATTTTTAAATATACAAGCCACATTGGTAAATGCAGAGACACGACGTTTTGTGGACGGTCATTTCACGGTGTTAAAAAATCTCACAATCGCAAATTTTTTTTAAAACCAATTTATACTCTTCCTTTCAACAAACATTGGAAAAAGACGTAATTTTCGATCGAATGAAAAAAACAGTAAATATTTTAATGCATGTTTCCCATGAAATACAATCGAATTCTTAAAGGCGTCGAAAATCAATGGAAAAATGCATGCTACATAAGTAGTCATTTTTTGCAGAGTATAGTTGTTTTCATACAGCCAGAAAGAAGTTTATTCGAAAGTCGGTAGTCTGAGGTAACTGAATTAGTAAAGAATTATGCTGCATGATGACTAGTTTTACAACCCTACTTAATTACTTTTTTCGAAACTAAAACGCATTTTGGAAATTCAGTTGACATTTCATGAATTAGCCCACTTTTTGTAATTTGCCTCCATCCAATAGCTAAACTCGCCCCCTGGCCTGCGTCGATCGTTACACACACCGGTCTGAAGCCGTCCCTCTACCGAACTTGGAGGCGGGCACTATCGTTATGGCTTTTGTCAGTCGTTGAACCGTCACTTTTGGTGTCGCATCAATGGTTACGACTGGTCGAGACGTCCATTTCGAGTCCTATCTCGTTTAAGACCCTCTTACCTTTCTTGGCTACAAGAGCCTTCGGACGACGCCCTACTGCCCAACAGCCAACGACGTAATCGACGGCGGCTTAGCGTGCCACAGGGGACCCAACCAACTGATCTGGCTGTCTGCCTCTGGCACTTCTTGACATTCGGGTCTCACTGAAGTCTGCTCTTGACTGTAACGCAACCGGACTGGCTTTCGGCACTACTCTACGGCTGTCAGGCGAGATGGTCATCCCAAACTTTTGTGGTGCTGACGAGAGTCCTGACAACCTTGTGCATCTCCTGCGACAATTCATGCATTCACTGTCCCCGGTTTTCCCCCGAAATCATCGGTCGAGTACACTCATGTGTTCTTTCGGTGTGACCATGTGCTCTAGCCGCTGGAATACCCATAAGGAGGACTGTTCAGGGTATTCTCCCGCACTACCAAGACCCGCTGGATCCTTCGCGGTGACAAGGAAGATGTGCCCAGAATCGACTGGGTCAAGGCTGTTGTTCCAGACGAACTGCCAGATCTACCCCAAGGACCAAAATGGGAGACTCCCTACCTCATTCTCCTCCACTCCCTTACCCCCTGTTCCACCTCTCAAACCCTCCTCTTGCCCCACTTTCCCCACTATTTCTTACCGTAACTCTTTCAGTGTCACTGGCATTCGCACCACTCGTAGTGGTTGTCATATCAGTTTTTCTGACCGCTTTGCCACTCACGTGTTTTAACATTGCATTTACCTCCGGCGTCGCTAATAAATCTGCCTTTGGTCTAGACTGGGGGTACCTCGATAGCCACTTTTCTGTATTTTTGTTTGTACACAACTTCTTATAGTCATTCCATTTGTTAGACATTTTCCATACTCGTCTTTATTCAGTTTTGAGTTGATATTTATTAACCGTTATATGTTACACTCCTGGATTGATGTGAATTTCGGTTTCACTAACCTTTTGATCGCCTATTGCCTTTGTTCTCTCTTGGGCATCGGCGGCATCAAGGTTCTTTCTGGCGTGGCAGTTTTGCTTGACTAGATTCGACTTGCTATTAAGATGGGATTGAACTTCCGATCGTTGTGGCTCGTTAAAGCCTTGCCCTTTATTCCAGGAAAAAGCGGAGTTGGAGTTAAGTCTATGAGAGTTAGTGTTGGAGTTAGGATAGGCGTTAGGATTAAGACTAGGATTCAATTTGAGGTACGGGAATCGTAACCCCATGAAGCTTGGCGCAAGGCTGCCCGTAGAACTAGTATGGGGGTTCAGATTTTCGTGTCCGACCAATTATTCTTTCTCGCGACACAGTCGGTGACTTCTGATTCCTGTATAATGGAGGGATCTGGTGCGATTTAAAAAAAAAGCTATGCCATGAGGAAATAAGGACACCTTCCATGAAGCGACGTTGGACAAAAACAAAATAGTGTTGTATGTCCGTACTCCGTCTATTCCGATTCCTTCGTTCCAGCGTCCCTCCCTGCCATTCTTCATCTCCTATTTTCCGTCTTTGGGCCCTCCCTAATACAACCCATATTCCTCTTCCACTCCCATTATGTCACTGAATCCAAACCATCATCTACGGTATTCAGCATGTGATGAGTGGGAGATGGTAGCCACAAGCTTCTTCGCGATTGCAGGTCTGTTACGTGCGTTAGGTCATGCGGAAGGTATTAAACTTTTCATCATATTTTTCCATCGTTTCACCCTTCCGCTACTTATCTCTGCCCCCTGGACTCTTAAAACCGGTAACTCTTTATTCAAATACTGCCTCGAAGGAAAGAACCGAAAACACAGTTCGGCGGTTGTTCGAACGCCGGCAAGCTACCCATAGGAAAATTGATAGGTTGCAGTGCGAGTACTGTACTTAGTTCTCTGTCCGTAATTAAATAATGGGTATAAAGGACGGCATTTAAGTGTTTTACTTACTAGCCCTTCTCAAAGCCATTTATGAAGTTCAAATAGACGCGTGACAGCAGAATTCCCAGTTAACAAAATCAGTTTTTTCAGGCAGACCACAGAAACTAAGTTGACACCGTTGTTGCAAACGTTTGTTGAACCTTTTCGAGTCAGATGATAAGTACAAAGTCAGTAGGCGCGTCTACAAGGCGTGCAATTCACAGACAAAAGTTGGTGACATTATGTTATTACCGACAAAGACAAGGGAGACTGGAATGACCATTTCTGGCTTAGTCGCCGTCGTCAGCCAGTCACAACATACACTGACCAGGATTTAGTGCTACAACACAAATAGGGGGACGGCACGGATCCCGATTTGGGCGGTTTGAGCAGACAACTAGGCCTGCAACCACGCCTAAATGTTGACATTTGTTATGGTCGCGCATTCTCGATAACGCCCACCGGACTCTAATCTAGACCCTCTGTTGCTTCAGCACACCTACCGCGTGGCGCGTTTAGGGGGCCAACAGTTCGGCCAACGTGACCGACGATGTCCACCGTGTGCCACACAGCAAGGTGCTGCAGACACGGCGGCTTGCCCGTGAACTAGTTTATGCTGATAGTAGGTTTGCGCAGTGGCTACCGCACCCTCGTTTCCCCACTCCCCACCTGGACCCGGCGTCAAGACAGAGTCACGAAGACCGGAGGCGAGGGAGGGCGGAGGTGGCCGGCACGGCCGGATCCGCACCTAGGCGTTTTTGGAACCAGTGGAGCACACACACGCACAAACACACATGAAAGTGTATTTTCAACATCCATAGGCCCTATCACAGAGATTAGGCCGGTTTGGCGAGTTAAAGGTGGCAGGGCAGATTTACGCAGACGCAATGCATGAACGACTGTCGTTCAACCTGCTCGGGATGGGAATACCAAGAGCCTTTGTAGCGGGCAGCCATCATGACCGGTCTAGTGTCATTGCTCAAGACCTAGCTGTCTCAAGGTCATCCATCGTTTGCAGCGAGCCGTCCAGGACGAGCTGACCTGAAGCCACTCGACCGACTTCAGCTCGGATACAATTGCGTCCACATAGCGTCGCGGCTACCCGTGCGCCACTTGAACGCGCCACCCTCTGCAGCCAGCAAAACAAGCCACTGGGATACCACCTCTCAGCAAATGCAACACACACTGACTGCACACCACTTGAGTTTGACCCACGAGCCTACAAAAGCGGCTGCCATCATGTCTCAGGCACTCTCAGGCATGACTAGACGCAGTCAACGCCGGTCCTGGCTTTGCCAGTGACCACTGCCGCCTGAGAGGACAGCTCCGGGTTCTGTGCACAATAATCTCCTCATTCTGGTGTCTTCCAACTTCTCCCTACAACACTAGGATTTGCCCTGATTATGGTAGCGCAAAGACACATTCTCTCGATTTTGCCGCAACACCTTCCCAGAGTTGTGTTTTTAACCCTATTTAAAGTTTTGAAAATTCTCATTGAAGGATTCAGAAGGCAATTTAGGGAGCAAACGTTTGCTTGCGCTAAATTCTCTTCGGACCTGTACATTTATATTACTATTGAAATGATTAGTAAGAAAGGGGGAATTTATTCTGTAGCTGGGATTGGGGGGGAGGGCGGTGGGTAAAGTGAACAGCAAAATTACCGTCAGTGTCAGGGGGAAGGGAGGTGGTAGACACTGGAACGGGTAATTATATGCGGGCGACTGGCTTGGTGGCTTTGGACCATGGTAACTGTGGTGCCAGCACTTAGTTCTTCTGCGCGCATAGGACTAGTTTGTGTTATCTGATTACGATCGCCTCTGACGTTGCCAACAGACGCTGCCCCAGGGATTTTGGATAGCTTGATGGACTCATAAATCTTTCGAAAGGCTGCCCGGCATCTACACGGAGACCTATGTCTATCATGTGCGCGAGGATAGAACTGTAAACGTTCTTTATTTGATCCTTTCCTAACTATACTGGGAGGTGCCCTCTTATTCTTTTGGACAGACGCTGGATTGTGCGACCACTATATTCTCTCCCACAGGGGCGTGTGAAGGAGTAAATGCACATAGAGATGGTCTGGGATGACAGTTTGTTCTCACCCTCTCTGTATAGGATGGGACCAGTGGAGAAGACTGCACGAGCGTCAGGTGCTTGGAAGGTGCGTGGTACAGCTTGAGTTAGGCGCCTTCTTAGAAGTTTACTCGGCGCGTCCCCTTGAAACGGGACCCTGTTGGGAAGCTTTTTTCTGCCGTCAGCGTGGGGGGGGGGCTTTGGTAGTCTCTTGGTCATGTACTTTGCAATGAATCGGTCGTTCTGGTAGGAGAGACTTTCCAGAACCGTAAGTTCTCCTTCAATGCTATCAGCCGAGCAGATCCTCCTCACTCTTTGTGTCAAACATCGGACTAAAATAGGCCTCATGTTTAACGTCACGAAATTCCCAAACCTGGTGTATTGTCCGGACCACGTCTTCTTACGACAGGCGCTACGTCGTTGCACCTTACCTCCCTCTATCCTTCCACTTGTAACTTTATATTTGACAGTTTGTCTAATAAGTCAACAGTCGCTCACACATGCTAACAGATTTCGCACCAAGCAGGCCATCGATTTTCGTCTTGGGGTTGCCTCTGCAGATCTTGACTTGTCGGTCAGTCCGAACAAAGCAAGTCCACATTCACTGAAAATCTTTTAAGTTACTTTCTTACGACGGTTTACAATAAAGGCGCGTTTCGTCTGTTTTTCACGAATTTCCTTTATAGAACACAAGGAAACGTACGTCGTGTCTTATCTTTCTTTTAAAAGTCACCCTCAATGCCACTGGCTAAAACTGTGGGCAATAAACACAGCACTTAATGAAGAAAAACATGACAAATTCATCAAGTTCTTCTTCATACATGATTGGTTCAGATAACGACTCATAACAAACAAATATTGTGGAGGTACCCTTCGGCTTCAGATTTGTACGAAACATGAAAACGTCGTCTGGCCCGATTTGAACATCAAGTGCAACGTGATCATCTGTTCGGAACGAGGTTGGACAAAGGTCCTCACGACAGGCCGTCTTTGGTTCAGCTCATATTTAATCCAAACACTTGAATAAAAGTTGGCTGGCCTCAACAAAGCAAGTACGCAATCAGTGCCGTAGTTTCTCATCTGCAGCTGCCTTGCCTTACCTCCAACCGAAATGCAGCTTATACTGGTATGTGCTGAACAAGAACAACCGATCTTCTGTGCACAGCGTAGTCGCCCCGCGTATTAGAAATACCTTGCACCTTGGTGGGGAAGACGACTGTGGAGTTCCCAACTGGGAAGACTGACAGGGTTGCTCCCGAATGATAAACGTCGCTTAAAAGTACAGTCAACTTCGATTAATCGAACCGGCCATTTAATGGAGTCAGTTTCGAGGAAAAGACGCAGTTTTTATGTGCACCTTGAATATGCTTCGCATAATAGGGTCGCCATTCAACTCCATTGGAATAGGGTTGAGAGGACAGGCTGTATTTCGGACAGAAAACGAGACGGTCTGCTGGTCTCAAGTTAGGTCGGTTCTGCTTTTCCAGTCAAGATAATAAGTCAACAATGAGAACTCACGAAAATAGGACATGCCATGCCGTGCACATAGACGCATGGCGGGGTGAGGGGACTGGAACAGCGGACTTAGCGTCGAATGACCACCTCCCCTTAGCTGACTGGCTCGAAGTCAACGTCGGTCGGGCCGTTGGCGTAGACGCGCTGCTCCTTCGCAAATAAACAGGATGCCAGGAGAAGGGTTAGAGCTTGCCGACAAAACTGCCCTACGGAAATAAATAAAAGGCTAATAATCTAACAGTTGGACGAAAAGGCAAAAAGTTCAAAAGCTGCAATTACGCTTGTAGAAAACAATGGCCCTTAGTAGGAAAAACTTGGACTGTTGCGGAGGATATCCATCCAACCAGCCCGAACCATAGAAACCTGACCAAATGAGTAAATTTTGTTCGGTTACCCACCCAAACGAAAGCGGTTTATAGACTTACGTTGGCTTTATGACAATTTACTACAAATATTCGGGTAACTCTTCGTTCGCTGCTCCCGGCTCCTGGTGCTAAGACGGCGAACCACATAAAAACGAATAAAAGATTAAGAAGTCCTGAAAAATCGAAGAACGAGATTCGAGAGAAGGAAGTGGAGGATGGGTAAACTAAGAGCCTACCGATTTCACAGTGCATTTGTCTACAGTCGCTTCTGCTTTATGTGGAAGATAAAAGAGGAGGACAAAGCCCGAACGGGCAGCTGTTTCAGAGGCGGTGGCTGTCCAGGCAGATTTAAGGCCTTCGACGCACGAGACCGCTTCCTCCGTTCCCCCTTCCCCCGATGAGCGCCCAGCTGCAGAGGTAACTTTTAAAGATTACTTAACTGCTGTCTGCGCGTGATGGGTTTGGCGGTGGTAGGTATCAGATGAGAGGTAAAAGGTTGAGAGTAACCGTATGAACACTGGAATCGTCCCAACTTTACGACTGTTTAATATTTCAAAGGCTAAAGAATCGCGGAAGCGAAAGGAAACGGCTGGAGGTCCGGGAAACGTTTGCACTAAAACGGGAAATTCATGGTAATGTGACCAGTCAGGCTGTTTATTCAAAGGCAATTCAGGAATGCACCAAAAGTCTATTTCCACTTGTTTTTCTGCATGCTTTTTCCAATATAACACACCACGGACCCTCACTCCCCTTTTTGGGTAGGAGGACGGGGTGGAGGTGGGCAATGGCGACTTGAGCCCGAATGGGATTGAAGTGAGAGAGACTGGCGTAGCGTTGACTTCTCTCTGCCCTCCCACACAATAATTCTGTCTGATCGTCAAGATTAGGCCAAAACGATTGGATTGGGTGCAGTACCTGACCCCATATCAAACCCACTTCAATGTGTGCCAGGCCCACACTATTTCCTTACTCCACATAAATCAGACCTCACAAAGACTGATATTAGTCTGGTCCGAATTTTATAAGGCCATGCCAGGAAGCGGCTGTTGTAAACAGTTTCCAAATCCCACAAATATGTATCCTCAAAAGATACGATGTTTAATGCATGGTGATACCGCAGGGCGTGTCGGCTTTGCTGTAACTAGGAGAGGTTGGCCGCATGCACCGGTCTCATCCTCGCCCCTTGCTCACAACGTCCGAGTCAAGCCGACTAGGGGGGGGGGGAAGGGTGAGATCGATCGGAATGGCTGGGTGGCATAAGGTCGTCGCGTTTCATTTGTCACATATGCGTTTAGCAGCAGCAACGTCCAATGTCGTTGTTGCCCTTGGTACCAAGGGCTAAGACTTATTTTTTTCAAATCCCTACACTGTCTGACAGACTCCTTCTAGACAGTAATGACCCAAAATTAAACTGCTTAGGGAGTATAGGATAAAAATGAGTTCAACCAGGAAACCCCATGTGAGGAGACAGAAGAAAAAAACCCAGAGGTGCAGAGGACTTTAAAAGTACGCATGCCAGCAGCCGGAAATTCCTGTCATGGCAAAGTGCAAATGCAGGCGTCATCTCTATGCAAATGGCCATTGACAAGAAAAGAACAGTCATTGCGCAACATATCATGCAATTCGGCTTCGCGTTGCACGGCGGATGGAGGCATTTTTATTCAAGTAAAAAGGTACCTGTGCGCAATCCTCACCTTGATGTTTTGGAATCGCCAAGTTTATGATGCAGGGTACTCTTGAGTTACCACTTAAAATAATGTTTGCTGAGGCGTTGTTGATGGAGAAAAGATTTCCGAGGTATGCAGATTCTCACTTGGGGAAAACAGTTTCCGGTTCATCGTAGAAGACTGCAGGCACAACCAGAAGAGCAACGTGAAAGCAGAAACGAACAGCGCTTACGGAGGAGACGGAACCGAAAGTGGAGCTGAGCAGGCAGGATCGAACGTCAGAGTAGAAAAGGACACGATTGTCACAAAATCTAACGGAAAAACGCAGGTTTTAACAAGAGACAGAAACGCTGCTTCTTTGATAGGTGAAAATACTAGAGGTCAGAACCAGTTCACACATGCTGGCTACATAACACCGAAATGTTGCAGTGCAATTCAAAGCCGGTAGGTTACGGGCACAAGTTGCAAGATTTGAGGAAATCAGAAGTAGGCACCGTAAGATCTACTGATAGTGTCGATTATTTTATAAAGCTAAAAATATTATGAGTTGAATTTGAAAATCAAACTCATTATCGTCAGCTGGTGACTTCTGTGTTTTAGCATTTCAAGGCGTCGATAATTTATGAAAAGTTAAAAAGAACCTATTTGGTCCTGGTTAATATTACACTTGGATGAGTTGATGCATAACGCCCATACAGCCATCGGATGGGTGCTATAATTACTCTAGTGGGCGGCGTCTTTATGACTGATGCAAAATCGTAAATGCGTGCAGGCAGGGCATAAACCTAGACTGGCGTTGCTAGAAAGAGGGATGAAGGCACTTGCATCATGGTTAGCTTCCACACTAACTCAATCACAGTATTTCGTCAAGCGGTGGTAAGCGTCTCCTGCTAGCAGGCATCTTTATGAACACGAACGTGCTATTTCCACGGACTCAATCATCACCACTCCCTTAAAGACTAATTGTGTCTCGCCAACGCAGTCACGCTCACAGCAATCCCTAACAGCCCACAACGTGACCACGAGGTGAAAACAGCTTTCGCGGAGTCCGGAAAGGTGTCATACGTAATAAATCGTATGCACGTGGAGAAGCAGCCTGGACACAGGCTAACCGATGATGTTTCCAAGACGCAATAACATATTTAGCACAGGTGAAATGGGTTGTACCATCGGATGTACGGGACAGCCAGCATAGGATTTCCATCCGTATTTTTCTCGCTCACGCAAAACGCCTATTGAAGGTAGCGTTGACGGCAACGCAGACATTTTGGACTGGGGATCTAGCCGTAAACTTATGAAGAATATCTGCCATATGAGTAGAAGCTCAGATTGTCGGTGACCTAGGAGAAATGTTTTAGACCGTACCACAGCAGCGGTGGTGAGCCCTGTCCTCGACCAATAAACAAGCCTGGCCAACTACCTTGTCTTGCTATTAAAGCCCTAGGAAAGTTTCTGCATTTTGTGTGTTCTCTGTGGGCAAACAGAAAAGGTCAAATGAAAACTTGCAGCATTTGGGTCTTACGGAAGAGTAAGGTTTAGGATTTATGTCAAACGTCTGGCACGGATATCATGTGGAGATTCCAATACATCCTCAAGTCTAGTCAAAGACGTGGTTGGTTTGATGTGGGGCGGGGGTATGGACCTTCCGTAGTACAGATGTTCTTGCACTAGATTTCCGAGAGGCTGCGGTCTGTTATAAGGCCAGGGTTAGTGTGGGGGTTAATATTAAAGCTAGGACACGGGAACATGCGCCCACCCTTGAATTTAGCGCAAAACCATCCGTAATACGGCTGTCCTTATTTGCGCGTCCGACAGGTTGGGCTACCTGGCCCGTCCATTCCACAGAAGGCTAACGTGAACACGATGTCGAAGGATAGATGTGATTATGAAAACACGAGTAATCAGGCTGTTATAGAAGTGTACTCCACGGGTGTAGCGAACGTTTGCGGTATTGGAGGAGTTTCGCTGCAAAACAGTCGGGCAGGGCGTCAGGGAGGAGGCAGAGGGGAAGGAGGAGTGGGAGAGAATTTGGGGTCAGTACATCTTTGTCCACGAGGACTGTCTTTATTCAGTCGACGTCGATCACGTTCATATTGTCATCTCAGGGGTTCAGCAGGTCCTGGTATTGAGAAGGATCGCTCATAATAGTCCGTTGTAGGATGATTCCGTGGCCTGCACACATGATCACATCGTATGAAGAGCCGAATGCAGTCAGCTAAGTCGTTGAAGTTCGCGAGAAACACAACGTGTTGAGGATGGTGCACAAAGTTGCGAGAATTTCCATCTCCCCTGCGAGAGACCTGGGTGATCGTTTCACCTAGCAGTTGGATGCTGGCTTCGAACATTAATTTGGCCGCGCTGCAGCTCAGGTCGGGCTATAGTGTAGCCCGAATGCGAAAAAGTAGTAGAGAACAATTGTCTGCCCAGTTTGCTGGATCCTCTGCGTCATGGAAAGTAGTCTTTAGTAGCCGGTGAAAGCGATAAATCTTACCCTTGGCACCTGGATAGTAAGCTGTCCGATTCCGTTAAGAGTCCACGAAGGTGAGCGGGACTTGGAAGCGTGCAAAATCGAACTCAACGCCTGGTAAGTCGTAACCGTAAATAGGGAACCGAACATAGCGACCCAAAGACTGACGAAAGCCTTGACCATGGTATCGGCCTCGATATTCAGTACTGGAACGGCTTCAGTCCAGTAGGTGTACCGACGGAGACAGACAAAGTATGCGTGGGCATCAAATGAGCGTGAGGGGCCTAAGATGAAGGTGGCGAAATCATACATCTGAGCAGGGTAAGGTGCTCATTGGAAATTGTTTTTTTCGACTAATCTTGCTTTGTTGACCGCATGGATATATCTGCATCCAAACTCTGGTGCCCTTGTTCATGCATGGCCAAAAGACGTTTCCGCGACGAGTTTTTGTGATGTTCGAATGGGGAGACGTGTGCGAAGACTGAAATACAGCCTGACGTATTGAAGTGGAATAGGACAGAATAGGCCTATTACACCACCTCTCAGAAATCCTTAGAACTCAGGAAAAAGCTTAAAATAAACATATCCATTCTGGCTGCTCGGTGGTTTCATTTATTTTGGGCTTTTAGCACCACGGATGCATGGGACGGAGTTGAGCCGACCCAAAAGATTGGCTCGGCACCGAGGATTTGGGGATCGGCCACAAGCCCGAGACCACTATCCGCCTCATCACAGGGGAACCGATTCATTATTTCTCAGCAGGTCGATATTCGAGACGACCGCCTTGTCACAAAGGCGCCTGCGAGGACCCGAGGATTGTGCAGAGGTTAGCTGTCGTGGATATTGGCGTTGATGCGTGCCGTTAGTTGTCTTGGGGACTCTAGTCGTCACATGTCGTCGTAGGCGCCATGTGAAAAGGCGGCACCCACGGACTCCAGGATGCTCGAAAAATGCCGAGTTGCAGCATGTATCCAGACCCTACCTTCGCACTATGCGAGCCGAAATAAAACAGAAGGGCATAAAGTGTGGAAGTGACGCACTACACTATGGTGGACCTTGCGATTTCCGAACAGGTGGCTGGTGGTGCTAAGGTATTGGATGAAGAACAATGAATTGAAGAAAACTATGATTGTACTCAAAGAAATTATGCACATGTAGTTGTGACAGACTCTGGAATAAATGAAGACTGTCTGTTATTGGGAAATAATCGTATATGGTTACCTCGAATTTGAGAAATGAGTAGGAGGAAAAGCTGATGAGGTTGGAAATAGGCTTAGTGAAGTCGGGCATCTCCATCATTTAATCGGTCACACGAGTAAGTTGGGCGGTAGAGGGACGCAGACGGGTGCCAAATACATGGGACTTCTGGTGAGAGATTGTCAATTGACATCGCCGGACCATGTCGTAGACCTGATATGAGGAAAACTAGTGGTTGTGAGAGTCCACCGACAAAGTCAAGGGAGACGGGAATGGCTATTTTTGGCTTATTCGCCGGGCTCCTTCTCGAGCCCAGCGGCACATGATAAAGGCAGTAGGTTATTGCCGAATGTCTAAGTAAGACTGGTGTGACAAGGGGAGTTCCCCAAATCAGAAGTCAAGGGAGACAGAATTACTCGATTAGTTTTTACTGCGACTGAAACAGTACAGGCAGCTCAGAAAGCAGCGACAGCCATTGCTCACCCGATCACAGAGCCAGCCGTTGTAGTGCAGCGCCTGAGCCATGTCCGGACACGACCAGCCAGGAAAGACGGGGATATTGATCGGTGTTAAGGTGTCAACAGGTCAACGACTGTCGCACGCGGCGCGGACATTCATCTGGCAAGAGGGTTCGGTCGTTCTCGCATAGTCAAATAGACTCACCCATCGCCCGCAACTTCCTCGTTGAATGACGTTTTGATGTTAATTCTCGTTGTATTCTTTCCATTTGGACAAAGACGAAAATCGTGACAATGGAAAATGCACATAGACAGCCTAAGTATCTTTTACCACATTCTCCATCCAAGACTTTGATGAAGAACCCGTTTGTGTTTCAGCGTTGGTCGAGTGCTCCTTCAAGACCATCTGCGTGCCTTTGAGTTGTTCGTATACTCTGCCACTGAAGGTGAAAAGGTCCGTTGGCGGAGTACAAAGACTTGTGTCGGATTCTCAATTTTTAGACACTCCATCGTACTTATCGTCGAGCCGTTTGTGTAGTACAGTGCGCGATTGATCGCATGAAATATTGGCCAAAATTCTGGAATGCGTTTCCGATTAGGAAGGATTACTTAAGCGGGGTTGTTATACTGATTATAATGCAGCATAACCCTATAATATTTCGGACTCGCCAGGATGTCGGCTTTTGAATGCACTTCTTGTTGACCTCCTGAAGAAACGACACTCGGTAAAAATGATTACTTACGTATAATGCATTTTACCTATTGATTTTCGATGGTCTTATAAATTCAAATATATTTTATAGAGAACAAGCACAAAAATATACTTTCTTTTGCTCATTTGGTAGGAAATCACAATGTCTTCATGGCTTATGCAGGAGAAAGGGTATATGTTGGTTTTAAAAAAGTTGCCAAATTCCCCAATAATTTCCAACCTGATCCGCAATTGCATCAGCGTTTAGCAATTTCAGTCTACAAGGTGCATGCTTTCCGCGTAAGGTAAATAATACATTCCTCTATGCCTTTAAGAAGATACCACATAGAGTTCATGGCATTTTGCAATGGATCCGGACTGTGCTGTACATTTCATGAGGAGTCTTAGTAAACGGACATGTGCGGTCTTGCATGCATGGACATCGCACGGTCTTAACAATCTCATTATTAGAAACTTTTTTAAAACCAAAATATACACTTTCTTCGGCCGGAAAATAAGAAGACAAGGTAATTTACTACCAAATGAGTAGAAGAAAGCATATTTTTGTGCATGTTCTCTATAAAATATACTTGAATTTATAAGACCATCGAAAATCAATAGGAAAATGCATGCTACGTAAGTAGTCATTTTTTTACCGAGTGTGGTTTCTGCAGGAGTGTATAAAAACCCCACTTAAGTAATCCCTCCTAATCGGAAACGCATTCCAGAATTTTGGCCAGCATTTCATGAGATCGGTCACGCACTGTACATCGCGTGCCAAGTCCAGTTGTGTAGAGGTGAGTAGCGAGACCACATTTAATGATACCATAATTTGGTCAGGTCAGACAGCTAAGTCCTCTTTGATTTAGTCAACCGAATTTCGAGCAATACAAGGATGGGGAACTACACCGGTTTTGCGCAAGATCTTCAAACATTTGGCCGGACATTACACACTTGACATTATGCCCGATTTCATGCAACACTAATCCTTGGAGGATATTAAATGAAAATATATTTAAAAATATGACTTTTTACGTCACCGTGCACACACCGTTTATTTAAGCAGTTATTTGCAGGAACAGACAGTATGTACTTCTAAAATAGAAATGCACTCATGTGATATGAGTTTTGGCATTTGCGACATTTCCCCTTTTCACAAGACAATGGTTATTCCTAATCAACGTAATAGCACTTAAGATACGTATTTTGCATTCTCCTTTGATCGAACGTCGTTCATTACGTGTTTAGTGTTTTGTTGGATGCGTCCGCACTGGTTTCAGATTGGTTAGCGATCTTCCGTTAATTTAGGCATATTTTATGAGTTAGGTCACCATCTGTAGAGGTCAGACAGGACGACATCCGGTTCACGAGTGCACGAACACGAATGGGCCGTTCGGAGAGGAGACCACAGTCTCAAGTCGCTACTCACACGCTGGAGGAAGGTCATAATTTCGACTTCACGAGCACGTGGATACTGGCGTCCGCCGTCACCAAGGCGGAGCGTGAACTGCCGGATGCATAGGGGTCTAGCACTAATTCCATTAAAAGACATATCGATCTACCTCCCTGCTGGCATACCCTATGCCCACTCGGTTAGGAGGCGCGGCCCTCTTTCCGGCTAAGGACGCACGCCGTGAGACTACTGCGAGTTAGGCGGCGCGAACAACAGTTCGGCAGTCTTTGCCGAGGCTGCCCACCGTGTGCTGTTCAGCAAGGTGAGGGCTGGATCGATGACTTGCGCGGGAATTAGTTTGTAGTGGGGATAGTTGGGGCTCCCCGCACCGGTTCGCTAGTCTCCTTGCGGCGGATTCGCAAGTAACTGACCAGGCCGATTTGGGAGGTGAATGTGCAACCGCAATGAGGATAGGTTGTGACCGAGTCCACAGCGCTTAAGGTGGGAGCGCTGGTGGTGATTGGATGTTGGGCGTCGTCCTATCGGTAGAGGGGGTGCGAGATGTCGTGTTGATGACGGAGTTGGTCAACGCAGTGGTCGGGGCAGGGCGGATGATGTCGGTGATTTATGGCGAAGGGGCAGCGGCAGTGTGATCATCGGTGACGGGGGTGGTCGTTGCGGGGTTTCGGTAGAGGCGAGAGTGGTAGGGGAAGTTGGAGTTGTCGGGTTATTGGTGCATTGGGCTCGAAGGTGTCCTACGAGGCCGATTTGCACGGAATGTGCGTTGACACCGTGGGCATGTTGGAAGTAACTGACTGCTAGCATTGAGATGTCGAGGCAGTTGTGACCTATGAACGTCCCTTTTTGCTTTGGCGGCGACGACCCAACTTGCTTCGTAGATGGCTGCGCCGATTTTGACTTCTCTTCTCCATGCCGGGTTTTTCTGGGCGAGGTCTACGGCCTAATCTGTAGTCGTTTCAGAGTGCTCCTCAAAGTGTCCTTGCTGCACCATCCTTGTCCTTGTCGACGAGTACGCTTGGCAATATCACCATAGAAGAGTTGTTTAGGTAGTTGCGTATCACATGAGATGGCTACTCCAACGTAGTTGTAGTTGCCTCAACATCGCGTGAATGCTGAGGATTCTGGTCTGTTCTAGGTCCTCCGTGTCCGGGATCCTCTCCTGCCATCTTAACTTCAGTATTCTGCGGAGGCAGCTGAGCTGGAAGTGTTTGAGTTTCCTGGCATGGTTGGAGTAGAAGATCCAGATCTCCACTCCGTACAGAAGTGTAGCCAGGACGACGATCTTGTACATCTTCAGTTTGGTGTTCAGTCGAAGGCCGTATCGACTCCACACGGAGTTCTGCAGCCGGCCGAAGGCTTGGCTGGATTTGGAGATTCAGTGGGCCATTTCGTCGTCAATTCTTGTGCTGCGCGGGAGTGTGCCTCATAGATAGGCAAAACTGTCCATAGTTTTGAGTTGGCTGCTGTCGACATTGGTTCGAAGAGTAATGCCATGTCGCATGTTGAGTGACGGTTGGTGCATGACTACCGTTTTGTCTGTGTTGATAGTCAGGCCGAAGTTGGCGCACCCGGCGGCGGGGAGGTCCATGATCCGTTGCATGTCTGCTTTGGTCGTGATGTTGAGCGTACAAGTCGTCGGCGAAGAGCAGGTCGTGGACTTTAATCGTAGATAGTCGTGTGGGGTCCTGAATGCGCCTGTTGTTTAGAAGATTCCCGTCAGTTCTGTAGACAATGCGTATCCTGGAGCGCTCATGGCGGTAGGCCTCCATTAACGGGGCGAATAACATGGGATTGAACATAGTGGGGGCGAGTACGTATCACTGCTTCACGTTACTGATCACTCCGAATGCCTCGGAGATTGCCCCATCATACCGTCGTGCGGCTGACGTACCATGTGATTGAATCGCTCAGAACAACCAAATTTCTGCATGATTTTCCCCAGTCCTTCCCGATCCGCATTGTCGAAGACTTTCTTCAAGTCCACGAAGGTAGTGTAGAGATGGGTTCGTACCTCCTGTCCCAGTAATCGCGCATTCATTTTTCGACACTGAGGAAAGTATAATTCTGGAACACGTACACATTGTGATAGTGAAATTAGTCACTTAAAAAGAAATTAGTTTGAGCGCTACTGTGCAGGTGGATCAAGTCTTGACTTAGGATTTAGGCAGACTTTGCAGTCCACATCCATCAGACGGCATTGATTAACGATTAAAAGGCGGACCGTTTCTGCTATTAGTAGACACTGAGACAGAACGTTAGATAGAATCAGGGACAGGAAAAACGCCAACAAACCTTTGTTTGCTGATGTTGCGATAGAAACGTCGCTGAGGACAGGAGGAGGGCTGGACTGTTCTTGGAAAAAAATGTTGTCATACAGGAGGACAAATTATTGTTTACGAAAAAGACATTTGTTTGCCTAGTTGGGGAGAATGTTAAAGAATGTGTCTGCAGTGTTTATCTCTCCCTCAGATATTTAAGCAAGAGGCATTTAAGTACCAGTGATGACTGGATTTAAGTGAACGAATTGAAAAAGTGGTCGTATCTGCGGGGACAAAAACAGCGAATAACGATAAGAGGTCCGCAAACGCCATGCCTACCATCAAGTAAAAAGGTAAAGCTGGTGCGCCAGAGCCATCAGGAGCAGAACTGAAATGGGGTTTCCCTTGCCAGTTTCGTGAGTGGATTAGGATTCGGAAAAGCGTCTGCTGTCGTTTGCAGCCGCCAATGGCACATAAGCATTGTACGCCTGAATCTTCATAAGGCTTACGATTTTGAAAATCCTTTCCCTTTTTCACACCCAGTGTGACTAGTATACATGCATGAAATTATGAGGGAAACTGCCCTAATTGATGGGCACTTGGCCAGTCTATTTCTCAACGTGCCTCCATAGATACAAAGAATAGGGAATGGCTGAGAGACCCGCCTGTAAGATTTCTCTACCAACTGAAAAGCCATCAAGGGCAAGCTGTCTTATCTTCGTACTTTCTTGCAAAACTTGAAAGAACAGTTGTTTAGCCTTTCAGGATTTTATGTTTAATAAGTAATTCAGTACCTGTTTGCTTAAGAACACCGTCGCCCACTGTTTGGTCATGCAGAGAACAAAACGCTTCCTGAACACAATCCTTAGGCCTCATTTCCTGACGGCAACACAGACATGGTGCACTAAATACAGTATTAAGATGGCTGTTGTCAGATTAGTATTTCAAAACACTCTGGGGTGAAAACAAGACGACTGAGAACGAATACGACAGAAAGGAAAAGGGAAAATTTAAAAGATGAGGAAAAAATAACTGTGAAGACATACCAGAGTTAATATACTACTAACCCATGAAATGTCAACCAAAATTTTGAAATGCGTTTTCGCTTCGAAAGGATAAATTAAGTAGTGTTGTAAAACTAATCATGATGCAGCATAAATCTACAATAATCCAGTTACCTCAGAGTGTCGGCTTTCGAAAGAACTTATTTTTGGCTACAGGCAAGATCTATACTCCGCAAAAAATGACTACTAAAGTAGTATGCAATTTTCTCATTGATGTTCGATGCCCTTGAAAATTCAATTATATTTCATGAAAACATGCATAAAAATATTCATTCTTTTACTTATTCGGTAGAAAATCACGTCTTCTTCCAAGTTCATAGTCAAAAGAGGAGTATAATTCGGTTTTAAAAAAGTTTCTAATTGTGATATTTTTTAAATACCGTTAAATGGCCGTTCATGAAACGTCATATATCTGCATTTACAAATGTGGCTTGTAAGGTTAACAATATTGCTCAAATCCACTGCTTAATTTTATGAACCTCATACGGTCTACTCTTAACACCGTAGAGAAATGCATGGTTTACCGTACACGGAAAATATACAGCTTTTAGTTTTGAAACCCTGAATGCAATTGTAACAGCAGCTCGGGTTCAAAATTATACGGGAATTAGAGAAGTTTTTAAAAACCCAATTATACCCTTCTTTTGAGTATGAAATTGGAAGAAGACGTGATTTTCTACCGAATAAGTAAAAGAATGAATATTTTTATGCATGTTTTCATGAAATATAATTGAATTTTCAAGGGCATCGAACATCAATGAGAAAATTGCATACTACTTTAGTAGTCATTTTTTGCGGAGTATAGATCTTGCCTGTAGCCAAAAATAAGTTCTTTCGAAAGCCGACACTCTGAGGTAACTGGATTATTGTAGATTTATGCTGCATCATGATTAGTTTTACAACACTACTTAATTTATCTTTTCGAAGCGAAAACGCATTTCAAAATTTTGGTTGACACTTCATGAGTTAGCTCGTCTACTGTACGTTCCTAGGATTAAGACAGAGGATCCGGAGAAGTTAGTGATCTTACTGTCAGTAGAGGAGGTTATGCCTATTTCCTGCCCCTAAGGCGCGACACTTTCTCTTAACATACCCGTAAATGGAAATAATTGATCACCTTATATTTTTAGAAAATAATATAACCTAGGAAAACTCAAACGCCGCGGCTAAATTGGTAATTACTATCAATAAAATCTTACGCCTTCCAAATTTCTGGTCTGCTACTAATCAACCAGAACGAATGCTGCAGCTCACCTGCAGACCTGGTATTGAGAAACACTGGCTGAACGTGTTGAATAAATTTCCAGACAGGAAATGTAATTTAACCGAGGCAGCGGTAAACACTGGCATACTAGATTTCAGTTGAGGATGATTTAAATCCCTCGAAAATCAAATAAGATAAAATTCGCAACCTTCTTAGTGTTTGCCTTCCATTACACGTGTAGATTCAAAAATCATTTCAGGAAGGATTCACCAAAACACCAACTTCTCCATTTTTAGATAGAAAACTAGTCTTATTCACGGTTTTTATTTGAAGAGAACAAAGTTTTGGTTCAAAGAAGTCAAGACTGCTTATTCTGGAACAAAGTCCGCGCCCTCCTTTCTTCCTGATGCTCACAAAAGATACGTCGTGTACTGTTGCTAAAGCAATATCCCCTATCATTTTTCCTATCTATGGTATGACTTTTGAAGCATGCAATACCCTGCAACATATGCTTCCATCAGAGAAAACGGCTGGATGCCACTCATATGTGACCTGAGGAGACTAATTTAGGGAGCTGTATTCTGTGACGTAAGATTGCAGCAAGTAGCCTTTGCTTAAGACTTCTTTGGCAATTAAATAATAAACTGTCAATCCAAGCCAATCAAACATCTAATTTTAGCAATAGCGGAGGCGCCGGCCATTAGGTCAGAAAATCCCGTCGCATGTGCTCGGGAGAACTTTTTTCAGGTCTTGCGCCTTCCATGGCCCAGTGAACACTTACTGATCCCCACGTAATCAGTCATTCTCGACATGTACTCCTTGTCCCGTTGGCTACTCTTTCCTCAAGCGGACACTGCCTTTTATTACTTTAAAGACTCATATATTGCCCCTTACTTATGGACTTTCATCTCTCACGGGCGAATTGTGTACTCTGATATGTTAACTCCTTATATAAGTTTATTGACCTAATGATGAATGAGCGAAAATACTTGCTCGGCATGTTGCTTCCTTCTTTAATGAAATGAATATGTTTACAGACCGAAGTCAATATACTATGGTTCTGGACTTTCTACCAGAACACACGTAAGCAGTGTAGGATAAAGTGTATTAACACATATTTCGCCATCAGTAGGGTCCGCAAATATGCTCGTGAACTGAAACCTTTCGGTTGTATTGCTCAAAGGTAACCAAACCTGTCTACAGGGGTCAAGGCAACTTGTGGCAAAATTTGTGCAAAGGGGACAATTAATGTGTTTCAAGTAGAAAAAGGAACTACACGTCCAGGCCTTGATAATTTTCTCTCTCACTTTCTGGTTGTACCACAAAGAAACACAACTCCAGAAAGAGGTTGCTAAACACTCTAATTAAGTCGTTTTTTAGTCGAAAAAATTCACAATGGCTGTAAACTAACCTTACCTCGAAGCTAGTCCACCAACCGAGTTAGTTGGAATCCCACTCTCGATTTTTTACCCACGTCGTTCATCGGGCTGGTAGGGTGTAATAGCGTACAGGGCGACCGAGGTTTGGAAATCGTCAAACAGGCGCGTCGAGCTCCATCCCCTGTCAACAGGGCCCACGCAGCCAGGCGGAAGGACGCAGCCCAGCATTGTGATTGGCGGCCACTAACATGCAAAAGGCACAACCAGTCACCGGCAGAAACTGACTGAATAGGTACCATATTTAATTACTCGTTCCATTATTTTCCGCATATCTATGAAACCGTCACGGCGCGTTAAAAGCCGTGCCTCGGAAGGTTGCCAACTGACCATTCAACTTTGACCTCGCAGTCAGCCCAGCATGTGTTTGAGTAGAGAGAGAGAGAGTGAGGTTGCAATGGCTCCCTAACGTAGCCTCAATGGCACTATAACACATGTGAGATCCGAGTCGTCAGCTCCCTTTGTGTGTAATCCAGACGTGTTGTGTGGTGGTCCATGTAGTGTGCGTCACGCGCAGACGAGCCAATTGTAGCTCAGTCGGCCACTGCGCATAGTCCTCGCACCAGACAAATGTCCGGCTCGGACAGTGAACTGGTGTCTGAGAGGGGGAAGGGAGAGAGAAATCAACGATCTCAGCGCATATTCTTAGCTATAAACAATGTGACGCTCTTGTATCTACCACGGTACGATAAGAGCTGTGGCCTGAAAGGCTGCAGACTGACGGATAACCCGGTCCTCCTCTCGGGACGAAGAATCAGGCTGCAGTGGCTCATTTTTAATGAGTCCTTTGTGGCACTCCCAACTGAGTTGGAAGCCGAACCACTTCCTTATTTTTGCTGTGTGAAATTCTGGTCCTTTGTGGGCGAGCTAGAGGTCATAATGGGATGTCTAGGAGCAGGTTCATGCCGTTCCGGTTATTTCCGCTTGAGCCCACCCCCCGTCTTCATGACTCTTTCTTGAGGCCGGTCCCAGTTTGCTGAGGAGAGAGTGCGGTAGGTACTTCGAAAGTCGGAAATAACTCACGCGCAAATTACCGTCCCCGCTCCTATCCTGCTGTGGGCGCGCAGTGGGTATCGTCAGGGGCGATGCTCGAACTTTCCAGACGATGTAGTGTTTAGTGCTCAATGAACTATCCTTTCCTGGACTTAAATTTGCTTCTTTCCATCACCAATACAGCGACGATTATTTATTTGACTTACCTTCTGCTCTGTATGAGACTATGTAATATACCCAAACAGACAGAAATGCAATAAAAACAGGCCAACTCTGAAAGCTTGCTGGTAGACGCCCTTTCTTCATAACATTTCCGTTTTAACAAAAATGCGGTAATGCGCCTGAAAATTCAAGTCAAAATATTGCATTAAATCACATCGAACAATCTCCCACCCATAATTATAAAAACTGCAGAATTTATAGAGATATGTTGTTTGGTCAAGCAACCATCTGTCCACATAGCATTTCTGCCATAATCGAAACAGGAAATACGAATGAGGACTTACAGTCTGTTACAAAAATGAGGTGAGGTGCAGTATTGCTCGAAAATATTCGAAAAGAAAGGTAAAATACAATTTACAGCATACGAATGTAAAACCACAGCTAGAATCAAACAAATGAAGTACGCGGACTTGAAAGACATCATTCGTTTGTAGTGTGACATTATCACTAATAAGATTAATTCTCACTATGTAGATGGTTAAGACAATTCTCCTCGTCCGAAGAACGCACATTATTTTGGCGGAGAGGTAAGAATGTGACTGCCATCATAAAACAGGCTAAGGAAAGTTCATTTATCTGAAACTTCATCCACTTCACCCAAAGGGGATTTTTATAGCGCTCAATGAAGTCAGTAAACTGCGTTCTTTCCTGTGATTTACAAACAACGTCATTTTCTTTACAACATTTTGCTAAAGATATCGCCGAAAACCATCCGAGCAACATCTGGATTACGAAGACCGTTATTTCTTTAAAGAAACAAAATCCCTGTCACAATCCGTAATTTAGCGAAAGGAGTGCCTCAAGAATTGGTAACATTGATAATTTAACAGACTGGTTTGACGGATATTCTTGCGGTAAAAGCTAACAGACCAAGGATTTTGGGCGCCTGTTCGGACTGTGGTTGGACTCTACGGATTACCGAAATGGCTGTCTCTAGTTTGAGTGTGCATCTAAAAACTTGTTCATAAGTTCGCTCCTCTTTTTCGCCTAAATAATCGGGTAAATATGCGCATTATCTCCAACAAGGTTGTCCGCCTGCGCCTCGTTGTTCGGACTTGCACCTTAGCATTTTTGTAAACAATAAGATGATTGATGAGGCTAGTATATTCGACAAAGATGGGTTGAGAGGGTGTCATCTTTGACGAAAAGATGTGCGAAGTGATGAAAATACGTATTCTTTTTCGAAGTAGATTTGTAATTGCATATACTGTAATTCAAATTTGTCCTTCAGGATAAGTTTGGTAGGAAGAGCCATGGTCTTTTGCAAAGTTCATTCCTTTTCGTTTGAGTGTTGGTGATAACCTGACAGTTTTGCCTTTTTCAAAGTAAAGCTGGTAGGTAAAAGGATCTTAAAAAAGGAAATTACAAGTTGCAACCTGCCCTCTTTAGTTCGCTCAGAAATCAATGCGCGAACGTGAGGTGAATCCCTCCGAAAAAAGTCTTCCAGACTCGGTCCGAAAGTTAGTATGGATATTGGGGCTGGAATTCATCGGCTGCTTAGGCAAGGTGAGCGAGTTGAAAACAGACGGCGGCCGGAAGCCTCCCATCAATTAATAACAAAGTAACAATTACTGTCTCTTTTGTGGTTAAGCGAAAGAACATAAATCATATTTTCACGATTACATAGATGTGAACATAGCAGCAGTTAAAAATCTTCTTTTGTCAAGAAACCAAACAACAGAGCTCATATTCTGGTTATAAGTCTAAATAAGCCCTTCCTTCTTAAGAATAGGTCAACGTTTTATTGCCAGAATTTTGTTGGCTGTTGTGGTTGCCAGCAACCTGCAGAATAAAAGGTTGAATGGAAAGAAAAAATGTTTGGTGCTCAAACAGAAAAAAAAGGTGTCACGAACACGCAGACATATTTATTGGACAAAAACCGGTTCCTAAATCGTTAACCTACCTGAACGTCCGATGTGAATTCATAATTTTATGCAGACATTAAAAGTGCCGTCTGATTTGTCTTTGGTCTTTTTTAAAATTTTAGGTAAAAACATTTATGTAGTCTCCAAGCAAGAAAATGGCTTTGAACAAGTTAGCCTGGTACTTTATTAGGACCACCAACAGAAGGCATTCAACCCATAGCTACGAGTCTGCGCATGCGTGTCCGCACTGGTCAGTAGAAACGTGGTTACAGCTGCAGACAATGGAAATATTTTATGTCACTTTTTGGTGTACAGGGTAAGAAGATAGAAAACGCATGCCAATTTGTTTGAAATTCAAACTTGTAGACGATAATGTCTGAAAAGGAAAGCAAGAAATCCCTTGAGGCCCGTAGGATGCAGGAATGACTTAGCAATCAGCCTGCAGATGAGTGCGCGGAAAAGCGGAGGTGCTACTGATGGCGTTCTCACCTGAGTTCCAACCTTCAACCACCTCAAAACCTGTTTCGATCCCGGCAATTACGAACAAGAGGACGTACACTGAGTCCCAAGTGTATGGATAGGCATTGAAATAAATCCTCTTCTCTTTGATGTCAACGCACATATGCTTCCGGTTTTCGTCCAGTTCAGCCCGCGTATCCACGAGAACGATGGAGTAAAGGAGTACGGGATGCAACACCAGACTGTCCACCAGAAGTTAGCTGGCGTTCGATGGATGACTGAAGCTTGACATCGGGAGGATAATTCAGTCAACCGGTAAACATGCTTCCTGCCGACCTACAGGACTCCTCAAAATCATCCCATATTGATTACTGATGGCCTCGGATATCTCATAAAGCAGCCTGTTTTGCTGGTGTTTCTGACATTTCACAATGAAGGCATCTGCCATTACGAATACTCGGAAAACGTAATACCCAGTTCCATGGCTGGTTCAGTTTTACGTCTTTTTATTAGTTCAAACACAATAAAAAGTAAACCATATTAGGTTTTGAATGGTACCCTACTTAGGTACACCTTGACTCAACAAATGCATCGAAACGTCGCTTAGAAAGAATTCCATTGAATAGCTTATCCAGAAACTGATCAATAGCTAGGCTAATTCATTTGGGACAGATGTCTGACTTAACACAGTTGAGAAGAATGCTGTTTTTTTCAAAGGCTCTTGTCCTACTTGACCTTGTACTGGACCTCGGATGCCGCCCGAAGCAGTTTTAAACTAATGTTGGATAATTTCTGAAGCAGCGTTTCCCCTGTGTGAATTTGAAACAGGGTATTGCCAAGGTTTTGGAGCTTTATTAGGTTCTATTATCAGAAGCTTGAGGCAGGAGTTTTAGGTCAAACCAACCTTTTAGAAATTAGTATCTATACTGTTATTTTGGTCAGATGTGGCTATGCAGCCCCATTTGAAGTAAACGAACGTAGCCACTTGTAACACGGGAACGATGGTAATAGGGGTTTTTGCAGGTGGGGCCGGAGAACGCGCAGGCAACGAGACCAAGTAGTCGTAAGCAAAAGGAAAGCTATTGGGCATGTGCGGTTGTATTTTGAGTGGTTGAGATATAGTTGTCCTAACCCCTAACCTCAACTTCTAACTCCAACTCCAGCAGTATTATGTCCATCATGTGGGGCTACATAACCACATTTTACTGTTATTTTTTAATGGTTCAGTTTTCCCCAATGCGTCGTGGACGTTCCTAAGCTGTGAAGCACTTCCTAAAACGAATTTGTACTGAGTAAATTGGCCAGTCCTCAGGTCTTGGAGGCTTGCATCTCCTGCTATAGGAAACTGCTAACTAATATGTTCATTCTGAGGATTTTGCTTGACATATCACAGTTCAATTCCGGTGTTTTCACGTGGACCACTTAAACAGACTAATAAAATGATACCGGAAATCCAGCGGAAAGTCGGAAGACTTTGATATTCAGTTCTCGCTGCTGGTGCTTGACAGATTCTGAACTTTGTTAGAACTATAATTCTTTGTTTCGATTAAACAATGACATTAAATACTCTTATCTACAAAGACGTGGACAAAGGTTAATATGCCGCTGGATACGAATTCCCAAGACACTCACATAAACAGACAAAACAAAATATCAATTTCCGTCCTGCAACGAGGTTTGATCGGCACACACCAGTCCCATGTAACATCGCGGTTTTTTGCACGAAATTTGCAGGTAGCGTCAAGACTTTGTCTGACAGACATTTTACAAAATAAACAACTTGATGCGGTTTCAATTATCAGATACTTATAAAGGCTAAATTCATCAGTCAAAATGCGGCGAAATTATTGAAGAATCGTTGCCCCAAACAAAGACAAAGGTGGTTAAATGCTTAACGAATAATCATGCCTCATTTCCGACCGCACAATATTACTATAAATCGACTTAATACTGCCCGAAACTCTGCTAATTTTGAATTTCACTTCAGCGATTACTCAAAAACTGAGGCATATACGGTGGGTCAAGTGAATCATTCAAATCTGCCAAAGAACACCAGTCAGTTAACTGAACCTCGTAGTCATCTGATGGCTTCTAACTTGATTGCTTAGGACATTCTGCTTGAGCAGTCAGCTTACCGTGTCAGAATTAAGGGATTGCATACGTTTCAGTAGCCTGGGCGGGAAATTTGACTCAAATGTGGTTAAACTCACGATCCCCGGTGGGGTCACGTAGCTCAAGAAATTAAAGCGTCAGCTGTACTTAAGCCATGCCCCGCTAAGTGCTTTAATCGCACAGCGTGGCATGTAAATGTCTGAGAGTATGCCCATGATATTTTAAAGAACATAAGCGGGATTAACGTCGACCATGTGATCTATACGAATGATTTTGGAAGATGTGGAAAGTTCGTTGAGTGAGAGAAAAGAAATATGAGAGATATAAGCACAATATAACATATAGTGTCATATAAAATATAATATAATGACATCATATACGTACATAGTCGACGATGTATAATACATGTATTTATAGCTAGCACGAAATCTACAATATAAATATGAATACATCCTCGAGTTAATAGATAATAAGAAACAGGCAGCCGATTCACCGAACCCTTGCATCTATGGTAGGGGGCGCTCACCGATCGTTCTTACGGAACGCACTCGTTCCGTTGTGCCTTACGGGCTCTCTCTCGAGCCCAACCAGAAGCCGCACAGCGGCGCATGATATAGGCAGAATGGCATTACCGACAAAGCGCCCCCTACCATTGTATATTCCCGATCGAAAACCAACAGGGCAACGGGCTCGTGGCCCAGTGGTTAGAGGCGTATACTTCTAAGTAACAGGTCGCGAGTTCGAGCCTTGGGTGTTCCGCACTTCGGGACTGGGTATGACTGGCTGACGACGACTAATAAGCCAGAAATGACCATTCCAGTCTCCCTCGTCTTTGTCGATAATGACATTCTGCCTTGCATCTATGTTGTTGCCTCAAAATTATCATGCGTCCGAATGTGACACCGTTATGTCCTATGTGTATACACGTTTCCTTTCCACCAAGTCGCCTGAGATCGATCGGTGATCCTGACCTCGTTTGGAAGGAAAAACGTATGTCTTAAAAATAAAAAGGAACTCCGAAATAGTGCTTGCGCACTGAAGTGCCATAGCTGGACAGATAAACTGCTGACTCAAACAGAAGCGCTTGACTGTGTAGTTTTGCACTACTTATTACATGGAACGTTCATCTACTGTTTTTCAATAAGTGATTTCGCGATGGACTTTAGTCGCCTGTGTGAGAATAGCCCATCTTCAACAAGGTCTTAATTAAAAAGGGCTTATGAGATTACAGAGAAAGACGCGAAAGATTCATTCGGTATGCTTATGATGCAGACCATTAGCCTTTCTAGAATTAACTTCTTAAGCGACAGATAATTTCTATTTTAGTAACGTTCAGTAATCTCTGTTTGCTTCGAAAAAAGCGGGTTCAACAATGTTCTTTGGTTCCAGACTGTACACTTCATAAATTCCCTAAAACAAATGCGCTGGGCATTCCCCCAATGAGGTGGTTTCAGAACCCGCCTGCCGGCATATTAACAGCCATCGCAGCGACGCAGCCCGCGCAGACAACAGTCGAGACAGTGGCACACAAGCACGAGCAAAATCTTTAAGAATTGGGACCGGCAGTAGGAAAAATCACACCGTCCAATCTCCCGCAGCAGTATATATGTTCGCTGGCAGCCTACAGGACTCAGAGCCCCTGGCTCAATAGTACAGCCTAGGAACAAGCGCTAAATGACCAAGCTTCCGGGCTTCTCGATGCCAGGCTGTCCAAATAAAGAGTGAACTGGTGGAGGGGTGTTCACCGATCGTTTTTACGAAACTCGCTCGTCCTGTTGTGCCTTACGGGCTCTCTCTCGAGCCCAACCAGCAGCCGAACAGCGGCGCATGATATAGGCAGAATGGAATTGCCGGCAGAGATAAGGGAGACTTGCCATTTCTGGCTTATTAGCCGTCGTCAACCAGCCATTCCCAACCTCGGGGTACGGAACACCTTGGGCTCCAACCCGCGACCTGTTAGTTAGAAGTCCAACGCCTCTAACCATTGAACCACGGGCTCGTTGTCTTGCCGGTTGCGATCGGGAATCTACAACGGTAGGGGGCGTTCACCGATCGTTTTTACGGAACTCATCTGTCCCGTTATGCCTTACGGGCTCTCTCTTGAGCCCAACCAGCAGCCGCACAAGAGTTAGCGAGCCAGAGGTTGTCGTCCAAGTCCCGTATACCTTTGTCGGCGCTGTCCTCTACCACGGTACTGCCTGCTAGTCCTCTAGTCTGAGTTTCAAGACACAACGTGGTGATCATGCTCCGTAATTCGCCTGTCATCTGCTGAAGCAGTTTTGTGCAAAATGCTCCGTAGCCTTGTCGCTGAGCGACCCGCTAGGCCCGCCACATCCAACAACGGTTGTTGTCACACACGACTGCAGCCGGTAGGAAAACTGACCCGTGGCTCAATGCCACGTCCCTGGACTGACTACAAAGTAGCAATAAGAGTCCGACCTTGCGAAGCCAGCTGACCCAGGCGAGACGCCGTATGTGACAAGATCACAACGGATGGTATGTAGTCAGTAAAACTGCTAGCTCCAAAAGGCAAGGGTATGATTTAGGGTCAAGGTTGCTTACTCTCCGGGGAGCATTTATGTTGAGTAAGAGAACTGGACATCTTATAACTTTTTGGTGTCACAATTTTTGATCCTCCATATGGTCAGTAATTAAAAAGGCACACTAGTTTCACCATGTTGTGATAATAGTAAATAAATTTAATGCCCCTTTGCAGGCAGTGCCAAAAAGGTATTGGACTGTTGTAGCTTTTCTTCCTGAAGCATCTTGACCACCCTAACACAACAGCCACCGTGAGGTCATTTTATTTCTTTTCCTTGCACGTACACTTAAATATCCATAATTATTTTCTTTTCGCACAATTACTCCATGGGGTAAGTAGTCCTGGCCACAAACCATACACTTGCGTCCTAAAAATTATGCGACTATGTGTAACTCTACAAGAATGCGCATCGAGACGCAACGCGTGGATAGTGCTCTGAAGTGTGCATGGATATCTACCGCTACACATCACGACGCCAGCAATTCAGCATAAACGATATGAACGATAGCAACCAATAGGACAACGGCTCAAGTCTTAACCGGAATGTTCGATGACAAACCAGTCCTGCAATTCGAGGCAAGGTTATCCAGGTCTCGGTGTAGCCATGGTTGGGCCACGAGAGCTAATGCTCCCGAAATGGGCATCGCAGACGGCCTCGTCATCGTTGTTACTGCCTTCTGCATTCGTAATGGTCGTTACGACCTTGCGAATGCCTGAAGGGTTCTAAACTGATCTCGAGTGCGCAGCAGGATTAACATATTCTATATGATGCTTGGAGACATTACGTCATTATTTACCCTCAACCATAACTCAGCAGAGACAATATGAAAATTAAAACTGACAGGACATCGGGACCGCTGCTCCACTATAGATACTTTCTCTGATTGCTCGTCGAAGCATGGGCTGAGAGAAGGTTGGCCTACGACGACTATTAATCCAGGCATTTGTATCCCATTTTCGTTTGTCTTTCTCGATACTGCGCACTACAACGATACTGGTCTCTATTTATGTGTCTGCTGCGAGAACTTTAAACTAATCTCCACGAATTAAGGGGAAAATCAGGCTCTAGAAGATGCTCTGTCATCAACCGCAAATTTCTCCCTTGTAGGTCGACTGCTCGCACTGCCTAAGACTCGGCCTTTAGCTAGCCGACAACGATACGCCGATCGATATTGCCGTGTACGACGATTGGCCACCGATGAACATGGCTCGGGCGCACGCCCACACCTTACCTACACGTCCGGTCTATTTCTTCACATGGGACAGCACGGCCATTAGTTGCTGGGGTCAATGTCCGACGCCGCATCTTGCCATGCTTTTTCATCTCCAAGCGGGACCAACTAGCGAAACGGGTAAAATCAAATGTCGGTGCACATAATCTCTCAATAAAATCGGGCCCCGATAGCATTTCCTACATTTGCGATATTCTGACACATACGCTTTCTTGTGAACACCGGAGTATAGATAAATATGACCACTAACCCTTGTTGGTCACCCCAGCCCCAATTTCAGCTCAGGTCTTCTTCTTTAGGCTGTCTGCTGTTCCCAAATCTCCACGCTTGGCAGTCCCTCGCCCACAATTGACGTAGGTCATCATTGGGCGTCCTCGTGGATACTCGTCATTGGTGGCGTATCCGATGCAATCCTCAGATTCGACTTCCTAGCTGAGTCTGATCTTTTGGATTGCCGATGTGTCCGATTACTCCACATGGCTGTTTGAACCCCATTTCAACTGCAAGCAAATTATTTGTCTTGAGTACAGTCATTGCTTAATTTCATCGACCTTTTCTCCCTCAGAACCCTAGTGCCAACAACCACCCATTTTGCAATCGTGAGATTCACCATCACGTAGTGCATCACATCCGCACCTCAGGTCCTTCTATTTTAGTTCGGCCTAGACGTCCGGCACCCGCCTGTCTGCACAACGCGAAGGTAGGGTTCGGACACACATCTCCGGTCGGTATCATCCAAACGTACTGGGGTCCGTGGATGTTACTATTTACGTGGTGTCTAAGAGGACATGTGGCGAGTAGAGATTATGCGACAACCAAGGACCACAACAGCGACAGCATCCTTGTATGTTTCCCACTGGACTCATTTCGGGACCTCGCTGGATAGTTTTCGACAAAGTGATCGTCTCGAAGACTGACCTGGTGTGTGCTTTTCGCCAAGTGCAGATCATCATATACGATGCCCTTAAAACTGCCGTCGCAACTCCCATTTGGCTTTTGTGAACTCACTTGCGCGCCGTTCGGTCTTCGTAAGAGGTTCCGGACGTTCTAAGGGCTCATCGACTTTGACTTGCGTGTTGCCGAGTTGCCGATCTCTTGATCGTTATTCAGAGTGCCGAATAACGTAGGCAACAGCTCGCCTTGATTTTTGACATCCTCTTTAGCTACGTCATCATCAGTTCGCCCAGGTGCGTACTCTTCATGCCATCTCTCGACTTATTTGACAATCATGTCTGTTCTCATGGTCTGCGTTGTCTATTCCCGACGGCTGCGGCCACCCAGGGTTTTTCTCCAGTGACCTACAAGCGTCGGTTGGAGCAATGCCTTAGCAAGGTCAACCCTTACGCCAACTTCTGTCTAATCACATTAACTTCGTGTTTTCCGGTCCGATGGCTTCCCCCGGCTTTATCGGTGAGACACTGACCGGTTTTGAGAAAATCAACACTCCCTTTGCTAATATCCCATTGACGCATTTATCTATCGAGGTCCTTTCTTGCTCATAGCATACGCTGCTGGCACGGTCCCAGCAGTTCAACGGGGAGATCAATGCAGCCAATTCCTCTGACAACCCCAACTGCGGTCGGGGTTTTTACTCGGTGCGACAACGGGAGTGGCAAACGTTTCTTAATCGATATTAGTGCTAACCACAATGCCATTCCTCAGACAGTAGCCGACTGTCGGTACCATAACTGCAGTCCTTTGCTTCCAACTGTTTAAATCTTCCTAATCGTCACATGTGAATTCCGCTTCTTTCCCATGAATATTGGTAGGCGGGGTCTTTGGCCCTCCATGTTCACCGCTGCTGATATCTCTTGCGCCATTCATTGGACAAACTTCTCTGCCGCTATCGATCTTCTCCTTGACTGCCGGAATTCCTGTCTTTACAACCAGACCACTGGCGTTATTGTTCGAAGTATTTTTTTCTCTTAGGCATCTCGTTAACTTGCCTCCCTTGACCCCGGCTCGTCTAGTCCTTTTCATCGGCTTCGCACCTAATATCCGGACTTCAGCCGTCCCAACTTCAGCATCTCTACTCCACCACACAACTTTGTCTATCATATACGTACGAGTGGCCATCCAGTTTTTGATCAGCGCGGTCTCGTGCCTGCAGTTCTGGTTGTTTCCATGACCAAGTTCGAACACAGCCTTCAGACGGGGTATCGTCCGTCAGTCGAGGAGCTTTTGAGCTTCGCCCATGCATGTGGTTTTCGAGACTGCTAGTGATGACTGGCGGCCCTGCGGTGACTACCAAACTTTGGACAACGTTACCATACCTGAGTGTTAACCCGTTTCATATCTCCAGGACTTTGCAGGTGCCCTAGTCAGCAGGTCTATCTTGGCAAAGATCGACCCCATACGGACCTTCAATCTCGTCCGCATCACTGCGGAGGACGTATCAAATACGAACGTTACTGCTCCGTCTGACCACTCTAAGTTCCTGCGCATGTCCTGTGAGCTCCTCATCGCCCACAAACCTTCCAGAGACCCGAGAACAGAGTGTTGCATGACCTGTCTTTTATCTCTGCCTATATTGACGACCTTTGCTGGTTAGCACTACTACCGAAGAACTTGTGGGGCTTCTTGCAATGGCGTTTGACCTCCGGTGTTCGACCCATCCAGTATCCTCCCTTTCCCATTTAAGGCTGCTGCCATTTGTGGATTACCTCCTTCTAACTCATGAAATGTTAACCAAAATTCTGAAATGCATTTTCGTTTTGAAAAGATTGATTAAGTAGTGTTGTGAAACTAATTATCATGCAGCATAATTCTATAATAATTCAGTTATCTCGAGATGCCGGATTTCGAACGAACTTCTTTCTGGATGATCTACACACTGCAAAAGTAACTACTTAAGTATCATGCATTTTCTCATTGATTTTTGATGCCCATAAAAATCTAATTATATTTCATGTAAAAAAGGTAAAAAATATTGATTCTTTCGCTCATTTGGTAGAAAATTACGCCTTCTTCCAGTTTTATGTTCGGAGGAAGGGCATAGTTAGGTTTTCAAAAGCTTTTCCAATTCCTGAATAATTTTGAACCCGACCTGCCGTTACACTTGCATTCAGGCTTCCCAAACTGCAAGCCGTATAATTTCCGCGTATGGAAAACCATACATTTCTCTACGGTATTAAGAGGAAATCATGTGGTGTTCATAAAATTAAGCAGCGGATTTGAGCCACATTGTTAATTTTACAAGGCACATTGGTATATGCAGAGGCATGACGCTTTAAGAACGGTCATTTCAAAGTATTAGATCTCACAATTAAAAACTTTTTAAAACTCAGTTGTACCCTTCCTTCGAGCATAAAACTACAAGTGGACGTCATCTTCTACCGAATGAGCAAGAAATGAATAATTTTCTACGTGTTCTGCATGAAATATAATTAAATTTTTACGGACATCGAAAATCAATGGGAAAAATGCACACTACTTAAGTAGTCATTTTTGCAGAGTGTATATCAGCCGGAAAAAAGTTCGTTCAAAATCCGGCATCCTGAGGTAACTGAATTATTATAGAATTATGCTGCAATATGACGAAAACGCATTTCAGAATTTCGGCTAACACTTCATGCGGATTTTCTGGGCATGGTGAGCTTCTGCTGCAGGTTACTTCCAAACTGTGATGATACCATTTTGTTCTTCATGAACCTTTTCCGGACTAAAAAGTTTCGTTTGAACTCTTCGTAGACGCCCGTGCTGTTCCTGCACCCTTCTGACCCAGTCTGCGCACCTAGCTCACTCACGGTCGACGCCTCCAATACTGCACTTAACATTATCCTTCAAGGGAACTCAGCAAGTCAAACGGAACTCCTAGGCTTTTTCTTCAGAAAGTTAGCACATGCTGAATTTCGTTACAGTGCACATGGGCAGAAGTATCCGGCCATATATTTAGCCGTGAAGCCGTAACGACGCCTTTCTAAGGCATGGATTTCAGCATATTCGTGGTGCAAATGCCGCCCTCCCTTTTCTCCAATCCCAGTCCGACAAACGACTTCACCCTAAACAATTTCTCGCACTCCGACAGTCGAGTTACTGTTCAGTTGGCCTTCGATCGCTTCATTTGTCAGGATATACACAATAACCCGAGGAGCCTGTCGCGCTTATCAGAGGAGCATGATCCGGTAACATAACAAGGCTCCGATCGACCCCTTGCCCGCCTTGGTGAAAGATTTAGCCACTCCACCTGCCCACTGTAGACGTCCTGTCTCAGTTCAGTGGCAGTTTCTGCTTCTTCCCTAACGCAGATCGACCGATCTCGTGGTCGAAAGCCATTCCTCCGCCAGATGTTGGGGCTATAACGGTGGTTAAAGCATTTCTCAGTCGTTGGGTTGCTATTTTTGTATCACTTTTAGTCGCTATTAGCATTCGACTGACTGTGAGGTATCTAGACCTTGCTGCTTTTTGCACTCTCGAAATCAATCTTGAAAAAATTCCCATTTCCAGTTGTCTTCGTACAACGAAAGACTGATAGAACATTGCGCACGCCAGATGGACGTAAAGAAGCTTGCATCAAAGTCTTTCTACGCTATGAGAACAACCACCCTGTCTTTCAGAAATGAAAACCTGTCATCGGCTTGCTTTATCGGGAAAAAGCACGCGAGTGGGACAAAAAACTATCGATTCGATGTAAATTACTTTAAATTAACTTCTGAAAATGAGTGATCTATAGATTTTGTGTGTACATTCATGAAACAGCACGGATCAAAGAAAAGGAATCAGTCCGTTCAAATCAGACATCCAAACCAAATGCCTGAAGAGCCTTTCTCGGCATTAAGAATACGTCTAAACTCGCTGAAAGACACGTGAGCAAACATCAAATGCATGTGGTGCAGAAGCCGACGACCTCAGTACGCACACAACTGGACACTCAAAGACAAGGTTGACTATTTATATGTGGAGGAAATCGTCAACAAAATCCCATGAGATGCCTACAGTATAGTATAATGCGGTAAAACTACTCAATACCCATTTACACATATTCGTAAACATTATTTGGCAGTAAAGAGGCGAGAACTCCTGCCCCAAGGAATCATGCATATCCTGGAAATGGAGAGCACCTTAATCTGGAATAAAACTCGCATTAGTGTTACCTACCCTTTCGAGGAGGGCCGAGAGTACCTCGAGATCATGTGCTCGGATGAGGCATATCCAGTTGGATATCGCATAAAAAAATCTCAGGAGTTACGGAAGAGACAGCAGCCAATCCGACCAAGAGGGTGGCATCAAGCGGCTGCTTATTAGCGCGAACTCTAAACAAGCATAGATTTTTGTGGAAGGTTAAGTAGGTTGCCTGTTTTAGATGTTTGTTCTGCGTCTGAAAAAAGGCACTTTGTCGCTTTTGCCAATATACGTGTTTGAGACCAGCTTTTATTTCTTGACAGATCTATCACATAATAGATGCATGTACACATGTGTTTGTTTTTTGGTTCTAGGACGTTTCTGATGTGGGGGATGCCTCGTCTGGAAATAGCAGGCAGTTCCATGCGCCTAGTGCACGTGACGGTTGCTCTGCGCAGTACTTAACTCTGCGGCAGGCGAACTAAGTTGGATAAGGGCATCCGATCCACACCCTGTGGTCTCGATCCCCTGTCCCATTCGCCTCCCCCCCCTCCAAAAAATAATAAGAAAATACCACAGAGTGAGCAACAGTGATCCCCTGGTTGGCCCTGGCCAATTCTGGTCATCTTTCTGCCAAAGTGAAGCCTTAGCGTATAGTAGGATTTGGAGAAAGCCTGCCAAAAATAAGCGGTACCATTTCAAAGTAGAACTGCTGCCTCCTCTCAGGGGAACAGGTTAGAATTTGTGTCCTAAAAATGTCGAACAATCATGCCTTCTGCAAGCTGGCCATGACTTGCGGACGCAAAATAGGCGGTTGAAATATAATACGAAAATAAGCCCCAGGTCCCACGCACGCGCATCCCCACCGGCTGCCAGAGTGATGCTGCTCGCACTGGCAGCATGGAATTTTGTGCCGTTTCAGACAATGTGGATTTAAAGCAACCGCAGAAAAATCGACATGATTTCGCTACTTCGAACTACGTGAAAATGTTCAGATGCGTGGGCCAGGCTGAAAACCACGTGGGAGTACACCCACAATGGATCGCGCAGATGGGCTGGATCAACACGGAGGCCAAATCCGGACGGGTTCAGGTCACGAGGTATTCGGGATTGTCACTCATAAAAAGTGTCTTGTCAACCACTGCGCCCGACCCCGTCTCCGCTCTTCTTGACTCTGTCTTGACACA
>CACRXP010000103.1:1057697-1108337 GCA_902702965.1 Spirometra erinaceieuropaei | reverse complement strand
GTCAAGAGCGCTTCGTCTTTTTATGGTCTCCAGCATACAACAGGAAGACGCCTGTTATTCGACCGCTTGCCAATTTCTGTCAAGTTATTCAAAAATAAAGTGCATCCTCTGTTGCCTAGTTGGTGCAATGGACTGTACTGAACTTTTCCCAATGAGGCAGTATACTGGGGTATCCTCATGCACTTCTGTAAGGTCAAAGCGCTATAAACGCTCGACTTTGCAATGGCGTGAAATGGCCGAAAGAGGCTACTGAGTAAGACTCAATAGAACAGTCACATACGTAATTCATCCCTCAAATGAATAATATTTGAGTCCCAAACAGATTGTGCTAAGGTGATTTTAATACCTAGAGTTGTGTCCTGATGAAGGAAGCGGTTGAAAACACAACAATCAGTATGAGACGCAGACAGAAATTCGACTAATTGGAACGGGCCAGAATAATACTTTATGAAACAAACGCTGAAACAGGTCCTTCAGTAATAAATAGTAATTTCCCTATTGACAACGACTTTGAGGCACTGGCAAAGAAAACTAGCAGAGCATTTTGGACTCAGGCATTCTAGAGAGCCAGACATCTCTTAGCAGAGCACTACGGAGACTGATATGACAGTGACAAATTTAAACAATATTTTTCAGGAAAATTTTCACTTACAAAGTCAACAGAGATCATATTTACTTGAAAAATAATAGTGTAACAACCCGTCAAACTTAAAATTTCCCACCACTGCGTCATTATATTTCCTCTCTGATTCAGTACGCTTGGTCATATAACAAGCCCTTTGGTGATTGTGCTTCACATTCGCTAGGCCATACCTGATTTTAATGCAAGGAGAAGTTGGATCTCCATATACATCGGATATTATTCTTCGGAATTGAAGAAAACATGCAAATGCGAAGTTGTTTGGGCTTATCGCATCACGGCCAACTTGTCGATATTAGAAGTCATTCTGTTTTTGCATGATTATACCACTCATTACGTGTGATGCTCTTTCAGATGACGTTGGGTGCTACTGTGATGCCATCTGAAGATATATTTTATTTGGGCATTATTTGCGTCGCTGTGTCGCATAATTTCACTCGGTCTCCTAGGAAGCAAAGGAGAAAAAGATTAAATATTCTTTAACTTTTCGTTGCGGATAAATTTTTGCCTCTGGTCGTCGTCGAATTTTTGATGCTTGAAAGACAGCGAGGCGACTTACGACTGCTGCTAAATTTATCCTGTTTCTTTGAATTCAGTTTGTTAGACATTCGTTGCAAAAAGGAACCTAAGATACCGTCCATGTACGGCAGATGGTGTTCGGAGTATGTGTGTCTAAAATGCCGTTTCCGCCACTCTTATTGCTGCATGTGATGTCTGCTATTTGTCTGCATATCTTGAATAGCCATGCGTTGCGAATACCAGACAGATGGACGGGGACGGATATTATGTTTTCTGATGTGTTTTCTATGAGCCTGGCAAAAAACAACAGCCAGACGACTGAGACTATAAATCTAGTGCAAAACAGCAAAAAGGTAGTCACGGAAGCGCGCAGGAATGTGAAACTAGCAATATTTATCTCCTTTTAAATCGCATATTATCAAACGGCTGTCTTGTGCTTTTCACTGTTACCCAAAGCCTGTTTGATGTTTTACGTTTCCAGGCCTCTGCAGAAGGACAAATAGTTCTTTAAGAGATTTTAAAGATCTGTCATCTCCCCAATAACTGTCAGACATGAAGGAATAATCCGTTTGAATGATGATAGGAGGCAGAAGTAAAATATTTTGAGACTCGAAACACAGCTTTAAAAGGCTGAAATATCTGAAATGATCGGCTTAGATCTGTAGCATACTCGCCCACCGCATGTTACTTCCTTCGAGATTACGAGACCACCCCCAGCCGCGCATTAAGTCGGAGAGCCCTGTTGCACTTGTTGCCACAAAGCAATGGAAGAAGTGCCGACTCCAGGGGACAAGATAGGCTCGCAACCAGAACCGCAGTCACACAAATTCATATTTCTGAATTATTCATAATGGCACATTATACGTCGGAACTCAGAGAACCTTGAAAACGGCACTTTGATATATTGTCGAATAAAGAGCCGCAGAGTTGTTTACGCAAATTCATTCAGCATGAGATGTAATCTCAAGTTATTTCGTGTTCAAATCGTATGCTGGTCCTCAAATGGACAGGTTGCATCCGCACTTGAAAATTACAATAATTGTGATCCCAAATGAAATATTTTATACCTACAAAATCGTCACGTGGTGTCCGCACAAATACGAATATATCATCTATGCGGGGCGCAGAAGAAATATTTGTTATGCTCATTCTCAATAAATCCCACCTTCACGAAGATCTCCGCTCAAAAGCAATAGGCATTTCAATTAATTAAAAGTTTGCTTTTACAATACTGTTTTTAAATAATCATTGTTTTCACGTTTTTAAAGTTGTCCAGCTTTACGTCACACATTCCCTCTAAAAGCTTCCCTCCCCCCTCACGTTTTAATAGACAGGCATCCTGACGCTCATAAGATAATACTGGTGACTTGGGTCACGTGACACACTTTCAGAACAGGATTGTAAAACCGGAGAACAATAGGCTATATTAATTTGCAGAGGAGCGTTTTAAAATAACCAATAATTACGAAAAATTATATGATTAAAACAATCTTTTCCTTGTTATGCTAAAATTCGAGCAAGGTGAACTTTTCTAGCAAAATGGCATAAAAGATTAAGGTTTGCATGCCCCAACTTGAAAATATACATTAATAATATACAAAGGACATATGCTGTGCTTAACCAAGGACCTCTTTTTCAAAATACGGTTAACCTAAAGTCGACATGCTGTACCTCACGAAATGTACTAAAATTTGCCTCGCGCAAATCCCCTCTGCAACCTAGTAAATGAACTTTCCGTATATATGCATACCAAAATACACATTAATATTTTGTGTGTCTTCGATCTTCCTGGATACCGCGCAAAATTTTCCGGTTTTTGGAAAATTTGGTAGTCGAAAGGTCATGCGGACTGACTTTAGTTACTGCTTCTGTTTTATTAATAGGGAAAACGCGAGTTTTTCTTTCATTAGAAAACGTTCTACTCAAGTGAACGTCTCTTCTCATGCATGATGTATTTTCTGCGCCCTCCTTAGTATGCATATAAAATAATTACTCTGCTCACTAACGCGGAAACTGCATATATTAATTTCCAATGCTATTTTGCGCACGTAGGTGGCAGTTGAATAACTGGGTTTCAAACAAAGTCCTAATGTATAACACTTCTGACGATCGAAGACAATCAAGTTTGTATACTAGTAGCTACTCACTGTTATTTCGGGTTTATCATGTCCTACATACAGACCATGTATGTGTACCGTCCCCAATGTGTACACGAGTTTTGAATATGTTCTTCGACACTGTTTCAAAATTACCGAGATAATTTCTCAAATTGTGCTTATTAGCATTGAAGTTCATACGTTGGGAGTCAGAGCAATGTTTTTTCGAGGACTATGAACTATATAGCTTCCAACATGTAAATGCTTTTCTTTTAATGCAATTGTGTATCCCTGCACGGTCCCCAAAATATAAAGAGGAGGATATGCTGTCTCTTTGTCAGAATGTGCTTTTTACACTACCATTAAAAGGATGAGCAAAACATTTATTTCGTCTTGATACCCGTCGCCACTTATGTGACTAAGCGGCAGTCTACCTTAAGTAACAGAAACTAAACGGTCTGCTAATTCTTTGCAGTAAAGATTGCAATATCGGGTTATAACAAACCTCGGCGGCATGGATTTTCTACCAAAATGTCTTGAGGTTTTAGTGTTTTTCGGCATGTCTCCCCTGACTGGCCTCAGATACGCTAGGAGGAACATGAATATACGCAGAGGTAGTGTGTTAGACAAAGAATCACGTGAACGCCTCAGAAATTTCATAATTACATGCATTTCATAAACAGAAATCCCCTATCTCTTCAGTGTAAAGCTTGGAAACACCTGCATTGTATAGTGTATCTCATTGTCTGAAGTTCTCAAATATGCCTTCGATTAGAAAAGGTTATCCATTTAACGTCAAAACATTAATTGGCCTTCAACAGGATTTCAAGTTATTTTATTCGTGCCAAGAGGTTGGCTTCTTTGGGGTCCATACTCAGGAAAAGAGTATATCTCAATTTTAAAAAGATATCCAATGGATAGACTTAAATAACTAGTCTGTGAAAAGCATGAGTGACGTTCGGGGCAACAACTACTAGAGCAAGGCCTGATTACGGCCGATGCTTTAAGCATATGAGCTACGAGGATGTGACCGAAAGGTGTGGAAAAGATCTTAAGGATTTACAAAACATAAGCAGCTGTACACCTCGAGCTCAGTAATATCCTGCACTCCTCTGCGTTCTTAAGAAGATGTCACATAGCGTCCGTAAAGTTTGCACTGTGTATGAATCCCGTTGAGTACTTTAAAGGATTTTCATAGATTGAAAGAAGTGATGCTACTTAAAAAACCGCATCGGCATCTTGAAGAGTGTTCTTATTGCATTTTTTTGAAAACGAAGCAAAATCGAAGAAGACCTAGATTACTGCATTGTACGTGATTTCTCTAGATCATTTTTGAATTTGTAAATCACAAATACTTGGCCGAAAAGCTGTTTAATAATAACAATAACTTAAGGAGTGCGATTTTGGCTGGCGGCCTGAAGAAGTTGCTTTAAAGCTCGACATGCTAGCATGACCTACCTGCATTAGGATTGCGCTTACAAAAACAACTATGTAACTCTACATTGGTAATCCTTTTTAAACCAGATTTCATATCGAAATTTTAGTATCACAAGTTATGTCATCCGAAGGTTTCCTATAGATAATTAATGTGACAAGAAACTTTTTGACGCATGCTGTAACTTTTAGGCTGGTCGTGCAGCTCCACCTGACAGAAGCCTGCGCTGTTCCTGAACAGCGAAAAATTATCTGGATTTTCAGGACGAATATTACAATAAATGCAGAAATAAGGCAAAAATTTTTTAAATTACTACTTTAAATAAGGATATCTTCGTGACGTTTCCCGCACGCGAACGTAATTAAACAATAAAACTAGTTAAAGCGCCCACATTTCACGGATTAAAACTGAACTGCTCTCCTCACAAAAGGCCATATACATAATGAAAACGAGTTAAGAGCAGGAATAAATAACCAGTAAATATGTATAACTAACTTATTGAGATAAAGGCCTCAAGTGGGAATCGATCAGGACGCGAAAAGTAACCCCTGCCTGTGTCTGGAATTAACTGCAAATGTGCACTGAATTGCACCATGTGAAAAGTACGTAAGTGACTCAACAAAAGGAACCTAAGGGCTAAAGCTTGCAAACTTTTAATATTGGTTCAAAAATACTCGAAAAGGAGCGCAGAAGGACGAAAACGCTTGTACTAAGAACTCTTATTGGCGGGAGAATCAGAAAGCAAGAGAAATTACAAGTTAAGTTGTAGATTGTATTTCAAAATCTGCGGGGTCTCAACAGCTGCTTTAGGTGCGGTGATAGTACTCCAAAAGTAAACTTCCTTTGTTCTGAGAGAATGGCTATTGGGTTTTGTTATATGGGTTTTACTGAACAGTGTTCAGCGCGCTAGTATGAAAGGTAGTGATTGAAATAGGAGAAAGAAATTGCATTTTTTACAATCTGAACAAAAGGACAATGCTTCATAATAAAGGGACGTGGCATCCTTTGGTAAACAATTTTCCTCTAGACAGTGAGGGAAAGTCCGTCAGATTTTGTAAATCAGCACGTATTTGCCGATGATTCTGATTTAGCTGGTTAATTAGATATGCATGCTGAAGCAGGCGCGGTTTTGGCAATAAGAAACTTATTTTTGTTACTTCCCAGTAGGCGCATAATAAGCCGCATTTCGCCGTATTTAACCGCCTTAATTTAGAGCTTATGAGTCAGAAGCACGGCATCTTGCGGTTGCCTTAGCAACATTGATTAAAAGCAATATTTCATGCAGACGTGGTTATTAAGTTTTGCAAACTTCTTCCGCTGTAGATGTAATAAATTCTCGGTGAATTTTCATAATTACCGTGCTTTGAACAATAAGTATCACGATTTCTTCTGAAAGAGACCATCGTCAACATGCTGCCAAAAAACAGGTCCACATTTTCTATAATTATGTGTGTCCAAGGTTAAAATATCCAATGAACAAGTTCAAGACGAATTAAAGAACCCTCAGTGGTGTGATTCATAAAAATAAAAGTCATTGGGCAATCCGGAAAATATCTGAAAAGATTATCTCTATATTTTAGTCCGTATTAACTTTTGAAAAATAAACCACTGGAAAATTAATGTTAACTTGGAAAACGTCTGTCAATATAAAATAGTAGGAAGGCCCTCTAATGAAACACCGCATGTCTGCCAGCTAGCCAATAGAAATGCAGTAACAGCTATATCTTAGGATTTCGCCTCCTATTGGGCAAACCAAAACCTGGAGAACAGTGCTCACAATGACAGGGGAGTAACCATTTTCAAAAGGATACTACTTCTTCACATGAAGGTTCGATTGTTATTAGGTTAAATTAATTTATTCAGATGTAACAAACATTTTGAATGAGAAAGACCTTATGGTGATCTTTATTCAGGTGTTTACTGCTTACCCCTGGAAATGCAAATACTCATGTGCATATTTTGTACCGGAGCCAAAAAATGATTTCGAAATCATATAGCATTTTAACGGTTATAATTATTTGAGCTCAGTACCCTTAGGGTTGAAAATGACTAATGGCTGTCGCATTTCTTTTTACTAACGTGGTGTGTGCACAAGTTAGCAACGTAACGAACACTATACATTGGCTGTTGTTGTGCGAGTACACCCTAGCCATAAAAAGCACCGATTCCTGATTTGAAATGTAAATTGGTTTTTTTAAATTGTTTTTTTCAATTCTGGTTTACTTACGCGCAATGCAGATTTCTTTATATACATAAGTCTCATTAATTATCTTTACTTTAAGGCTATTCTCTCTTTCAAAAGCTTTCTTTGACATTAGGAAGTAATGCCATAAGGACTTCTGTCTGCCTTCCTGAAGCACCACTGTTCAGGGCCTATTTGGTGAACGCTTAAGTGTGTTAGCATGCTTTATTGTTTTTTGAAAAATGGCATTTTACCCACATAGATTTAAGTATACATAGGAATGTTTGCGTGCAAAATATGGACTATAAACAGGGTTCCTAGATTTTAAAGCAGAAAACATTAAGACATCAGGGACGCTCTAATTATTGCGAAATTTTGATTCGAAATGTCTATGATTATACTAAGTCCTTATAGCATGCTTTTACTCTCAATGTTTTAATACGAACAATAACTCAGAGGAAAGTCTTTAAATTCCTACTCTTATGAGCAGTAATTATTATCGGAATCTGAATAACTAACCTGAAGTATTGGAGTCCGTCCTACAGAAGGTTACTCTACGAAAGAGGTTTTCGCCAAGGGCATTTTACGAAAAGAAGTATGAAATCTGATAACATAATTGCACCAGTTAATTGTTCAGTAAACCTGTCACACCCAGTTAAGCAAATTTGTTTTCCCCGCAGCCTTCGATTTGTTTTACTTCAGACCCATTTATAGTGCCTAACTTATACCTTGGAAAATGGCATATAACGTGTTGCATTTAGGGCTGGAAAAACCGCAGTCTAGTGCCACTGTATATACAATAGACTTGCAGCTTGGGTTAAAAACAGGCCTTTGGCCCACATTAGCGAACAAATTATTTGAAACTATTTCTAAAATCTCGTCTTCGTCGATCTTGAGTTGAGACATTTATTACTGCCACATTTTCCGAGTTTATGAAAATGATAATTAGTTATTTCTAGCTCTGTAGCTGGTCAAATCTTTCATGATAGTTTTTCAGTCGATCATAACGAATTCACTAGCCGTCGTTGGGCTTGAAAAGGGTGCAGACCTGGTAGATCATGGAAATATGAACCTCCTCGCTATAGTTGGCCTTGTGCCAAATTCTAGGGAGGTTAAGGTTAGTGTTAGTGTCACTGTTAGGATTGGGGCAAGGGCTATGATGTTTATTGTTGGTGTGAGAGTGGCGATTATAGTTAGCGCATGGGAATAGGCACCTCCCTGGCATGTGACGCAACGTCACTTGTTGTGCGGGGGCTCTTATCCCCATGTCAAGCCATAATAAGAAGCATAATCCTGCGCTTTCCTCAGTTATAGCGGGATGAAAACAACGATAGAGACCCACATTTGTTCGCGAAGCTGCCCAGAAAAGCGCTCTCTCTCTCTGCTTAATGGATTTCGTGATATCTTACAAGTACGTGTTTCTCCCACCCAGAATGATCGAAAAAAACCACTTAAATGATGTCAGTAATAAACTAACATTGGACTCCTAAGTTCGTTTCCCCCTCTCAGGATAAATTGTTTATCAGAGCCGCCTAGGCTTTGATGGTAGAAGGTATGCCTGCAGTCTCTGTAAAAGTTTCATTGGTCAAATACGGATCACTCCATTTTCTTGAAGCTTCATTTATGTGCCCTCACATAGGTGGCAGTTCCGTTTCTCTTGTTTTTGATCATAACTTATTAACTGCTTGTTGCTATCGAATCGCCTGAGATTTCTCTGGTCAGAAGTTCAAGGCAAAATGAAATTATTCCCCCTTCCTTCTGTAAGCCGAATACAACGGTTAACGCCTCTCACAAGCGATTATGAAAATTTGCATAACTTCCCAAGGCAAATAAAAAACACAGTTTTAAATATACTGCTCTGAAGACGGAAAACACTATACTAGACGCTTAAAACCATAATTGATCTTCTACACCCGGAAACTGTTTCTACGTAAACTCGACATGTTAACGGCTGAATGTCATATTGCTGTAGATTAGTTGATGGAATAAACTTAACTATCTATCGTCCGAAAGGAAAAAAACACTTTCCCCAACCTTGATAAACTTCATAGATTCTTTAAATTTTCATGATTTTCAAAGAAATTTGGTAAATTTCCTACAGTTATTTCTTTAATGTACCAGAAGTGTTTTTACGAAGTTACAACTTTCCTGCTGCAGATCTGTTTATCGGAGCCATTGGCCCAGTTGTTTTCGAAACCATGTCTACAAAATAGTACTTCTCTTTAAATTTCTCACTACGGAAAATAATGGAGTCACATCATGCACAAAATAAATTTAAACGCCACACTCGAAAATGCTAAAAACCTGGTATATTTCAGTTTATTTAGAATGAGCACTTTACCCCAATGATCATTCGTTGCATAAATAAACCAAAACGCGACTAATTTAAAGCTGGCCAGCGTAATAATGTCGGTTATCGAATAAACTATTTGTCGTGTATCCTGTAGGTTGGCGCTTCTACCTCGCACTCACTCAGCAAATTTCTATGATTGCAGGCGTTAGCTTAGATAACCAGTGTTTTTGGCAAGTTGACTGTTCCTTTCTTTCTCCATTGTTGCATTCTCATCCTAGTGAAACAGAACAGCGGTGCAGTACAGGTTGTGGTGCAGTCTGATAGTGTTCCCTGAATTTTAACTCATGTTTAACTCTAAAAGGACTGAATAAGTTAAAGTCCGCGTTCCTTTCAGAGCACTTACTCTGGGCCGTAGAAGTACCTGCCCTTTAAACGTCTCTGAATGTGCGTGTCTATGGATTTCCGTTTTGGCTTTGCCTTTTTGTCAACTCAATTCTAACAGTTTGAAGTAGCTGTTATCTGCCTGGGCGACATTGTTATTACTTACTGTAGGCATTGTTTTCCATGCACTTAAATGCGTTCCCATGCATTCGTGGGAGTATAGAGAAGATGTTGATTTGGTAATAACATGTTTCTGCTGCAAATGCTTGGGCAAAGTACAGTAAGTAATCAATCGCATGAATGTTAACCGAAATTCTGGAATGCGTTTTCAATTAAGAATAAGCGATTAAGTGGAGTCGCAATATTGACAATCATATAGCACAATTCCAGAATATTTCAGTCACGCCAACATGCCGGCTTTTAAAAACACTTCTTTTCGGCTGGTTGTAAAAACCACACTTGACAAAGATGACTACTTATATAGTATGCGTTGTTCCCATTGTTTTTCATATTCTTATAATTTCGAATACATTTTAAAGAAAACTGGTACGAAAATACGCTTTCTTGCACTCAGTCAGTAGCGGACCATGTTTAAAAATTTTGTGCTTGATAAAAGGTTACCTTTAAACTTAAAAGTTTTTTTTATCTCAACGTAATTTTGAGTTTAATCTGCCCGCATTGGTGTTTGAGGTTAGCGATCTGGAAGTCGTAAGCCTTCTGTAATAGGTAAATAATACCTTCCTCTATGTCATTAAGAAGATATCATACATAGGACTCGTAAAATTTCGCAATGGATGTGGGCTATGCTGAATGCTTCGTAAGGAGCACCAATAAGCAGAAAAATATGGTCCTCATTGCAGGGCCATTTTACGGTCTTCAGAAATCTCATAAATACTAACTTTCTAAAAGGGACATACAACCTTTCTTTAAGCACATGTTTAGAAGGTGTTATTTGCCACATAATGACTGCTATAGAGAATATTTTTGTGAGTATTTTCTACAAAGTATATGGGAATCCATATACAGCTCACCCTGCCTAAGTTGCCATTTTACTGAGTGTTGATTTCTGAGGCGGCCGGAGAGGAGTGTATTCAAAAGTCGAGTGACCCAAAGAGCTTGAGATTATGCCGCACGATAGTTAATATCACAATCTCTCCAAAGTAGTCCTCCCTAATCAAAAAACATCCCAGAATTTCCGTGAACGTTTCTGGAGATTAGTCACTTACTGCATCTCCTTCACAGGCACTATCGTCGCTCTGTGTAAAAACCGTTTTTTCATGCATTTAGAACTTTTACAGGGTTAAGAATGGAAATTCCATGGGAGTACTGAGGAAGTTATAATTCAATTACGAACACATTTCTGCTACAGAGTTTTGCGCAAAATATATAAGTTTTCGCCACCCACAACAACCCCAGTTGCTGTTGTTGAGGTGATCGCTAAGACGAAGGCAATTACATGGATTCTCAAGCACATACACCAGCCTGCGACGTTATTACAACAATCTGAATAGGAAATCACTGCACTCACTGGGTTTACTGGACAGACCTTAGACCTCCGAGTTGCTAGCACTCTGGACAAAGGTACGCTGAAGACACTGCGGTTTATAACTGCGGGTGCCTTTAACTACCTATACAACTATCCAGGCCACTTTGCCTTCCCTGGATTACAAGCTCATGTTTCATCCCGCTCATGGCGATCAGGAGAGAAACTCTATTATTTCGGTCGAGAAATGATCCAACAATCACCTAATCGGACTGGGAGATGGCAAATCGTTTGACTGACAAACCACGCCCCTGTTACTGGATACGGCTGCGTCCGTGGGTAGTATGACCGCCCTTAAGGAGGTCGGGGGTGGTACCCCTCCAAGCGCAACGATCAGCGACAGCAGACCTGGATAACTTTGTGCAGTCGCACCTCCAGCAACGAAAACTAAGTGCTGTTGGATCACAGACCAACTCCATCTAGATTTTCAGCAGACCTCTTCGGTGCCTCCAGCTGAGCAGCAACGCCCGATAAAAAACAACAGTACCTTAACTCATGGGGCTAGGGGAGCGACCTTAGTCGTGCTTGATAAATAATCATAGAATTTCGCATTATTCTGCCCTAAAGTATCCGAATTACCTCATTTAAGACCAAGTTGGCGTACTTCATTTAAAGATCCGTTTCCAAATAAAGCGGGTCGAGAACCCCCAATTTTCATTTATTTTTCACATACATAATCGAGCACTGTTACAAGAGGACTCATCATATGGAGGTCCTTTACACGTGGCTCATTGTGGTGACTGAGATATTCCGATGGTTAAGTGAAACCTTCAAAGTCCCATTAAGAGCTTGTATGTAAAATCGGCTAAGATGACTGTGTTTTCCTCACCTTTTTCGACTGCGAAAAACTCGGTCTCGATTCAGCCGAAACTGACCGCTTTTAATGTTCGTAGTTATTAGTTAAGAGGGTCTTTTTTGGTCGGAAAAGCAGCTCAAACCTTCTCTGTCTTTTACAAGCCTAATAATTCACTGGCCCGAGACTGCGTTCTCTAGGTCTTCTCTGTGGGACAAGATTGTTATCACCGTAACGCTTAGTTAAGGAGTTGTGCGAATCCAACACTGACAAGGTTGCACAGAGACCATGGAAGATCCCATCAGCGAGATAATAAACTAGTACAAGCGATAGAATGCACTCACGGCTGACACCAGACAGAGCTTAGTGTGGATCAGAACCCGCTCCACGGCAGACCGGCAATAAGCGTTGTTCACAGCAAGGATTCTTGATGACATCTCGTCGCAATCCATCATACACCACAGGGTAACCCATGATGAATGAATTCGAACGCCTCAACGGGGTTAATTAGGCAGACTTCTGTAAAATGCTGTTTTTACAGAGTGCATCTCAATGTGAATATTTACTCGAAGTACACGAGTCCAGTTCAGAACCTGAGCTGGTTGGGTCAGGTTCTTTAAGCATGCCGACACTGAAGATGCGCCAGTATACCAGCTATGATAAAAACCTTAAACCTAGGCATAAGGATGATTAACATCTCGTCTTCGGGAACGATCCAGTCCCAGACGTTTGTATGAGCATTTCGCGCATTCAGGATGTCAGACAGTTGACTTAAAATTTCGACTATGATTGAGTTTCCACCTGCTCCGAGCGTCTCGTTTTGAGCAGCTCCAATATCTCGTCGACGTCTTTTCTGCAAAAGGCGGACAAAATGATATCACATTGGTCGGAGAAGGATGGAAGTTCGCTGCAGTGGAGAGCAGTGGGGTGATGTGCTGGTCATCAAGTTAATAAGATGATCGAGAGGATCACGCCAGCGCCCAAACTCGGTCGCACTGTCTGCTGCAAATTCAGTAGCCGCATCGCGAACAGTCACTCAGCACAGAGGACTTCCCTTTAATTTGGCGTATAAATGACTGATTTTACTAGCGCCAACGACATTTGTGGTTCTGTGCTTAGATTGATAGCCTTCTGTTCCTCAACCGATTTCGCATTCAAATGGAGAAAAGCACCAACATTGCAGGATGTTGTGGAGGCCGGTTAAAATGAAAACTATAAGGCCATTGCGTTGGTTCGGTTACTGCGGCCCGGTTGGATGAGTCCGCGAATTACCTTAGATACCTCTCGGAATAAGGAATTCAAATAGGGCCAGGTCAGTTGGTGGTGTTGACGGTGATAGAAGTGAAACTTGATGACAAACAACCATTTCCGATCCGGTAAACGTTAGTTTATTTCTGTTTCATTGAGGACCAAATTCAAAGCAGCAAATAAGCTGATTGTTTGAGGGGTCGTCTGGTTCACTCCAGACATTCCAGTCACCGACAGAAACCCCTAGATGCCGGTCTGAAACATGGACTTGAACCGGGCAGTAGACTTTCATGTTGTGTTAGTGAAGGCTGCTCTCTGCCCGATTTTGCGTAGTAGACTCGCGGAACATTCGCCCATTCCGCCATCCACTACGTCTGTGCTCGGACACTATTTTACCACACCACCACATCTGAGGTGCAGATCACGTTGGTTCTCACATGCGCCGCAGCATGAATGACAGTACTTGAATCAAACGATTTCATACGGCTCCCAAGAAAATTCGAGCACAGGCGCGTTCTAGACAGCCCCCTGAATCGCGTGTTTAAGGTTGTCTCAAACATCGCCTTGACTCAAGAAAGTAACAACAAAGCGGCGGTGGCTGGCAAACGCACTGAGTACCACAGCAATGTCTTCAAATTTTGCGATATTTTATAAGGTAATCGGAGCGCCGGATTTCGACACCTGCCCTCTAGTGGCACTGGCGTGCTGGCCTATGATTTTTTATTCGTCAGGCCCGAGAGTCTGCATATCTGACGCCGTCCAGCAATCCACCACTCGCGGACGACAGCCAAACTAGCAGGTATAGTTTCATCTTCTAGGCCGCTCATCTTTCAGGATCAACTACTGTATTTTAATTGTCTCGTGTAGTTTAGTTAACACTGTCGCTGACATCGCACGCTAATTGAGCGGGACGATGAAAGAAGACAAAATAAGCAGTGACCTCGAATAAGGTCGACTAAATTAGAAACCACTTCCTCTCTGGCGGGTTTTGCTGCAACGTCCAACCCCGAAGGCGAAAAGTAATTAAAACTGTCCAAATCACCCCAGGTAACCTTTTTAGACTACATTTGTTTGCTCCTCAACATATGCATCCACCTGAGTACGTAAACGAATGTAAAGAAAGCATGCGCCCTTCTCCCCAAATGATAAAACTCTATATTTTCAATTTGAGATGGTTTAGTGGGCAGCAATATAATATTCCTAAAGATGTGTTCGTGGAATTTTATTTCAATACGACAAAACAAATTTTATCATGAGAATTATGCAGTGTTCCCATACACCAACATTAATGACTGTTTGCAGGAGGTCGAATTGAATGATTTAAAGCTCAAAGAGTACCTTTTAAAAAAGAATGAGACTCAATCTGAGTACGTATATTTGTTTTAGAGGAAGGAAGGGCGAGCAAAGGAATGGGTTTTCCTCAATAGCATTAGAAGTTTAGAGCTAAATCTCGCGAACGCTTTTCGACATTAGCAAGATCCGGTGAGGTGTAAACAAACATCGATAAAATCCTGCTGACTGAATGTCTTTCGTTCTAAATATACAAAGGTTTCGTACATAAATTCCCGGAAAGCGTGCCAGTTGACTTCTCGATTAATAGTTAAAAGTATTAAGGACGTTGGTTTTCAGGTATTTCGAGATCAATATCTCTTCCTTTTGGTCTTTGGGGAGAAAATCGAGAAACTATCGATTTTGCCTGCGACCGCTAATTCTTTTTTAGTTCTGCGAGTTAATTACTCGGTCGCTACTCAAAGTTCTTTGTACTGCTTTCCAGGTAGCAATGAACAACAATGACAAGGATGTCAAAGCTGATGTCTTCTTTGGTGACGGTTCCGATGGCTTTGTCAGGGGCAGTGAAGGTGGGACCTCAAGCCAGGGAAGAGATCCAACTAAGTCTACCTGTCGTGTTGTGTTTTTGGGCGCCGCCAAGGTCGGTAAAAGCAACATCATTCGACGGTTTCTGGGGCGGAATTTTGAAGAGAAGTACGTTCCCACCATAGATGACGTCTATCCAGCCAAGTTCATCGTGCGGAACTGTCTTGCACAGCTGGAATTTATGGACACTTCCGGAAGCTACGACTTTCCTGCGATGGTTCGACTCTGCATCTCAAAGGCAGATGCTTTTGTCATCGTATTCGCCAACGACAGTACTGATTCACTCAACACTGCAGGCCATTATCTGGATCAGATCAAGTCGGAACGGGAGGATTATGCCCCGCTAGTCAGTGAGATGCGCTTCCAGGACGATCCGGTGAGCCCCACCGACTCCCTCTTTGTGGCTTCGCCGCCGCCTCTGGTAGTTGTTTGTAACAAATCAGACATTCCTGTCTCCAGTGCCGAGGTCAGTGAGGGTATGATTATGGAATGGCTGCTAAAAAGTGGCCTCAAACCCTCGCAATTCGTCTACGCCAGTGCCAAGACAGAGGAGTACATATTTGATATCCTGAAAGCCCTCTGGTCTCAGAACGAGGTCACCAAGGCTGTTACCTTCTCCCCATGGGCCGAACAGAGGCGCGGCAGTTCAGCGAACATAATCAATGAACTCGTCTTTCCTGCTATCACTACCAACAACGGCGGCAGCGGGGGACGAATCCCAAGCTCCGCACCGGTTGACCGTTACCTGCAGTTACAACAACCGCAGCAGCTAATTCAACATAACCCACAGCTTCAACAGCAACAGCAAAGCTCGAGTCCGACTTATGACCTCCCTGGAAAACGCGCCTCGTTCTTCCGAAACAGCCTAAAGCTGAGACGAAGAAACAGTTCGAGAACGAGGAAGACAAACTCTGAGGTTATTCACCTTGATTGTGTGATCAGTTAGACCACGGGCCGCAAAGCATTCTGTGGTTTCGACTTCCCTTCACCCTCTCCCTTATTTCTTCTCTACAAAAGACCAGGACGTTTCGGCATTCCCTGCCAGCACTTGCTGAAGTGTGGGCACTCCGGTGCACTCCGGCACTGTACTGTCTGTCCACTCCAGGTTCTTCAAGACGCACGGGTCTTCCCTTAATTTGTCCCAGAGAACTCCAAATTACCTCCAGTGTGTGCATGGATGTTAGAGATTTGTGTTATATCCACTTATCACATATTTTGCCTTAAATATTCGTTAAACTCCGCACATCCGCATGTCTTTTTACTAGTCAACTTAACGGACATCAGTGGAAACTAACGCGGGGACAGAACAGTGCTCTCGCGGGCACTACAGTGGTGGATCTTCATACACTAGGCTGTCGGGGGTTTAGAGGGATTTGGGCCAGGAGACGAGTTCGACACCGGCTCCATGTTGAAAGTGCATGCAAAGAGCCAACCGAAAGAGTATGAATTATTTTTATGGCTCCCCTTTTGGTGAAACACTTTTTTGGCAGTAAGGTTAACCCTCGGAATTCAGGCGGACGTTTCATGCGCAACCATAAATAGAGACCAAACCGCGCTAGTGAAAACGAAAAAAGCTTATCTGAAACTGGATCCAATTTTAAAAAGTGCTACAAAACGGAAGCAGTAAGTCCTCAGCCGGACCTCTGTTTATCTAATTAACACGCGCATCTCCGACAAACAGCCCGTTGCTCCGACTTATAGGACGAACTACCCAAGCATATCCGATTGATGTTCACAGGTACCGGCGAGTAATTTAGCCCTGATGAGTGTATAAAGTGGTAGTTAGACAGAGTGAACGGATGGGGATCATAACCGGTCGTCTGAAGTCCGTAAAACATTCCAGTAAGCATGAGACATAATCCTGCATGTAAAAAGGGTTTCCAAACTTGTTCCTTCCAGTTTTCTTAGCTTTACAATGCCGTTAGGACCAGATTTTGTTAGAAAGTTGAGCCAAGAAAGCCTGATTTCGCGAGCTTAATTTACAAGCAGTTCAGCTTCCCCTAACTCATGTACCTTTACTAACAACATTGGCATCCTGAAACCTCAGTCCGGTGGAGATAAGTAAATGCAAAAACGGATCGCTCCAAACACTGATGACACAGATCAGAGCTCGCGACTAAACACCAAACTGATATGCGTAAAGTCACGCAGTTTACACGGTAGAAAACTTGGGTTAACCCGATGAGTAAGCCTTACCACCGAATGCCTCCCTAAGCAAGCAGTTCTGTTAGTTACTGTCCTGTTGGAAAACGCACACCGATCTGAATGAAGCCTCTAAAGAATCGGGCTTTACTCTATTTACACAAAGGTCCGCATTTATGTCATTATTTAATCGCGGCCATTTTATGTGCAGTCAAATCTATCATTTCATGCACAGCAAAGTCGCGCCGAATGAGAACCGAACAATCATTGCGTCGCCAAAAAGCAAAACAGTCGAATTTCACATTAAGTTTATCTTAAATGAACTTTGTTGAGAAGTCGTATTTTTGACATTTTACTTCCGATCAAAATAGAAGTTAATGCTAAAAAGGTGGGTTGAAAAAGGGAAACCTAGGTGAAGGCATTTGTGTAGTTTTTTGTGATCACCTCAAGGAGAACTCTGCAAACTAACGGCATAAGAATAAAATATAGGGTACTTATACTTGATTAATTTTTTTGACAGAATGTGCCGTTCTGGTACATCCGCTTTTGAACAAGGCAAAGGCAAAAAATCATGCAGAATTTACTGACGTCATAAATTTCGAGACCTCTCATTCAACTGCACACGGTCATTGCAAAGTTATATGACAAGGCAGACTGTTCAATCAAGGATGGACCTAGAGAGCTAAAACGTGATAGGTAACCTGAAACATGGGTCTAGTATGCGGGTGCATATGGCGAGGGGGGAGGGGGAGAGAAGTCATCCAAGTATGAGAGTTAGTACTACAGTGAGAACTTGTACGGCGTGATTTAGAGTGAAACGTGCGGGGAGCGTTCAGTCATGCCGGGGAGAGGGGGGCGGGTGGGGCGAAATGAGAGGGCGCACATGGGGACAGGGTCCCGTCCATAATCGATCCTTACCATGGCAGAGCCAGGTTTATCACGTGGTCCAGCTGCTTACAGAGTTCTGGTTTCCTCCTCCGTATTGCAGCGGCCTCTGCAAAGCGCAAGAGACGTCCGGTCGACGCCCGAAACAGGACCTTGAATGCAACCATTGGGTCCACCGTATGGTCCGTGTCCACTAGGTGCTTTGTGATTGAGCTCTTGGGTACCTTATTTTCCGCCTTAAGCAGCCACTTCGGCATGTGTTCAGCCGACCGAACTGCTACCTGCCTTTGCGTGCGCCCAACGTACTTGCATCCGCAATTATATGTAAACTCATTAATACGGTTTGATGTGGCGTGCATAGGCAAAATGTCTTTAGCTGGTCTAACTGGGATGGCCGTTAGAGTGCTTATGAACAACAAGCTGGAGGCGGCGTACGTCTGTTCAACTGAGCACCGAAGTCGTCGCTTGATCACGTTTGAAACGTTATCACCCTTGAAGGGAGGTAGATGGTCACGGACTTTTTAGGTACAGATATTTCTTAAGGAGTTTCTTGTCTGGGATGGCGATATTTATCGATGAATTTTTCCGGATACCCGTTTGCAAGAAAAACGTCCATTAGGAAAGTAAGCTCGTCATTAATCGTATCTGAGGAGCAGATTCTGGTGGCTCTATTGAACAAGCACAAAACCAAGTCCCGTTTTCTCTGAATTGGAACGAAACTGAGAAAGTGCATGTATTGTCCTTTCCAGGTGGGTTTTCGATAGATGGATCTCTGAATAGAGCCATCTGCCCGCCTACGTACAAGAATATCCAGGAAAGGCAGTGTGTCATTCTTCTCATGCTCGATCGTCAATTTGATCTTTGCATGTGCTTTGTTCAGAGCCTTGAGTAATAGTTCTCCGTCGCCTGGTTTTTTGACTATGGCGAAAATGTCACCCACATATCGCCTATAGAATGAGGCTCCTTGTAAGTTCCGAGCTAGTTTTCGCTCTAGATTAGACATAAAAATGTCCGCTATGTAATGACCGTGTGCAGCTGAATGAGAGGTCTCGAAATTTATGATGTCAGTAAATTCTGCATGCTTTGTCGCCTTTGCCTTGTTCAAATTTATTCCGGGAAAACATTGCCTCAACATCCGTTTTTGACAAAATGTGCCATCCGGATGACGCGTACATATTCACTATTCGTTGGGCGAACGGAATAAAAAGACGAATGTAACCTTAACTTTTTGTGAGCGAGAGCGGTTTCTAAAGGATGGATAACGCAATTCTTGCAAAACCGAACAACTTTAATTCTGTTGGTGTGTAACTTACGCCTACACTTGCCTTAGGTTGGTGCATAATGGAAGACTCCATCACCAGTTCAGCAAACCATTAGTCGAATTTCGCCTCTGGCCTATAAAAAAGCAGTTGAAGATGCATCCTAAATTATAAACAATGCTTGCTCGTCGGGTATACTGCGGTACATTCGAGGTCCCAGCCCACTTCTTCTGTCAAAGAAAGGTGCGCACTTTTTGAATCATGCCACTGAACGTATTAATGTAATTTGTGACTGTGTCTTTACTTCGGTTGTCGTTGCTATCAAAAACAAATTTACTGAGAGTTATTTTTGGAGTAATAAGAAGGTCAGGCGCCTTTTTACGTAGAATTTGTTGGCTATTTTTTCCTCTTTTAGGCGAAACTGGGCTGGTAGCGAGTAATAATCATCGCATCTTAGTACAGCGGTTTATCCGAAGAATGTTACCAACGAATAACCATGGGATACGGCTCAGATGTTTCAATTCTTTGGGCCCTACATGAACATGGGTCTACATTAATATAACCTTATTTCCATACTGAAGTCTGAACGCCTACCTTTTTCATGCACTATGATGTTCGGGGAAGGAGTAAGAATACCAAAATAAGGCTACAAGAGTTTATTCTGCAAACACCGATTACTCCTCCAAAACCTGTTTAGAACGTCTGTTTTATGCATGGTAGGAACCAAGACATTTGAGATCATATAAAAGTCCCTTTAAATTGGTAAATTATCAAGGAGATTCAGTTGTTCCAGATTTTAAGGTACTTTAAAACGGGAACTGACTAAATTCCGCCCTGTATGACTGACTGAAACTATTTGATAAATGACTGATTGCTCAGAAACACAGAATTCCCGTGGAAAGGGTCTATGATTGCTGACAAAGCGTCATTTTTTCCGACAAGTCTAATGATATCTAATGCAACGTAGTCCTCCAACCGTTCTTCGAACCCGGAAATGACAAGATTAGCGTCAAAGCGGTTATTTTTGGCGTTTTCTTGAAGAGGTGGTCCCCCACAATGCCTGAAACAACGATAGCCTTGTAACCACTATGGTAATGGGTGTGTCTGAACCACACCAATAGTCGGGTAAAGCCCCAGTTTTTAAGAGAGTACGGGAGGTACTAGAAGGAGGAATTTATTCTGCCCAGAACCCTGAGTTGTTGTCTCAGGCAGCAGTGGCTACTGGCGAGGCCAGGAAGTGTGCTGACAGCGTTAAGTCATGTCGACCGTTTTTATGAATGTCTGGGAGCAAGTCTAGCGGTCTTGTATGCAAGTGGTTTGTTGCGGTACACAAAATAAGGACGGCTGCGGCAGTAAAGACGCGCATGTGCGTCCGTGCTACAGTCGGTCGGACTGTGAAGTCGGCGCAACGGGGAGCGTTCGCAGTAAACGTGGGCAACCTCGACGCGGCAGGTCGTTAAACAAAAGCCGGTGGATTGCGCAAGGATGGTGGTCGGCCACAGATATGTCTCTATCGGCCTTTCCGGCCCGCCGGTTTGCATTTCCAGGACTGCGCCGCACGGCGTTTGAGGCCTTAATTGATGTAGTATCGTAGTGACACAATGCCTTGTGGCTTTTTACCAGTTAACCCAGTAGCCGAACCGAGGCTGAACAACAGTTGGAAGTATTGATGATGCACTGAACACGAATACTTATTCCTCGGATCCATGTGTCCACATACCTCTCAGTCAGTCATTGCTATTCAGCTGGTCGTCACCGTGGACGCATTGGGAATCCAGCAGACGAGCTAGAGGGTAAGGTCCGTCTTTCCGTAGTTCCCTCTCCCCTGTAAGGAGATGATCCTGAAAAGACTGCATTGTATTACTATTAACCTGAGCAAAGGTTATGAGCAGCGTCAATTCTTCTCTGTTTATCTTGACTTTTTCAGTTATTATCAAAGCGACCATGCTGGCGGTAGCTGGCGAAATTTCAGCCCGTAGTACTAGTCCACCAACTCGGCGGGAAGTGTGTACGACCGGAACCAGGTGAATTGTCTGACCCCCTTTGTTTCCCGTGATAAATGATGCATGCTACTCAGATATCCTGTCTTCAACCATAGGTAAGCGAGACTTTACATGACAATACTTCGAGGAGCCTGACCTCCCGACAGCATGTAAGAGTTTGGTAGGTTGCATCATATGTCAGAAAATTTCTCTTTTAAGAGGCATCAGGTGTCTAAAAACAAAATATCGTGAGCACGGGCAAATAAAGTTATCTTTGGGCAAAAATCCGTAATCAGTCATCAGATAGGAAGAGTGAATAGGTTTCTGGAAAAACTGTATACCAAGTATTACGTTATGTTGAATAAAAGCGAGGAAGTACTTTGGCAAAAGAAACCAGAGGAAATGAGAATTCAGCCTGTAAGTCGATGTGTATTGTATAAAACAGCATTTAAGATGGGGATTGGGGTACTGCTCGGTTTATCGCATGCTTCTGTGTGTTTTGTGACGAAGACATCCTCGGCAAGCCTCAATCCAGGAGGTCCGCGAGGAGGTCGCCGCCTTTTAAGATTAGACGCGTAGTTAACGCTTGCATTTAAGTTTCTCTCACTCTTCGCAGGTTTTTGATCGGAAAAGGTATGCGTCAAAGAATAAGTTGCCCCTGGGAAAAGGGGTGACAAATATTTTGTAAAAAACTTGAACAGTTAATTACAGTTTCTAGCTGTCCGCTGGAGGTGTTCGAAAAAACAGTTGACCTTGTCTTCACTCTTCGGCGGCGACCACCGATAAGTTATTTGTCATACGCAGCGGCGGTTTCCATGAGACCTGTGCGGGATAACCGCCATTTTGCACTGAAATGATGTTCGTCGACTTGGTCTGGATGCAGAATGGAGAACAGATGTTTTCCGTAAGCTTTGAGTTTTCTGTACAGCTCAGCCAGCTTTCAAACCCCATGGGTCCTCTTCGGGCAGAAAATCGGATGTCTGGTCGGCGACAGCTAATAAGACAGTAATGGCCGTCTTAGTCTCCTTCATCTAATCTGTGAAAGTCCTCGATTCCCAACTGGGGCAAAAAGTGAGGCATATTTATACGAGTAGTTAAAGTAAACTTTGCTTTATTCGCTTACGATATTTTCTACAGTATAATTGCCTTTTTAAATCGAAAATTTATTCGGCAATTTTTCTCGAACAAATGGCCATGCGTCGTGTGCTTCACAATAGCAATTAGAATCATATACTATAAATCTGTTATTTTTACGTTGCATTAAGTAAAAATCATCAGTATGGACACTGGCACAATTATCCCACTCTAGTCTCCTCTACTTATCTGAGTTAGTTCACTGGCACAAATCAGTCCACACCTGAAGTCTCTTCCATTAACTCGCAGCAAGTAAAACCATATCACATATTCCTTCATGTTCTATAGATGACAAAAATGGAAACAATTGTTCTCCCGCTAATGCGCGTACTTCCACCGAGGTATAGTGCTTGTAACTTGCCATTCTTCTCTCTGCTCTCAGGAAATTTCCTCGGTCTGCCAATCAACATTTCGCGACAAACTGCGATTTTACAAAAAATCGTATCAGATACAGTGGTGTGCCTTTCAAACGCCTGCTTATCGTATCAACGACACTCTCCAACGAAATCGGAATAAGCTTCTCAGCCGTCGATCGTAGCTTCCCTTCTATTTCTATATGTTGCGCAGGAGGTTAACTCGTGATTTAAATTTTCGCACTGACCAGAGCAGATACCATGTTCTTCTGGTTATTTTTGTCTTTTATAAAGAAGTTTCTTAAATCGGTCGTTCAAATTGTCTGTCAGCTTCGGATAGTTCTTCAAATGCCATTCGAGCACATTTGATCCTGTTAACTCCTCTAAAAGCCTTGTCCAACAGATGACGGTGCATAAATGAGCTCTGTATTACTATTAAAAATAGTGAAATGCGGTATAACCTCCAGCGCATTTGGGCTGAATGAACTGAATGGCAGTCAACAATTCAACAACTTTATCTGTTCTTTTCAATTGTCGTTTTCTGTTTCATTTTTCTCAGATCTTGAATTTTTCTCATTCTAAGAGTAAATCTTTAATGGGTTTTTAACCGTTCCTCAGAGGAGGTGCGATTTCTCATAGTCGAAAAATGCAGATTTTAAGTAAACAACAGAAAAACAGCGATAAGAAATCCAAACTTATTTTGTGTACTCAGAAGAAAATGCTACAAAATTTGGGGATTACAAAATACAGGACACCATAGTTTTGTCCGAACTTGATTTTTACCGTCATTTAACAGGAGCAAGGTAATTTCTGTCCGTCTGTCTTTCTGCTGTCTTCATGCCTCATCTAGCTGTTTTACACAAATTAAGCAATCGAAGGGTACCGTGGCTAAAAGCAAAGGCCCCGGGTCAAACAGCGAGAATCACGATTAAAAATTGCAAATTGAAGCACTGTTTCCGGAATAAAGTTGAATAAGTCGAAGACGAGCAAACATGCAGAATTGAACGACTTCCTAGATTTCGTGACCTCTTATTCAACTGCACACGGTCTTTGCTTATTTACAAGTCAAGGTAAACTGTTCAAGCAGAGATCGACCTAGAATGATGGAACGTGATAGGTAAAATGAAACGTGGATTGCTGGTCTGGTATGCGGGTACGCATGGCGAGGGGGAGGGGGAGGGAAGTCATCTAAGCAAGCGAGCTCAGATTACAGTGAAAAACTTGTCGGGTGTGATTAAAACTGCAACGCGCGGGACAGCAGTCTGTCATGCGGGGAAGGAGCGTGACGAGGAAATGAGAGGCCAGGTATGGAAATAGGGTTAGGTGCATTACCAATCCTGACCATGATCGTACGAGGTTGATCACGTGATCCAGCTTCTCACATAGCTCTGGTTTCCTCCGCCGTATTGCAGCGGCCTCCGCAAAGCACAAGAGACGTCCAGTCGTCGCTGAAGCAGGACCTTAAATGCAATCATCGGGTCCACCGCATGGCCCGTGTCCACTGCGGCATGTGTTCAGCTGACCGAACTGCTACCTGCCTTTGCGTGCGCTCAAAGTGTTTGCATCCGCAGCTACATGTAAATTTATAAATGCAGTCTGATGTGGCGTGCATAGTAGAATGCCTTTAGTTGAACTACTTGGAATGGCCGTTAGAGTCCCTATGAACAACAAGCTGGAGGCGGCGTACGTCTGTTCAACTGAGCACCGGAGTCATCGCTTGATCACGTTTGACATGTTATCGCCCTTTAAAGGGAGGTAGATGGTCACTGGCTTTTTGGTACGGATATTTCTCCAAGAATTCCTTGTCTGGGGTAGCGATATTTATCGATGAATTACTCCGGATGTCCATTTCTAAGAAAAACGTTCTTCAGGGAGGTGACTTCGTCATCAGTCGTATCTGAGGAACAGATTCGGGTGGCTCTGTTTGAACAGGTACAAAACCAAGTTCTGTCTTCTCTGAATTGGAGTGAAATTGAGAAAGTGCATGTATTGTCCTTTCCAGGTGGGTTTTCGATAGGCGGATCTCTGGGTGGGACCATCTGCCCAACTACGTACATGAATACCTAGGAAAGACAGTGTGTCGTTTTCAAATGCTCGACCGTAAATTTGATCTTTGCATATGCTTTGTTCATAGTATTAAATAGTTGTCCTCTGCCCCCTGGGTTCTTGACTATGTCGAAGTTGTCATCCACATATTGCCTATAGAATGAGGCTTGCTATAAGTTTCGGGCCAACTTACGCTCAGGCTTCGACAAAATGCAGTACTGCCACTTACACGTCATGTCCTGTTGCTAACTTAACCATTGTGCGTAAGGTGTTTAGGAATCCAGTTTCTTAACCTCTTTTTAATGACCCACAAAATGATTTCCGATGAATTGGTAATCCCGAAATCGGTCGTAGAAAATGCATTCACGGGATGCGAAGAGACCAGCCGAGTTTCAGTTGATTAATAACCTGACCGTCATACCCCACATTCTTCGCTCTGAAAGGAAAACAAAACAAACGACATAGAAAAAATAGTAAGCAAGTCAGGCAAAGTTTCGAGGACATAAAACTGAGAGCATATCTTTTCTAAACATATAGCTCCGATCGAGACAGTTCGCTAACATTCAAATTACAGCGCTGTCTGAAATCCGCCTGACATACCTTGTAATCGATTGACCAGTAATTTGAGGACTCGCATGTTTCAGTGAGAGCACTGCAGTATGCATGGTGGGGCGATCTGCTGAACACAATGAGAACACTCCAGTGTACGTGAGGTATAGCCGATGGAGCTCTGAAGAATGGGTGTACCTCCCAACGTCAGGTCAGGAAGATTCACTTTTTACTAATAATATCACAGAGTCATGTCCTCCTATGAACAATTTTGATGTCTGTAGGAGGCGTATCTCGTCAACCGCCTGCAAACTTGCTAGTCACAGATATGAATGTTTTTATTTAGAAATAGGTCAAGTTCTTTAAAGACGAAATAACCTTATTGCGCAGATTTTCCATAAAGACAACCCAGCTCATAGTTAAGCAGATGGATGTTGCGCCATAAACAATTGATTTTAAACCGTGAATAGTAAACTATTCTGCGGTTGGCTAACAGTTATGCCAGTTGGCATTCGGCGTACTCGGTTACTCGGTCGGTAGTGACCGTGTTCGTCTCACTTGGCCTGTAATTTTTTGTACTTGGCATTTAAGTCGGTATGCACATTAATGTCTGCTTCATCTGATTGCTTTGCTTCCAGGCTCTCGCGATCCTTCTGTGCTAGGTTGGAGTACAAGATGCCTGGTTTTTCCTATGCAAATAAGAGTCTCGTGCCCGGTATGCATGTGGTTGCCTGATAAAAGTGCCCTCATCTCTTCACCGATAGCTGTTGTTCACATACACGGGTGGAAAGAGTTTCCGGCTTGGCCACAATAGACTGCATCACAGCTGGTACAAGGTGTTTTGTACACGACTGCTTTGCAATCGGAATTGCCAATCTTGTTTTTAGGGTGTACAAGCTGGATACGCAAAGTAGTTGTCGACTTGTGTGCTACCTACATCTAGTTCTTTTCCAGTCATCTTTCGACTAGTTCAGATATTTTCTTCGCATAATAAAAGCGTTGCCTATTGACTGGTTTTGACGCATGGGTGGTCGTAGCCTTGAAAATGTCTTTTTTTCTTGGACTACGGTTGCCGTATGCATTGATGGGCAAGGTCACGATCATATCCACTCTGAGAAAATAAGCTAAAACGGTATTTTACTTCCGTTTGATAAATTTCTTCATCGAAACAGCGAGTTTTAGTTCGACTTAGTAAGCGGTTAATAGGGCTGCCTTTGTCGGCGACAGGGTGGTAACTACCAACATGTATGATGACTTTGTGACAAAGTGAAGCTTGTAACGTTTCCTCGGTCCTTCAGTGCACGAGAGCGTTTGGGAATGGGAGTTGTCCATCGAACTCTATTTCGAACACAAATTGCATTCCTGGAAAAACTGAATTAAGGTTATTATGCAGTACGGCTAATTGAACTATTCTTCTAATAACAAATGTACCGTCTACGTAGAACAGCCACAATTGTGGGAGAGCTACAACTTCCAATTTCTGTACTACAGCTTCCGCCAAATCGCCAGATATTTATTAACCTATAGCGGCGCCTTTCAGTTGGCAATAGCACCACTCAGCTAAGAAAAAAATATTTCTAGAGAAAGATCCGGAGTTTAAGTAAAGCTTCCGCAGACACATCGATAATGTAGGTCTGTGGTATTTGCAGACTACAGTATTTCGTTAAGTCTAGTGGAATAGGCATGTGTAGACAAATAACGTCAACTGACATCATTATCTTGTCCTTCGCAACTATGAACTCTTTTATTTTGCCCAGAAAATTTACTGAAGAACGCCCATCAAGTTACACGTATCAATCAAAATATCACTAGAGAGGAAAGTGTGAGGAAGCGAATATCACGGAATAAACCTAACCATCAGGTATGGTCGTAACAACTGCAGGCTAGATCGCAGTTGATAGTGAGGAATTGGGAAGCGGGCGACGACCTTAACCCTTATCATAACCTTAACCCTAACTTCAACCTCAAACGTTAACCGTTAACCCTAAAGAAAACCCTAACCCTAACGGAAGTCGTAAACGTTACCTTAACCCTTTGGCATAGCCGTAAATGAAAAACCTAACCGTAATACTGAAATCTAATCTGCGCTCAAACGCGAACCGTAACCCGAAAACCTAGGTCTAAAGGCAAAATCCTAATCCTAACCTCAGACGTAAAACGGAAGCCAAATGTGATTATGGAACCCACAAAATAGTCCCAGTAAACAAACCTCCCAGCTACCTGTAATACGGGGCCTGGCTACCAACTGCGATCTAGCCCAACTGCACCTCAAACATGACCAACAAAAAATCATAAAAGGACAGGATAAGTCAGCTAAATAAGTTTGCAAATATTTTGCCTGAGGCTAAGAAACATACTTTGCTTGGTCCTCCTCATTAAATGGAGGCAAGGTGTTTCCATATAATGTGGTTCCACATTATTGTCAAATGAGTTCACTTGACCGATACGGGGCGGGTCCTGAATTTTTAAATGCAGAGATTTCTACTCTCGTAGGATGCCAGCTTCAAACGACAGATGCACATTCAAATGGCCCAGTGATTTAGCAAATCATCTCCATCTTAAGGGAATTCGGACATCTATAAGGCTCCTGAGGGGGCGGTTCTTCTCGGCTTGTGATAAAGGGTCAGTCCAGGGACACACTCTCCGTTTTGGTTGTGTCTGAACCTTCCTATCAGACCAAGTGGGATTGTTAATTATTTGGTGATGGGCTCTGTTTATGGAAAAGCTGGGGTTGTAAAAAAGCAGCCCACATATCTATTCTCTCTAATCTCTCCAATACATGCCAACTTCACTGTTTTTTTCTGCTGGCTAAACCGTCCGCTTTTTAAGGACCCAAGTGCGCGCACTCCCCTTGGAACAACGTTTTATTGCATGCTCTCTGATAAATGCAAACGGACTTAATAAATTTTCATTCATATAAGGCCAGGTACTTCCCCTGGAAGGACTATGACTGATGGTTTGAAGAATGGAATGGTGATCATCAATTTCAACCCAAACGATATTGTTTTGACGTTGCAGCAAATAGTTAGAAATTCTAGTCATTTGCGAGGACTCATAAGGACGGGCTCTTTGTCCGGTCCTTAGGAAGGCTACGTTTAGGCCACTGCTTTTTGAAGACGGGTATTCAAATATTCTTTTTCTTTGCAATGTGGTTGTTATTTAATTTTTACTGTCAACTGTTTAGTAAAAGCGAAAGTGTACACAGACAGGAATCACAAAAACTGTTTACCAAGAAAGTTTAGATGTTTGAAGGATTCGTTTCTGATCTCCAGTTTCTGACAGATACCACCTACGTGGTCTTTGAGGAGTGCTCGAATAGCACTTACTGTTATCAGCAAAGCTCTGGGAGTTTGTTCACTTCGCACGGACTAAGGACTTAAGAAACTGTATTTAATCTCCATAGATGGGGATAAAATTCACAACTGTTTCAGAAGCTATACTCTGCTTGCCGCAAATGTCCTTGATCAAATTGGTACCGAATAAAATTAAAAAATAGGACTTACGGCAGAATCTCTAAAGGTAGGCTTGGAGTGTGCACTTTTTACTTGATATCACTCCGAAAGAAGTTACCTCACTTGATTCCCTCAAAGCTGAGGAAAATTGCATCACACATTAGGTGAAAATCAAAGAATACTCACGATTTATATAACAGGGCAAACAGTTAACATCCCTCTGTCGTAAGTATCACCAACATCGGTGTTTCAACAGAGGTCTGCGTTACATGCCGTAAAAGAGTATTAACTGAGAAAATTTTCCCATGACACATTATTTAGTATGCAAGAGATGGATTATACTTCTTTATCCTACGGCGACGTCCTAATAAACGAAATTTGTTGGCGTCCGCACACCTTGTTTCACAAATTTTCGTTCCCTGAAGTTTTTCCACATTTCGGTGTCAAAATAACCCGGTCGACCTTCTCTCGACGTATTCTGCAAATTCCTCATCATGGTGCCTTAACGATCGACGACTGCCTTCAATTTGTCTTAAACCCAATTTACAGTGCCTCCTTTTTGGTGAGTCTAGCCAAGTCTCTGAGAAATTTTAGTGGCAGCAGCCACAACTCACCTATTCATATTCGTCTGCCACACGGTTAAGCTATTTGGGTGAGTGTTAATGCCCTTCTGCTTCCCCCACAAATTGAAACTTGCTACTTCTGCTACTTTAAACTCACTCTTTACTGATCTCCGAAATTCTCAAAATTCGTGCGGTCTACCGTATCACAAGGACTAACAACGCAATATCCATTAAGAAGACTTCTCAAAAGTCGAATGTACGGGAACTGTCAACAAGCTTGAGCTCGCAGTAATCAACTCTTTCTTAAACAGATTGGACAGGTCAGTGGTAGGGATATGCTCTCTTTATTATAAGCTAGGCGTTAACATCATTTAAATACACTGTTAACTAAAAAGAGCAGCCAGTTTGACGGATTCACGATGTCAAAGACGGTAGCATAAATCACGATGTCATTGGGCCTGGGTTAAGAAACCGTCCTTAGGGACACAGCATATGTTGAAATTCGGCTACAACCCAAAATAAGCATTTCAACGGCCAATCCGCAGCTCATATTTCCTAATCTTGAAGATTACATTTAAAGAAATTGGAATTACCGATATTCTTTCTCACGTGCCGGAACAATATTATTTACATTTAAGTCAAGTGAAAAAGCAGTCTCTAATAATCTTCAAACTCACGAATGGAAGAGAATATGCGCATCTCAGGTTCATGTTTAAAAGAAGATGAAGGCACGATCACCGGGACAGTAGTTTTATTGACCTGAACTTTCGAACTCGAACTGGAGTTCATCACCAGAGACTGCTAGAGTGCAGCAACGTGTGAACCTTTATCTCGTAGTTCCATGCGGGGAGGGGGGCTACGTTCGTGGCTAGGTCTGGTTTGTGTCGCCTGTCCCACGATGGTCCCCCGGCGTGGTGAAGCCGTTTGTACTTCGGGAAGATGTGAGCTGCGCCACCTGGCTGCGTGGGCGGAGTGCGTGATAACACGCAGGCAAGTCGAGGTGTCTGTTGATAGAGTTGGTGTCCGACACCCACGCCTCCAACAGTTCTCGCCCCGTCTTGTTGCCGGCTAGCGCCAATATCCGCGTGTTGGCGAAGTCGAACTCATGGCCTTCCTCCATTGTGTGAGTGGCGACTTGAGATAGTGGGTCGCCTCTTCGAACGGCCCCTTTGTGCTCAAGTATTCGCGAGCTGAGACGTCGTCCTGTCTGGCCTGTGTAGTGGCAAGGACAGTTTTGGCACGGGATTTGATAGACTACGCCCGACTGTTCACCTGCGTCCAGCCGATCCTTCATTTTCATGATCCTGCTACGCATGGTAGCTGCCGGAGGATGAGCGATGCCCACGCCTAGCTCTGATGCAATGCGTTCTGTAGCCTCGCATACATTATGTACGGTAGGGAGTGACAAATTGCCCGTCGTGGGTGCGTGCGTCTGCGGCGACTGAGAAAACTATTTAGGTAGCCGTTCTTTATTAATTGATCCCGAAGATGCCGTAGTTCTTGCATCCTTCTTTTGGGCTCGCTAAAGTGCGTTTTTACCCGGTCGAACAGCGCCCTCACAAAGCCCCGTTTGTGCACCAATGGGTGGTTGCTATGATAGTTGAGGACCTGGGTTGTATTGGTCTCCTTTCTGTACACTGTAGTGCTGAGTTTACCGTCAGGCGTGCGCGTGACGAGCACGTCAAGGGAGGGTAGTTTCTCGTCCTCCTCGTCTTCTCTTGTAAAAACTGAATGTCGGGGAATATGCTATTAAGCAAAGCTTGAAAAGCCGATAGCTTGTCCTTTTCAATACTGACGAATGTATCGTCCACGTATCGGCGCCAAAACGCAGGTTTGTAGTGGCTGAAAGCAACCTTTCACTGCTCTTGCAGGACCACATCCACAACTAGGCTGGATATTGGGGAACCCATGGGTGTTCCTTTGATTTGTTCGTATGTTCTGCCATCGAAGGTGAGAAAGATCCATTGGCAGAATGCTAAAGATCCAGCACCAAATGCAGCTTTCTGCATTCTGCCTGCGTGTTATCACGCACTCCGTCCACGCAGCCAGGTGGCGCAGCTCACATCTTCGCGAAGTACAAACGGCTTCACCACGCCGGAGGACCATCGTGGGACAGGCGACACAAACCAGACCTCGCCACGGACGTAGCTCCCCTTCCCGCATGGAACTACGAGGTAAATGCTCACACGTTGCTGCAATCTAGCAGTCTCTGGTGATGAACTCCAGTTCGAGTTCGAAAGCTCAGGTCAATAAAACTACTGTCCCGATGATCGTGCCTTCGTCTTCTTTTAAATCTTTAAACTATTTTAATTATACTATTAAAAGCAGTTATGTTAGTTAATGAAGGCCAAAACCAAATGGAACATGGTCAGATGTGGTTATGTAGTCCCATCAGAAGTAACCAAGCCCCAGTCACCTCTAATACGGGAACTGTGGTAATAGGGGTTGTTACAGGTGGGGACAGTGAACGCACAGACGACGAGGTCAATTAGTCGTATGCAAGAGAAAAGCTCTTGGGAATGCGCAGACAAAGAAACTGGCAACCGAAGCCAGCTGATCAGCAGAGCCGTGAATCACTTTCGAAATTAAGACTTTTCTTGTCAAACACTATTGAAAACCGACAACCAGGGCCACCCCTCAAAGTCACTCGTATGCTTTGCCCGTTAGCGAGCCTGCAATTGATTTAGTTTTCCCGCTGGGGTAGCAGATAGGCTGATGAAACATATGGAAATGCACTTGTTCCTTGAAAAGGCCTCAGGAATTTCTTACGTTAGGTGAACAAAATATGTCTATATCCGATGCGAATTGACTACTGGCAATATAGCCGACGATTCTGGGGGAGGATAAGGCACTACATGAATGAGCAGCTTACCACACCAAAATAATCTATGCCTGCTGTGGACTCTTGGAGTCGTCAGCTTCCTCAGAGTTCTTCCTGTGATATTATCGCTTTCACCTGATCCCAGACTCCTGCATGAATGAAGCAAAGACTAGTGTCCTGCTAAGTCTTCACTCTCCTTCGAATTTCTGTTGGCACACAGCTGGTAATCCATCTCCTGTGCTGAAAAGATATTAAGTAGACGACTTGCTGCCCAGCCCTTTCTTTGCTAAGGACACAGTCAAGTTACCAAAGGAGACGGAGGAGAAGGGTGGTTGTCCTTCATTTAGGTCCGTTTAACCATCCGGTTAATGAATGGCTACGTCTTCAGCACCTGACAGGCTAAGACCTGCAAATTGTGGACAGTACTTAGACTTCAAGTTAACTCACCTCCTAGGTCCGTCAGTAATGATGGCCGAACTGTCAGTTTACCTTACATAGTATTTGTCGTAGTGTATTCACTGAGGTCTCATAATGCCTCTATCCCTAGTGGCAATTAGAAATTTAGCAGCGAGTTCTAAGTCACTCCTCCCCTCTGCGGAGGCTTTTAAATTACTGGGAAGGACTAGTTGTCTCAGTTCTGTCCTCTCGCTGGAGCTGGCAAGGGATGCTTATCAACGAATGTTTATGGATCCTTCCACTGCTGTTTGTTTTATAGATGTGTTTTACCTCGGCCGTCTGTGATAAACCTCTGCCCAGTCTGCCCACTCTGAGGAAAGTTTGCGTCCGATGTAATTGAGACGGAAAGTGGTAAGTGATAATTTCAAGGCAAGGCAGTCAACAGAAGATTAGTTGCCCAGGCCCGATTAGCAAACCGCTAGAGAATTGTCGCGCTCTGCCCTGCAACAAGAAATAAGGCCAGAAGGTCAAGTTCGGCAGGACAAGTTCATGGTAAGCAATTATCACTGCTACGAAGGACGACAGGTCGTTAAAAGGCAGAGGGAAGGGTCAGTTGACATAGGGCAGGCTGACAAACCCATTACCAACACGAACACTATGAACTAACACGACAGATGGCAAAGTCAAGGACGATCAAAAAGAACATAACCTACCTGCTGCATACCAGAACTAGCCTTACGAAAAGCCAGACTTCATCTCACAATTTAAAAGGTTGCATGGAAACCGCGTCCTCATCCATAACATTATCCCTTTAACTAGTGGCTGTTGGCCACCTTTCACCATGACGCGTTAGGAGACTCGCAAGTCTTCCGATATACTTGAGTTTCTCGGATCGGTAGCTAGTTCTTCGTCATAAATCGAATTTTAAAAAACCAAAATTAGGACTTAATGAAGTAGCAACAACAAGGTTATAGGTCTACAAAGTCCAGAACTTTCAGTGGTTGATTCTGAGTACCAATTCCAGACCGGGTTCTCTGGACAAAGACGATCACCGGCGTTCTTGGGGTGTTTTTCGGTGAAAATGAACTGTCCATCTGTACGTATTGAAACGTTAACAGCTGAAGAACATCGCCCGGCTTAGAGAATTAAGCCACCTCTTTGTTGATTCCGTGACTATGAAACAAAATCATAATCAGGGTAGTGACTATAGTAAAAAAAAGTATGATTCCTCTGTATATTAATCAAAGAGAAATAGGCAGTTGTTGGGATAGGTTTATTTTGAGGGTGAATTTTAGAACAATCTGTGCAGCCGTTCACCCTCCATTTCTCACTGCGCAGGCAACAGTTTACCGAAGGGTGGAAGTCGCCGCAGCTTGCGTCAGTTTTCGTCCGCGCCTCCAGGTCCACTGCGCGAATAAAATATTTTTTGCTCGAAGGGCTTTGAAGTAAACATGAACCCAAAATGCTCACATGGAAAAGTGGTAAGCTGGGACAAGAGAAATATGGCCCTATAAGGTCCCTCATGCTTCCATTGTCCTTATGCATTAAACTGCTATCATTTGTAGGTCAATCGTAGCATTCATATGACCCATAGGTGGAGACGCCAACTAAAAAGGAACCAAACCGATGCAAGCTTGACTGACGCAGACTAATAAGTCAAAAACGGACATCCTAGCCTACCATATTTCTGTTGACACTTCTTCTCTGCATACAGTGCCAATCACTATGTGACTCCCTGTGAGGTCATAAGGTTGTGTCCTACACGACAACGATGACCAACGTGTGTTCCACAGCAAGTTGAAGCAGACACGGTTGACTCGCGCGTAACTTAGTTTATAGTGAGAAGACTTGAGCCGCATCAACCGCATCCCCCCGCCCACCCGAACCCGGCGTCAAGACAAAGTCAGGAAGGCCGGAGGCGGGAGAGAACGCAAGTGGCCGGCACGGTGAAATCCCGCACTTGGGCGAACTACCACACCCCCTGGTCCACGACAAGCACTTTACCCGGACTTTAACCAATAGAACCTCAATGGGTCAGAAACATGAGGATGACCGGGCAGCCATGGCCACGAACTGTACACCCGGCGGCAGCGCAAGCGCATCTAACAGCGGGGAACCAGCTGCCAGAGAATTGCCAGTGCATACTAGACTGCGAGGACCATGGTTTGCTGTCGGGGCGGAGCAGATTTTTACATACCTTGAGACCCTAACGCACAACAAGAGAAGCGTATCCCGTAACTCGATCGGTGGACGCATTTCCGACATAGTAAATATTCTCGGTCGTAACCGACAAAGCACTGCGACCGTGACTGCATTTGTAGATAATTGAAATTAATGGCATTCGAGGACTAAAGTGAGCGGGTTCAGGGCTCAAATGAAACCAAACCTGGGTTAAGGTAAGGCTGAAATCTACTAATTATCCAGAGACTGCCATTTTAATCGCCTTTGCCTTTGTCGGAAATTTTCTTCTGCTCATGTTACTAACCGCTGTGCGGCTGCCTGCGAGGCTCAAGATCGAGCTCTAAAGCACAGCGGGACGAGTAAGTCTCGTATTGAAATCTATGGGCGCTCTTCTACCAATGTAGTATAACTGGTCGCAACCGACTGAACAACGAGCCCCTGGGTCAACAGTTAAAGCGCTGACCGTCTAACTAACAGATCATCAAGGTGGTCTCCTTCATATACTACTAATCACTATGCGACTGAATGCAGGACTCTTGATCGAGCATTAAGGCACAAAGGGCGAGTAGAACCCTAAAGCAGTCAATGAGCACTGCCTATCATATATAATATTTATATATATCAAGGGAATAATTTCGGAAATTATTCACTGCAGGACATGAAGTTAAATTTCCGGGACATAACGTTTTAGGGCCAGGCCCGAAATTTCAGTGGACATTCGACTCAAAGAAAATTAACTACTGTTAAAGAACCACGTAATGCCCATTCTACAAACAAGTAGTACCACAGGTAGTTTGAAATTTACATGGGAAATTACTATATTCCACGGTAGCTGATTGATTTGACTCGAATGTTCGTCAAAATTTCGGGTGTGACTCTATAAAATGACTTGTCCCAGAGATTAACATCCATAACCTGTACTGAATAATTTCCGAAATTATTAACCTGAATATGCTTTTGACTTCCGAAGACTCGTGAGGTCCTGCTTGATTTTGTCTGTTAGCGTCTTCTTCGCACCATCTTCACAAGGAAAGTAGACAGTGCTATCGTCCAAAAGTGCCTTGAATTTGTTAACGTGGTCCTCCTAACAATAACAGCTTAACTAGCAGAGAATGAGACCAAAAGATTCTGCGATCGCGAGATTCTATGATCAACCTAAAGTCTACAAATTAGGAACTAAAACCTGTTCTTTCTAGTTGATGCCTGTGGACCGATTTACAAGTTATGAGGAGTTTTACGCATGCTGGCATATTTTATTTATTATCTGGCATACTGCATTTTATCCGCTGCTTGATTTTTTTATTAAGTCCAAATTTGGCAAAAACACTGGCAGCAAGAGCGAACGCACTTGGTGCATAAACTTGAAATGTCCTACTGTAAAGGATCTATGAGTTCTAGAACTATCTATCTGTAAGTGACAAGCAAAAAGTATCTGTCGAAATATGCATTTACCTCATTGACTCCGTTTTAAGAGTTCCTCGCACTTCGTCACGCCTCTCTCCAATTCGCCTACTCATAACTTCGAGCACCAAGTCAGGTGGGATGGACATAAACGGTGAAGTCACATCAGAGGATGCTATAGTATGGTCAAACTAAATAAGGTTACAAATAGACAGTCGTTTCGGTACCCAATAAGTCTTCTTCCTTGCTTATGCATAAAACTGAAATGGGAAAATTTGCCTCCATTCGTGTATGGGGGATTTATTTCACGATATGTGTCCTTTCTCAGTATCTTTTGGTTTAAATATCAACAGTCCCTCCTAAAGATTTATTTTTCTCTGTTCCAAGCCCTCCGTTAGGGCAGTCTAAGGAGAGTTCATCACGAATCGTCCTCTTTTACTTAAAGATCGTTCCACATTTGAGGAAGAACGGGGGCACTCGTTGATCAACCCTGTCATCTTTTGCTTTCGAAGGCGTTCTGTTACTCCTCTGCTCAATTTGGTATTATGGAATGCCCTGTAAGGTTGTGGTTCAGAGTAATTTCCCAATGACAAGAGCTTGTAGATCTCCCGTGCCCGCAACAGAGGGCAGTTTTTCCGTTCAGCAGTTGTCAAACAAGTTTCCAATTGCACAGCGGTATTTTAACTAAACTTACAAGGGACCCTCGACCTGAAGGACAGTACAATCGCACCTGCTTACCGGCTGTGGTGACCATCATGTGTGTTTGAAAATAGCTGACTCATTTCAGTCTTATTTGACCAATTTGAGATCTGACAACAAACCTTTAACTCCCTTACCTGTTCACATGGCTTTGCCAATCCAATGAAAGGCATTCAGTGAAAAAAGTCAAACATTTTGTTAAAATCTGAGGTTGTTCCTTATTCCTATTGGATCTAAATCTAGGGTCCGACCAATTGTTTGTGTTGCCCGTGTACTGCAATAATCATCCACCGGTTACTAAACATCAATGTACTGGAAAACGGGCATCCCAAGAAAAGTAATTCGAAATAAGAAAGATCCTTTAGGAACGAAGTAACCCTTATTGTGTAAATTTTCGAGGCTGATTCTCTTACTCGTCGTCAGAATTTTGGGTCATGTACAAGAACAGCTAACTATTTAGCCGTGTCGAACAAGTGATTCTGCGGTTAGCCGAAGCCTGCGCAATTAAACTTCGTCGTCACCTCTGCATCGGCTGCACCCGCTCCTGTTTTTCTTTAAGAAGTTTGTACGCGGCATCTCAATAGATATGCCGATTTATGCATCCCTCATCTAAGTGCATCGCCTCCAGTAATTCACGACCTTTCGTTGTTGGGCAGGCGCCAACAGTGTAAGTGTCCTCTCACGCAACTTCGTGTCCAGTGTGTGGATGGTCATCTGGGAGAAATAATTTCGTCTCCTCCCCGCTAAATAATGTTCGTGTCCAGGGGTTGAGACAGGTTTTCCAGTTTTGCCACAATAGACGGCATCATAACTCGCACACAAATTCTTGTAGACAATACCCTTTCTATCCAGGTAACCAAACCTGTCCATAGGGTTAACAAGCTGTATGCGCAAGGTGGTTGCAGGTTGGTGTTTCACTTGTATCCGTTGTCTTTGCAGCTGTCTTTTGACGAGACCATGTACGTTTTTAGGTGAGGTAGTGTTCATCAGGTGAGTGTTTTTGGTGCCTGGGTGGCCGTAGTGTTTGAAACACTACGATAATTTGTAAACTTACAAAGTCTTACTTTCGGCTTGGCCCTATGCTAACACAATCGGTTAAGATATTTTGCCCAATCTTTTTACTATAGTATGTACCAGGTAACAAGGTAATTTGAATTGTCGCACATTTGTTTCGCAAACTTAACTTTACCAACTTTGGTGTTCGTTGAAAAGCTTAATACCAAGAACAAAATCCTGTGTAAAAACTACATTATTAGTTGCTTCATTCACTTCTGAAATCTCCCTATAAACCATTCCTGTGGTAGGCGCGTGTTAACTTAGTGCAGTCAATGCCGTCCTAACATAATTTTCTAATGAAAGACAAACGGAAATTAAATATGAGTTAAACTGACAAACCAGGCAAACCGAAGGCAAAAAACTTCTGTTTTGCCCGAGACAGTTTCATTTTATTCATAGAGCCATCCACGCAGGTCTCCTGACAGTGGACATTAAACGTTAAAACAAAGCGTACTCATTCGACGGCAAAAACAACTCTTTCCTTTATTTTGGACCATATTTATGACGAGCTCTTGCTGTATCGTGTTTATTGTTCACCAGGACCCATTTAATAACAAAAGACTGAGCGTCTCCAAAGCCTGCGTACAAAATTACTCCGTAAATAGCTGACATCTGTTGGATTTGCTCGAAATTTAACCGTCTGAACTGAGGTTATCGTCAAGTTTGTGTCCATAATTCAGCAACTCCTATATCCGCAAATCGACGCACCCAACTATCTCGTCCGTCTCCACCTTTGCATTGCAGTTTTTTCGCGAGGCAGAGAAGACACTTAGTTCTTTTGGAAATCTCTCATGCGGAAATTTGTGGTATTCATGCCGGACTACCTGCATCTGTGATGTGCCACATGGCATGAAACAAAGAGAACCAATACAACCGCTGACGATTATAGACCATTGAGTGGTTCGCAAAAAAAATCAGTCAAGTGGCCAGGAGCCTCGGGTCGACAAGTGTATAAGTACCCTCCCAAACTTTACATTTGGCACCAACGCAATTCATCGCCTACTAAGTAGATAAAGCTGCCCTACACAAAGACGTAAAGACCCCCCCCCATTTTAAGAAAACCATGACAAGCATATTAATAAACGTTCAGTGCTCAGGTAGGAGCATCAAGCATCCGTACGTTTGGTCCTACACTAAAAAATTTGATTTACTAATGTACCTTCTTCTGGGCATACGTGAACCCACCTATCCAGTCTCAAGGGGATGATTGCGGGAAGTCTCTGTTTGTCCGACTTCGGCAGTCTTAAAGTAATATTCTTGTTCTAGTTGTGACAGGTACGCCTCTACCATGGAAAGAGTTAGCTACCAGTTCAAAAGTTGGCAGTTAGTCTGAAATGAATAGGTCTGTCCAACGGCATAGAAAGAGAAGTCAAATAACATGCTTATTAGTGGTACGGGTTCTGTCTTAAGGTCAAATAAATCAGACGGGCTTGAGAAGCTTACATGCCAGCACAAAATAAGTGCACTCATCCATGCTGCTCCAACCGAGTGAGCCAGTTATTTCCTGAGTGTGAGAGGTTTCACAGTATACACTAGCAACTTGCTAATTGGACAAAAACCTGCCGAAGCAGAAGGCAGAATTCAGAATCCCGGAAATCTCTAGTCATTGATAAAATATGGCCTGCAGCCTGACAAGAACATTTTGGGGTTACTTCGTGCAAGAAAACTCAAAAACAGCTTATCAATACTGCAAGACTATTGCTGAACATAAGATTCACTTTCTGCCTAACTGGTCCCATAAGATGGCAAACAGGTTTTAAAAATCCTTTATGTGAAAAAGTGGGGTGCTTGCGAGGGGCCTGGGTCGAGCATTTGGCTCAGTTGGACTGACCATTGAACTCTGATAGCCACCCTGCGTCCAGTCTCTGCGTCAGCTGACTAACTGGCTCCGACAGTGGGCTGATGCCTGAGAGAGAGAAAATACCGAGTGAGGTCGACCACGCGGACTCCGTCCCACTGGCATTCAGAGCATATTCTTCCCTACAAACAATCTGATGCGCTCCTAAACAATCACACTATGCTGGGAGTCGTGGTTTGGAAAGCGACAAACTGACAGGCTAACTTGATCCTCCTCTCAGAACGATGGACCAGGCTTCGTCACCTCATTCTTACTGTGGCTTTACAGTACTTTTACTCGGATGGGTTCAGAGCTGTCCTTTCTTCTTTGTGTAAAGACCCAGTCCATTGTGTGCGGGCCAGACGTTTGCGACGCGCATAGACAGATCATGTAACCTTGTCAGCCATGGCGCCCGATCCCACCTCCATCTTCTTGGCTTCACCTTGACACGGCATTTCAATGGTTCTAGACCCACCATGCTGTGGAGCACACGGCAGATATGGTCGTTTGCGATGGTATAGCTGTTGGTGTCTGAAAGGAATTTTCTGGCGCACTTTCCTGCCAATCAGCCGGCTTTAAATGTATTCGAAAAGGAGGCAATACCAAATGAGCGCTTTTGACGCCAACTTTCTTGTCAACTGTTCCATGTGACGGCGGGAGATTAACTTGGCCGATTGAGTAACCGTGCAGCGCCTTAGTAACGTCTTCCCAAATTCTCCGCTGGGGGATCAGTTACAGGACCCAAATGACTCTCGGCCAATGCACCTGATAGATGCCAGATCAGCCCTCAAGATCCTCAGGTGCCTCTAGAGAGTATCACCCACTTATTGGACATCAAGGCGCACTGCCTTGCACTAGGCCAAAGGCAGTTGCCCTGACCCTAACTCTAAAATCATCTACATGAAATCTTGTCTTTCTTTTTTCAATGTTGTCACCGTCATTCCATAAATATTAGAGACCGTGTTAGAACGACGAGGATCTGGCACTTTGCCCCAATCTCGAGTGCGTAGTCACTGTTAGTAAGGCTAAATGAATACAAAAGTTTTCCCATAAGGCTAAAAACCAGCTTTTGCCCGTAAAACTTAGCACTACAAATAGAGCGACAACCTTGTATTTACTAGGCGCGATTAAAACTGTAAAGCTGCTTCGCTTGCGATCCGTACATTCTGAGTTTGCTAGGGTCGGATGTTTGAAGCTTAACCCGATTGGCAGAATCTTAGATTTATAAAACAACATCTATACCGCAATAATACACACGTATAAACAAGGTGGGCACGGTTAAAGACGAAACAAAGCATATCCGAGTAGAAAAAACAGATGGAAAATAAAACTCATGTGCAAAGGTACGATTATTTAAAACTATTGACTAGTTACCGTACAGTGCTGAGATTCCAGTCAATGACAAGCTATATAAGGTTACCCGATTATGCCTGGATATTTTTTCTTCCTATTTTGCACCTCAAAACAACATCACGTTTTACTTAACCAAAAATTTCTTGATCTGGAATTGTGGTAAATTATCATGCTCGTTATATCTGTTATTTCCATGTCATTGACCCCAAAGCAAACAGTGTCTGCGGAGGTGTATTCAGTGATTTGGCGAAATAAAATCATGTGGAAATATAAAAGTTTGCTCTTTTATGCAGTTGTTTGAAGAATGCTGCATTTCAACTTCTGGAAGCCGGATAACGTCCTATCACTCGATTTTGTCTGAATCGATGTAGTTTGTCCTTTAGTGCAAAATTCATGCAATAGTACTGAATGCCTTCAGCAACATGTACCGGAGACGTGTTCTGAATGCCCGTCTAGCCATCCTTTGGATCCTCAATCTCACATATTTTCATATATTCAGGACTTCCGAGGAAAAAAAGTGCTGCCCTAGTCTGTACAATAACTGAGGCTGAGAGGGTGAGACACTTCATTAGAACAAACTTATAGAGTTCTCCAGCCACCCTACCTAATTTTCGAAACTGAAGGGATTCAGCTAGCCGCACTTTGTTAGTTGAGAGGATTTGTATGCTAACATATTACACCAAATTTTCTGGCATCCTTCCACCTCTGGCCAAGGATACTACTGAAAGCCACAGCTAGTGATAGCACCAAACTGCACGACCTGCCCTTGAGCTGTGAACGGTTTTTGTTGGTTTCAGAGAGCTAAACGTGATACGCGAACAGAAGTACAGAGAGCGTTAAACGCGATGGTTTATGCTCCCTCGAAATACTTTCGTCTGCAACTCTATGTAAAGATCTGAACAAAGTTAGAAAGAGGGTCGATAGGTTATACACCCCTAATTTATGAGAGGGTCATCGCTGCGCAAAAGCATGTGACGTTGTTGGCAATGTTTGTTCGTCCAGTGTTGCCACTATGTCTTCAGACTATTATGCTGAAGGTAAATACCGATGAGTTCCCTCCAAACTAAAAATTTCATTGATTTCACCTCCCTAGGATGGCGACTTCTTGGCGGAAACTCGCGGACTGCTCGTCGCTGATTAGAGCGCCTTGCCGAAGTTAAGTTTTTCATTCAGCATCTCGTCAAAACAAGTTTTAATGGCATGATTAGTTCTCAATAGAGGCAAAGTCCAAGAGATGGAAATGCCTAGCTTTTGCAACCTGTTTTTTGATGCTAAGATCCATGAATATGACCCAGTTTCTAAGTCATGCCGAATAGACCTAGTTCTAATTCTGTACACAAAACGTCTAAGAAAGCCGGCTTTGCATGTGGATGATTTATGGCAAAGGAAATCTAATGATATCATCCACAAATCTCCCTTAAAACGGGGATTGCTCTCGCATATCCGAATCTGTTTCTTGATATTTTCCAGGAAAAGGCTAGGCGGGACTGAGCGTAATACACTGCTGTTAATCAGCATGTTCAGTAAGAAGAAAATGGACACTTTTGCTGCATGACTGTCGTAGCTCACGCAACTGTCGTAGCCCCAGGCTAGTTTCCATCGTACGGTCACACGCTCGTTGGATGGCTCCATCCAGCGGCAAATTGCGGTACAGCCTTCACATCCCGTGAAATAGTGTGCTTGTCTCGTTTGTTAAGAGTCCGCTGGTCCTCCAGAAATCCTGCAATCCAGTTAATACTCCCCGAGGTTCCATCGAATCCGGCCAAGTAGCCGTGCAGATATGTGTCAGGCGCGAGCCACTGCTAAAAAAACATATGTCATTTTTTTGCCTTGCTTAGCAAAGATACGTTAATTTTAAAACGAGTCCTCTGAATGTCCTCTTCTGTTGTCGGTATTGTTTATGTTTTTTAGTCGATATTATCATACAATGATATTTCAAAGCGGTCAAGCAATTCGCTGGTCAAGTTCCAGATCCTTTGCCCATCTCCTTAATTCTGAACTAATCTCCCTGAAGTTGTCCCACCCCATACACCGTGACTTTCGACATATCTCTTGCCGTACGCCGGCATATCAACATTCTGTATTGCCATTCTTGGCAGGATATCTTGCGTACGAAGAGACAGGAATATAGAGCCTGGGACCTGGAGTGTCCCGTAATAGTTGCTCCTTTTGGTGTAAACTTCTTGATTCTTGAGTAATTCATTAACTTAGAGCCTCACTTTTTGTTGACAATTTTGAATCCATACCTTCAAAATAAAGCGAATTCCTCTCTTCTCCTTCTCATCCTCCACTGATGGGTTTTTGGCAGCCTGTGTTGACTGGAGATCTCCGAACCCACGGATCCGAATCACACAGTTGTTCCTTCATCCATAACTTCATTTTTCTATAGAGCTACCAGCCGTTTGCTCATAAATAGTCCCAGATTGTGCTTCCCCTCAGATTTCGGCTTCTTAAATAAAGCTTTCCTGGGCATTCTCTGCACTGATGTGTGGGATAGCACAAATAAGGTCCAAGCTTTTACAGACTCACCTAGGATACTGAGCGTCAAAAAATATTTTTAAATGGGTACTAGTACCGTTCAATGCAAGTAGGCACTGAGTCCAAAACGTGGAATAGATAAGCTTTGCACGAGGAATAAGAACCCACTGCATCCTGGCTGTATCAGATGTGTTAGTAGGTTTGAGCCAGTGAACGTAAGCAACACTGTCTCATACTCTCAACCTTAGAAAATCAAGGTCGTACAGAGGTCCCAACAGTGCGTTCAGTAGCGTTCGCAGTTAAAGCGTAAAACCTGGAGAGATGAATCTCGTTTCCAGGAATTTAAGCTTGAAAAAAGTTTTTTCTGGGGGGTTCCCGGTCAACAGGAACTACCGGATATGACTTACCGAGTGGCCCGAGGGATGGGAGATCAGTTCATTTACGAAAAGTGGTACATACCAGTGTAAATAGTGGCTCAGCAGTTCTTTACTAGAACCCAGTAGCTGGGGCCTGGAGGTGAGAATGGAGGGTGAGAACAACGGCTCAGCACAGTTTTCTCACTATAAACAATCTGACGCGCTTGAAGTCATCACGGTGCACTAAAAGCCGTGGTTGGGAAGGTTGCCAACCGGAGGGATAATTCGAACCTCGCAGTTAGCCCAGTGTGTGTTTGTGTGGAGTGACTGACTGGTGGACTGGAAGTCAGGCTGCAATGACTCCTTTTTAATGTAGCCTCTACGGAAAGCCCACTCTGTGGGACCCGAACCGCCCCCTCTCCTTTTGTTGTGTAAAATCCAAGTCAGTGTGCGCTGTGGACCAGGAGATGTGGTTGTGCGCCTAGGTGTGAGATTTCGCCGTGCCAACCACCTGCGGCCTCTTAAACTTCCAGTCAACTGGACCTAGTCATGACACCGGGCCCAGGCAGAGGTGGATGAGATAGTGCGTCAGATGCAGCGCAAGGTTAGTATCATTGTAAATTAATTCACGCGCCAGTCGACGTCTCTGCTTTCACCCTGCTGTGCAGCACACGGTGGACATCGTCGAAATCTATGATCGAACTGCCATCAGAACGCTAACGTCGGACAGTATAAGAGAATACTGGAAGATGTTTTGCTACTTACCAGGAGCGTCTGCTAACATATGCTTCAGGGTAGCAAATACCGGCTTCGTCGAGTAAGTAATTTAACAGGGTAAAAATATGTCGACGGTGAAGGATTTTATCGGCTTGAAGAAATTCTCGACTTCTATGCTTATAAGGGAAACTTTGATCGGGTCGGGTCACAGAATTAGTCGATTCTGTTCCTATACCGTGTTATTAAGCCTTGTCAGTGTCCAATCAGTAGCATGGAAGCGATTGTTTTAGAAAATAGTTAACAAGAGTACTGGAAACATGTACGGCTTACAGCGTAAAAAATTACAAACCCGAACACAGTTAAAATTTGTTTGACGCAAAACTATTTACGAATTCTATCGGAAGAAATTGAGGGGAGTAGAGAGGAAAGCCTATCGAAATTACCTAAAGTCACAAGGGGTGGAAGTTACCGATCCAGCTAGGTTGTACATCAGAAATGGACCATTCCGCTTTGCCTTGAAGATCTGAGCCTATAGCTCACACAAACTGTTTTAGTTAGTCTTGGGAGAATCAAAATTACACAGCATGAGTCAGGGGGCCTTTGTATCCATCATATATAAGATACATTTTAACCACTTCCTTATATATTCCGTCATCTGGAAAATGTTCGCTAAGTGACATTTCAAAAGTGATTAATTAAACGCACTAACCTGGGTTGTCTGAGGCACGGTATGGAGCTGGCTTTTTACCGTAGGCATTTATAAGCACGTGTGACTGACACTTCTAACAAGACTCCGCATAAGTGATGGGAGTTTTGCAGGAAATAACATCCTCTTCAGATAGTGTTTTGTGGGATGGAGTTGGTACATGCAAAAATATTTAAGGCAGTCGTACAGTTCTTTGCATAGTATGGTATGCAGCGGTTAACCAACTCAGCTTGCACAGTATGCAAGGGCATCTGCATATGTTATGTGAGGTATATTTGCATAACGACCAGGTAAGAGGCGTGTTTATTCTAAAGAAAATATATGGTTTATGGTTTGAAAGTTAGAAGAAAACGTGTGAACGCAAGTTGCGTGCTAGTAAGTGCTCGTAAGTGTCTCAAATTCGAAATGCTATCTCTAGTTGAAATGTGCTCGCTGCTCGGTATAGGAAAATATTTCTAACCTTAACGCTACCTAAGTATGCGTTATGATAAAGCTATGGAGTGCAGATTAATAACCTGGTTTGGGCCTGCTCAATTTGACCTGTTAATCCAGTGTCATATACGGTGATATTGTGGATCTCCCTAGCTTATGATCCTCTGCTTCCTCTGGGAAATTCTTCCATTGTATGAAAATCTCAGGATAGGCCAAAGACTTAAAGGCTGGTTAATTGCTTCTCCGACAAAAATATCAATCGAATTTAACAAACAAATATGTATGTTTAGAAATAAAATCTTTTGGCTCTTGTTTATTTCATCCCAAAGGGAAAAGAGTCGAAAGTGATGGTGAGACGAATGAGTGACGAGTCCGAGGAAATTTAATGGTCGCCACTCCTTACGTTGGACTAGTTTATCCCTTATTGTCGGCGAAGTCAAAGCTGAGAACTCCTAAGAAGGTAGAGGTGCGTGTCAAATAGAGGGTCGCTACGAGATGCACAAAGACGACCGAGACAACAACAGCTTCACTCAAAAATTGCTGAAGAAACTGTTCTAAATACCTCCAAATGAACTGCGTTAATGCACACTAAAGAGAGGAAAAAGCGTGATAACCGAAATCACCAACAAACCAAGGTACTAGGTGCAGTTAGTAAATACAATTCTTAGCGCAAAATCCATTGTACGTTAAAAAGTTCGAGACGGGATCAAACACCTGCCGACGTCCGCAGAGGACTTGAAGACAAAACTCGGCGAAAAAGGGTAAACAGTCAACTACAGCATTGCATACAGCTAAAAACGTAGTAAATTTCCTCCATCTGTACGATAATTCGTAATCATCGCTCCGCTCCGTTTGCAGCTGATTTTGCCCGCCTAATGTCCCTGTTATCTGAATCAGTTCGTAGACACGCCTCTAAGTCTATTCCTGTGCACTTGTGTAATCGCTGTGAGGTCCCGCTGGAAAACCACTTCAGACACTCAAACAAAATAACCCTGGATACAGGCATTATCTCGCGTCCGGCCTGAAATTTAAACTTCATCCACAACCACAAGGCATTTGTTGGAAACTATTTCTTGGCGGAGTATAGCTGCAAATGAGGAAAAAAAACAGTCCTAGTACAGATCTTGGTGGGACAATAATAGGCCAAAACAGCTTAGGCGAGATGGCATCCCTAGCGCATATGTGAGATGTCCTATGATATAGAAAATCCTTAATCTAATTAGCTGAAATTCCTCCCAGATAGAGCCATAAGACGTTTTCATAAGCAGCTGGCCATTGACTGTGGCGAAGACCTCGATAGCGTCAGTACCACCAGGCCATCTGTTTAGAAATCCTGCTGCAGTAAGAAAGTTCATGACTCATGGTTGTCCATTAAGGCAGCCATGATGGATTTAGCTCATCCAGAAGGTAGCACACTGGGTCACGGATGGCCTTCTTCATAACTTGGCGCAGAGCGCTGGTGGGGTTGACTGGACGGTACTTTGTGGCCAACCGCGCATATCGTTGTCTGTGTGAAGGCCAACTAATGTTTACATCCTGCTGCTTAAACGTTATTAATACTAAGTCTGGCGTTAAGCGGACTGCACCAAGCAGTAGCAAAGACAACAATAAAGGCATTCAGGGGGGGGGGCGTATGCAGGAAATAATGTTCTGGAGTCTTGTCTGCGTTTAAACACACTATTGGCTCTGTTAATAAATTTTACATTCGAAAAACCGTTCTGGAAAAAACGGGCTTATGACTTCGATTACTTACATGGAAAGCTTGAAGTAGACTGTTTGCTAGCTATCGATGCGGCTGCTTTCTCGTGTACATCCTTGTACTACTTGTTTTGGCTATTTGCAAAAATATGACCGTAACATTATTTCAACTGATATTTGAGAAAAAGGTGCCCGTCTGATCTTTTAGCTGATTCCACACCGTTGCGTCAGAAGATATATCGTATTCCTTATGGACTTGCAAATATTCTCTTCGATATTGAGGCTAGAGCTTCCTTCTCTTGACAATTCGCGGTTGAATCTGCTGTGTAATCCCTATGTAGACGTCAGCAGACTGACAATTCACCTTTTTCGAAAACGCGTAAGTCACAAAATTATGCTCCGCTTAGGGAAGGTCCTCACCGGTGCATCGAGCATATCTTACAACCCCCGCCTGCGTAATTTTGAAGCCATATTTCGCAGAAATGGAGTATTAGAACGTCGGCACAATGTTATATGCTTAGTGTCCGGTGTCTGCCCCCAAGACGGAGAAGCAACTTCTACCTAATAGAGCCCTTGCCACGACAAAATATGTCTAGCGCACCAGGTCGAGGCAGGATGGAGACTGATTTGCCCTAAATTCGGAAGAATTAATTTCTGTTGGTTGGAAATAGTCTCGACAGAAAACGCTCTAAGTTACGGCCTCGTCTTACAGTCTCGTATCCTTTTATACCCTTTATCCGTACTTATTTCATTCATTATCTCTTAGAAATCTTGCACTTTTTTCACATCATCGGTCTTCTCGAAATTCTGACATTTATGTTATCCTGCCTTGTTTAATTTCCGAAGAAATTAATGCGCGAACTTGGAGTAAATCTTTCGAAGCGGGCCTTTTCAGGCACACTCCAAATTTTGATATCAATATTTGAGCTGAACTACATCAACTACTGTGGAATAACCGCTTAATATTCACAAACCGCCAACAGGCAGTCAATAGTATAGAACTGTGCAATGATTTGTCATACTAACAACACAGGTATTAGCTAAAAGCCCAGACAAGCGTGTTCCGCCGATCTTAGGCCGCTGCCTGACGCAGCTGGAGGATGGAGGTAGACAAACGGTTGGACTAACGACTGGGATTTGGTCAAGTGAACTAGTTTCACGGAAACAAGCGACAGGAAACAATTTATCCGTGCAATTGTTACAACCGGTTAATCTACGCGGGGAGCACACCCACGCCATATGTCTTATTAGTCATTTGGACCTAAAAGCAAAAGATGAACGGCCTCTTGGACTTGGGCCGAGTCCTCGGAACGTGGACATGTTCTATCAGGGAATCCCAGGAGTATATTATATCCTACTATATTTTTAAGATAATGGAGATTGACGTGGTCAAATGTGGGGCTAACAGCAGGAGACGCCGTTCATCCCGTTATGCGAAAAAAGCTCACGGGACGTCGTTTACTTGTTGGATTGCTTTCACAGTGTGGCCTACGGGGGAACCTACCTATGCTGAATTTATTGTAAGGACTTGCACCACCGTTAATGGATTGTGTCCTAAACAAAATCTGACTGATCTCTGAAACTGCTAGCAGGGGAGTGTTACCAGTTCTGCTTAGCCCTTTTTCCTGCGATTCGAATGTTGTTGGTACTATCGCACAGTTTTTAGACGCGGCGGTGTGTGTAACCGCCAACTGCTTTGTCACTATTTTGCACAGATTTTTACGGTGCACCCTGGGTCCATATGCGTAGATATTATAGAAAAAAAGCAAAAAAGCTCTTATTTCCGGGTAATCTTAGACTTCTGTTTGTGACTGATCAACTATTAATAACACTGTCCGCTTTACACTGAATACACTTTATAATTCTAATTCAAAGCAAGAGTCATGATAAGCACTGCTGAGGAGAGGGCCGCCCCGCCTCTTCTGGGATGATGCACTCCTTTAGGTCAGTCTCAGCATGGATTTCTAGAAAAAAACGCTGGGATACAACTCGGGATGACAGCTACGAAGACACGGCCTCGGATTCATTTGCAAAAAATACACCTAAATTCTATCACACTGAAATATGTTTTAGCAACCTACAGGGCAAACTCAGACGCATTTTAAAACCAGCCCAATACTGTTGAGGGAGTAAGTTTTCTTTATTTTCTCAAGGACCCTCATTCGTGTCGAGAGAATTGCAAAGTAAGTGAGGTAAACAGAGCTACAACATTGTGATAACGGATGAAGAGGCCTCTGGTAAACGCAGTAGGTCTTCCCACCTCAATCGATGTCGCAAAAAACCACCTGTAGCTCGTTTGCCCCTCTAAGTGTAAATGATGGAAGTTTTCTAGCATCAAGAGAGGATAGAACTAGGTCTCTCTGTTTATCGCCATTGTCAAATTCCCCCAAATATGCCGGCTGCACTCTAGAGAACTTGGTTGGATGCAAAAAACTAGAACTCCCAGCTGGTAGGGAAAGGAATGTTCGGCGGCAGAGAGTTTGAAGCCAAAGCAAACGCCCAATGGATCCCGTGGGCCAGTCAGCTGACCATGTGACTGAAAATAAGACAAAAGGCGTTTTTGATAGTGAGCATTACGTAATTGTTCAGTATCTGACAGAGGGAAGTGGTCTCGGCTGATGCTTATTTTTTCAACACCTGGTGGACAATATGCTTTAATCGAGTCGAATAGTGGCCGTTCGTACGTCTGTCAGGCTCGAAAGAAAAGTAGTGACTAAACAAAAGCTGTGCGTCTGCGGGTTATTGCGATTGCGTTAGACAATAATGAAGGGGTAAAGTTGCTTCCGTAGAGAAAAACGAGTTTCCAAAATTATCTCGTGACTACTATCTAACCGAACCTATGAAACTGCGCGAATTAATGACAGCAGAAAATAAAACCGGAAGAAAGAGCAACCTGGATATTTTTAAATAACGAATCACAGAAAAAATTTCTTTCTTTGGACCCAGCCCGTGACTAGGATGGCTGCTTGACAGACTTGCGCAACACCTGTCGCATTCTACCCTCCTGCATACACAAACACGACAGTTCGATCGTCGTGGACGCCGATGTCCGCCGTACGCCCCAGAGCATGGTGGGCTCATGGACTGAGAGTTTCACATAGACTAGGTTATATTGATAGCAGACTTGTGCTGCATCTAC
>CACRXP010000103.1:999347-1031375 GCA_902702965.1 Spirometra erinaceieuropaei | reverse complement strand
AAGATATTTGAATAAGCCGCCACTTCCAAATTTGAAACACGTCAGGAACGGTAGGACGAACAACCAAAAGGGTAGAAGGAAAGTAGGCTCCGCAGAATGCGGGGCTAAATAATGCACGTGAGTGTTTGAGGAGTATTGCAAATGCACTCTAGTGAACACGAAAAAAGTAAAATAACGCAAGTGTGAACGCTTGTTTTATCTGAACGATGGGGAAATTCAGTTATGTAGTATAAAAAGTTTAGGCAAATAAAAATACCTATGTAAGGGTTATACGCAATGATGAAAAGCAATAATGAGCAGAGTAGGTAATAATGCTGGACGCCAAAAGACCCAACAAATACTGAGTCTACACACCGACCGATATGTATTCCGGTGCGGCCGATGTCGAAGGAGAAAGCTCTACTGAAGCACTGTTTGAAAAAGTAAACAATAGAAGCTGCCAAGCCTCCAGTTTTGTCATAAAGAAATCACTGGCAAAAGGAAGCATAATAGCAATAGATTAATGCAAGACGTACAAACCTCTCCAGTTTGAAAGCTATGAACACTTTACAGTCATTCATACCAAACACTTCAAGGATCCGACCACGCGAAACACACCGAGGCGATTGAGACTGAAATGGAAACCACACGAACGAGAACCAGTGTAGGGTCGAGTACCATTGGCCCACGCATACGAAGTAGAATATCTTCTGTGGTTTGGCCTAGACAGTGTTAGCCTAAAGAAAGCGTGGGAAATATTCTTGTTGCATATTGCGAAAGCATATCCGGTGCAAATGTCCCCAGGACAGGGAGCATGAAGCACTCCTACCTGGAAGTAAGTTTTTGTGCATAAACTCAAGTAAATTTAACTGTCTTATTATCGGTTATGCGAGAGAGTGCGTCCAAGTATTTTTGAAGAAGTAAATAGTTCACGGCGTACACCTCCGACACCAGCAATCGATTGGAGATGTCGAGGAAGCTCATCGATTGTACTCCAACCGAGGCAAAATAAGCAAACACGAAATTGACGATCCTTGCTGTAAGCGTTGTATGGCGAGTACCAACATGGCAGAGAAAGGTTAAGCTAGTGTTCTCGAAGAAATAAGTAACTGACGGCGTGCACGTCCGACAACAGAAACCGTTTAGAGACATCGATGAAACCGAACGTTTGTGTTCTAGCAGAGGATAACGAACAAGGGGAGAGCGCTAGATGATACGCAAGAGGAGACCTTCTGTGACTGAAAATTGATTAACATAGCAAGGTCTACTCAAAAAAATATAGTAGCCGGTCACAAACACCATACTCACCGAGGCTACACAGCCTATCCCTGCGCATCAATGTTTGCCAAAGAGAAGCAAATTTGAGCGTTGTCGAAAACCTGTCGACAAAAGATAAACTGCAGTCCAGCCTAACTTGGCTGGAAGAGTGGTCCAAACACTGCCTTCTGCGACTTATAACAAAGACATATTTTCCACGATTATCGGAAAATTTGTGAGGCCCCATTCGAAATACGCCGTAAAGCCTTAATCGTCTTCGCCTTCTGCGAACGAACCTTTTTCCTTTTCAATGACAGAGCATACGAATAGGTCAAAGGGACGCCGATGGGTTCAGGGATATCCAGCATAGATGCAGAACTGGTTTTCAAAAACTGGAAAAATTCGTTTCTAACCAGTGCGAACCTTATTTCTGGCGCCGATACAGGGACGACATGTTCGGCATAACTGAAAGGAGCAGACTAGCATACTTTAAAAACCTGTTCAGTGGCATTTTCTCCGACGTTCAGTTCATAGAGCATTTGCCTTTCAGTGACGTCCTCATCACACGCAAACAGCACACCACAGTGTTTAGAAATGCGACTAACACTAATCAAATTGTCAACTACCATAGCAACCCCCTGATGGAGCATTAAAGCGGCTGTGCTAGAACACTCCTTCAAAGGGTAAAAACGCATCGCAATGGACCGGAGGGAGGAGTACGAGAACTACGACATCTTCGGGACCAACTGGCAAGGAATAGACACCCAAACGGCTTCATTAGCATTTGTCTTAGTACTCGCCCACAGAAAACAAACGGAGGAGAACCGTCAGCACTCTGGTACCTCTACCGCATATAAAAATATGTCTGAAGCAACGCAATGTATCGTCTTAGAGCTCGATGTGCGTACCAGAATCATGCAAATGAAGGGCCGACTAGACGCAGGTTAACAATCTGCTGTAGGTAATCAGATCTCACGCCAGACCGGCGGCGACTTAGCTTACGGATAAAAGAAAACAAGCGGGTAGTCCGGGGAGGTGACCCACTGTTTGAGGTTGCTACTGACGTCCTGGAGGTGGGCCGAGAACTCGACATAACGAGCACGCGCGACAGCAATAAGATGAGACGGGAACTGCTGAAGGCAAGAACGTCAGGCACCGACTGCATTAGCAGACACATCGATATCCCTCCCTGCTACCATGCGCCTCGTTCACAAGGCCAATAGGCGCGACCCACTTCGCAGCGAAGGACGAACGCCGTCAGGACGTGATAAGTCGTGGACCCAGCCTTATCGCAAACGCAACCCATTACACCTCCGCCCTTACAACCCTTCTTCTTTGATCGACTATAAGAAGTGGTCATTTTTTGTTGCATTATTACAGTGTCTGATGATGGCCAGAAAATGGGCACTGGGCGAAGTCTTCACGTACGAGCAAGCGAGCGACCTACTGCGACCGTCACGTGAACCCACCTGAAACACATCGTCGCTTTCATTTGTGAAATTGGGCATTATTCGCAAACTGCCTTTTAAATGTTCATCATACCACATTAAATACAATCCGAAGTATTTGTTATAATTACGGATGCGAATTCATATCTGCGTTCATAGCCAAAACTTTGTTGCATGTGATAAGTAGCGAATCAGAAGTGAAAAATTATCGGTAATTACCTCATTCAGTAGATAACAACATTGCGAAAGAATGTATTCACCATATTTTTTCAGTCATAATAATACTACCCTTTACACCAAAGTCTCCTAACTCATACAATAGAAAGAACGGAAAGGCCCGATGTTTGTTTGGCCACACCAGCAACTCCGAAAACAGTTACGCGCGGGGTATTCTCGTTTGCCTGTTTACGTACGCACCGTCTTGTTGTATCGGCGTAGGACATGCTTCAAGGGCGTTTTCAGGAGAAACGAACATTCTTTATCTCCAGTATTTGACATTAAAACTTTTTAAGAGGACCTCAGTTTGTGCGAAACTTCCTCACGAGCTCATATGGGGCAATGACGACAAGGCATTATGATTATTATTCGTCGCTAAGTTAGGACTTGGGTGGTGAGGGAAAACGTCATTCGGTATGAGAAAATGGAGCGATGCAGGTCTGCATAATAGGTCCGTTCCGATGGAAGTCCATCAGAATGAATTCCCTTTCGGCTTCTCAGTCGGTAGATGACGGTGTCCCGTCGGTAGTCACGTGGCTACCGACGGGACAGCGTCAAAATAAGTTTGTAAAGCGTACGCTTTACAAACCTATTTTGACGTTATCCTGACAACTGCTGCTTCACTACACCCCACACAGCCAGGTCTTAACGGAGTCCACTGTAACTGTAGAGGCAGATTCATAGAGTTGCTATTAGATTATGCTATCCCATATATACTAGGTCCAAAGAAGTCAGATAGTCAATTTTAGAAGAAACTGATATTTCTACTGGTATTTATTCCTATAGCAGCACATTGGATATGGAGGGGTGGACGTACTTTAGTTTTACCGACCTGCTAATTTTTGTCTCAATTGTATTTCCTAAATTCAATTATGTATCATTGGATAGTGAAACCTTCAAACGTCGTTTCGTTGAAGGTCTACGCCGATGCTGGTATATCCACGTTTTGTTTTAGAAGTATATGACCACTTACCCACTCACTGTCGGCAGAAAACTATAGTTGTTTGAACTCTCTGCGCAGTGGTAAACTCTCGGCGACTGATAAGGAAGGATGATTTGATTGCCAATTGTTCATACGCCCCTTCCAGCCCCACAGTACACGAAGTTCTGTATGAAACATCCTTCATGGTGTCCTTTGTCTTTCGCTGATTTTTCACTGTCACGGAAAACACCTTGATGTTCAGAAAATTAAATCTTCCCCCGTCATGCTCCCCTCAAGCAGAAGGCTCGAACTGCTAGTTAACTCTTTTACACGATGTAAATTTAGTACCTTAGTATGCTGTTCATATTACTTAATCTGGCCCATTTTCGATATTTCTACATTCCGTATATTCTTGATTTACTATGCTTGGATTCATGTCATCCACCGCACCGGTCGACTTGACTCAAACCGGTGGCTACTACATGGTGGGCGTGGAAGGAGAATGCACCCGGCGCGTATTGTCCTCATGCGCATCCAGGGTTTATTTCCCCCTTTATGAAATTTGGTTCGTCTTTTCACTACCGCAACACCCGGATGTCACGGCTTGAAAGCCAGCATTTTGACCGGATATTTCTGTTCTTCAGTCTGTGCGCCAGACTGAAATAACTCCCTAGGGCGACTTTCACGACACTTATTTGACACCCAAGCCGGACAAAATCTGACACGTCTTTATGGACCGGCACGTTTAGGACACGCGTAGATGTGGGTCATGGCATATCAGCCACGCTGCCCGTGCGAATCTTCATTTTTCGTACTTTTGTATCGCCAATGTAACGCTGGATGTGGGAAGAGTGAGGTAGATGCTGCGAGCTTTAGGAGTCATCGATGCTTGCGGCAGACGTACTACCGTGCGTACGTGATTTTCGCCGTCTTTTCCGCTTACTCTACCTCAATTCTTCGAGGAAAATCCGAATGCCCGCATTGAGTGAGTTATCTTCTTGAATTTTAGAACAACCTATGCGGACATGGAGCCCGCCCCCAAACCCCCGTTTATTGCGACTATGAAAGTAGGTTGTTGACACACGTCCACAGCCCGATTCAGTTAAGAGCTTGTCTCCTACGGTGGCAAAGCGAATTTTCTAGACCGTTTTCTCTGTACGAGGCCCGCAAGTGGGCGAAAGACTACCTCCTCGCCAACGGGGGCAATGTGGAGACAGTTGAAAAGTTTATCGACTTCTTTCTGAGCATGGGCTACATTAGGCCTGTGTCAGGCAGAAATGCACGAACCCAGAAGTTCTTGTAAGTGTTATGTTGCTCTAGCCCTTTATATGGTCATTTTCCAGTTTCGATTCGTCAGCGGTCAGTTCAATCATGGAGTCTGGTCCCGCAAGTAAATTTTCTCATTTTTTGTCGTTTACCTCTTGCTTCGTAGGCAGCCGCACATTAAATCTCCTTTTTTCCCAGAATAAAAAAAACCAGCCCTAGTTCGTTTGGGATTATGATACCCGTCTTCGAATTCTCGCTTCCTTTCTTAGGTGACAGAAGACTAACCTTGCAGTTGCCGCCCACAATTATCACACGTACCGGAACACTTTCGCACTTCCCGCTCTCTGTGAAATTGCTCCGCAAGTAAGTTCTGTCATTTAATTCTTGATGAGTCTGGTATGACTTTACTTCCACGTTGACCTTCATGAGGTGCCCACACTTATGGCGGCCTCTTTCATGCTGTACTTGACCGTCTCCTTTTTACGGGCTAACCCCATCATGACTCGCTTTCTATCGAAGTCAGTCGGCGGCAACCCACGGGACAAAGTTGGATCGTGTGCTGTACCAGTCACACAGACGTGGGTTTCCTGATAATTTGCTCACTCGAGTCATCCTTGAACACGTACACTTCTGTTTGGCTAAACTCCGCCGTCAGCCGGTTTCGGGCAAGATGACGCTCCCAAAACCCCCTTTTACATGGCCTGGCTATGTTAATCGGCAGGTGACGAGGATGTAGTTGACGTATCCTTTGTGTTTTCGTTAAAGAATCCGTCGGAGAGACTAATTCAAAAAATGGAGCTGAAGTTCCACCAGTCAACCGTTTTCGGGCGGTCGATCTCTTCTTAGCCCAGAGATCGTGTTGCATATCCGTAGATAAACTGTTTTGACGGAGACGTCATATTCTTTTAGATGGTCTCGCGCAAATTTCAGAGATTTCTATGGAATTGAACAAGGATCGTACTCCTGCCCGGTTGGGTCTCCGATCTATCTAGCATGTGAATAGGTTTACCACTTCGGCATTTTATAAGAATTTAGCGTTTGGCATACATCGCAACAACTGTAATATTGACTGCTATACCACAAAGACAAATTCAATCTTCATTGACACCGCTTCCCACTCCTAACTTTATCATTCAGAGCTATTGCAAAGTCATATTGATCGGAGTTGCCAGCACCACGACCGTATTAGAGGTGGAAGCATCTTCGGGCGCCTGGCATGTTGGGACTATAGAAGGCGTGGTTAACATGCCTATTATTCTGGCGGTGGAGGGACGATGTCCACCTTGTGTTGCGCTACTCCTCGCGTAAGTTGCAAGCACAGGGCGAATCCTCCGGTTCCAATATGTCTTGCGCGACTTTGCTTTCCATTGTGAAAGTGCGTGCTCCTCAGTCGCTATTGTCATCGCTCCATAAGTAAATATTTGAGGCCGAGGAGACCAGGCTCCACAGCTCTAGACTCGACGTTTGGGTGGTTATCCGACCCGAAAGGTTGCAGTGGCCAAAAAATGACTTTTTAGTGGCGAGCCGTGATTGCCTTGACACGATGCCTCACCGGATTCAGTGAAATTTCACTGGACGCCCGATGTCTGTAGAAGAGAAGCCTGCATGCTCGACAATTTTCACTTTCGATCATTATACTTGAAGTCCAGCGCCAGACGACCTGTTTTTAGTGCCTGGTTTTTTGTCTGGTGAGTCAAGTGTTTGAGCCGTTTTTTCTCATTCTTTACTCTAACTTTGTAGAATCGTGTCCCTGTTACACGATAAAAGCGAGCAAGACCTGCACGCAGCAATCCACAGCAGACAGAACAACTCTGCAAGGACGCTTCTTCCTCTCGAGGCGTGTACCCTTTGTGCGAGATGGCTGCTGTCTGTCGGCAAGAACATTCAACTGAGTCTTCAGTCCATTGACGGGGATGCTTGTCTGAAACTCGCCCACGACCAGGCGCCACCACCGCCACCACAACTGTTGGCCTATTTGGACTACCTAGAGAAGTGTTAGTTTTGCCTGCTGCAGATACGATGTCATCTTGACCGTGCCCAATACTTCAGCGGGATCTTTCTTCAAGGATATATCCTGTTTTTTTTCCTTTTTACCCGCTCCCTCCGTCAGGGCCCAGATGTTCCCTGGTCCTGGAAGACGATGCAAACCTGAATGCAATGAAGCATTCGCTTATCTCGGCTATCTTAACGACTCTCCGCGCTGATGTCAGATTCGACTCCATTGATTCAAGAACTGTCAGGGTAATCAAGTTCGTCCTTGGTGAGTATTAACTGCCAGAGTCTTCTTCTCCCGCTTTACTGTGCGGATAATCCGCATATGAGTAGTCTTTTGCACCAATGTATTTTCGTCCCCAGAAACCAACGAGTTGCAGAGCCCGCTGCGACGGCGAACCACCTCCGAAATTCCCATGTCTGAGAAGCGGACGAGACTACGGTATGCTACTGATACTTCAGTGTCGAGGAAAAGTTTCTATGCATCTATACTTTTTTAGCGTTTACGCTATCGAAGGCCAAGTTTCAGCTTGTAGCAGCCTGGATGTTGGGCGTACCTTCATCGTCACAAGAATCAGGACTCAGTCTCCTTTTGAAGAAGGGGAAGGACACCAGAAGGAAGCGTATATTCCTTACAGCACGTCGATGGTGTTCGGAGTCCTCGACGCGTGATCGACTCACAGTCACGAGAACGATATAGGCGCAAATGATTAACCGTGTGTTTCATGTGAGAGCGAGTCTAGGTCTGTTTAGCGTATTTATTGGGTGACCACCGGGTTTGTGAACTACAGTCGACAGTCTTCGGGGCCAAATACGCACGTGTTTTATACGCTCGAAATGGTGGAACCTACTTGACCCTGCCAGCTGATCCAGACAGAGAGGCCTAATCACATTTTCGACTGGAGTCGTCATCTAGTGGCAATCGCCTCACACTTTCTCTCCATACTTCCTCATATTTACATTCCTATAAATGGAGGTTTGACCGGCGTCGTGTAAAACATGAATTCTCACAGGAAAACGATAACATCCGTTATTCTAACAACCGAACACTTCTACTGACGGATCCGTGAAGTATGCTAGAAATCGCATCTGTGGCATCTGTGACCGCGCGAGTACCGTATTTTCCAAGGTTTGCCATCGTAGGTGTCCGAGAACTGCCCATCCCTCTTTAGTATGCGCGTTGTTCGTAGGCCAGACTTCAGCTTTGATTTTACTAGTTAAAGATGTAGTCTAACACAAGATTCCGCTTGTATGTTTCCAAATGTTGCTGATACAACACGTTGTAGTTTTAGTTCCTGTTTGGCGCCAGGGTACAATCTGATCAAAAGCGATTTCTGAGTATTAGGTAGAAACATAGTCATGGAAATCACAATGGGTTTGATTTGGTTTCTCTGAGTGACGAGGTTCACTACTCTCCCGGCAAGGGCACAGTTGCGAATTGTGAAAACTTGGTTTCTGAGGCGGAAAATTATAGCAGCATCTATCTCACTCTCTTTTCCAGCACCTAGCATGCAATAACAAGACTAAGCCAAAACTTCTGCGGGTGGACATCGGTGCCGTAACTGCCAGAGCTAATTGTCCCGTCTGCGCGTATCACACACGATCCAAGGATAACTTGTTATTTTAATAAATCATAAATGGAATCGTAACGGCAATGTGAACGGTCACAATATCCAGAATCCAACTGAACCACAGCTGACTTGGTCTTTCCACATCAAATCATGACAATACTGTGTTTTTTTTCGGTCAAATTGTTTCGAGGATTCCTTCCTGTATGATTGGATAATAATAGAGCATGACATGTTATCTGCTAAAGGACGAAACTTTTGCGACATTTGCGCCAATTGGCAGCTCACCGCTTCAGTCCAAGTCCAGCAACGCTATGTGCGGCCGTCTTCAGCCTTTTGCTGTAAAGGTCTTCACATCGTCTTACCGACATAATCCCAACTCGACTCAGGCACATTTCGGAAATAGATAAGGAATAGTGAGAGCTGGACGCCCTTACTTTGCCCTGTCATCAGAACTGAGCATTGAACTCCAATCCCATGGGACTTTTGTTAGGCTATGTTATAATCGGTAGTAAAGGCCGACGTAAGGTCGTTGGTTGTAGGTTTGTGGCATGCGTTAGTGATTTCGCATGATAACAGGCACCAGGCTTAGACTCGTCCAGTCCGCTTGATGACAACAGGCCACTTGTGTGTAGGAGAGACAGAGCCATTTACCTCGCTTCCAGCACTCGCTTTTCCACTTCAAGCAGATCAATGCGTTATCAAATTAACAGGACGCGTTGAAACTTTTGGCTTGGAAAGCAGCCGACCGACAGGATAACTCTCCCCGCCCCTGCAACTATGGTTCGACTGCAATGCCTCATTAATGTCGCTTTTATGGCACCCTTCACTTCTACTAAACCCGAGACGGCCTCACTGAAGCCTAGTATGCGATCAGTTGGTGAGTGACTTGTACATGGCGGTCGCATGCTATGCCGACGCCTGTCTCCCATCCTCATGACCTTCCGGAACACGTTGGTCATGCGAATAGACGCCGCAAATGTCTGCCTCACCGTCAACCATTTCGCGTTTAGATCACTACCACTGCCTCCTATTCAGGACGGTGTCGTCCCCACCGCTCGAGATGGGTGAACCTCCGAATAGAGGTCAGTCATCAATGGCGGCGAAAGGCGACGACATCTAAATAGACCTGTATTACCGTTCAAACTGGGCTCGCACCAAAACAGTCGGGGATCTAGTTGAGCCCTAGCCTCGGGCCCTACAAACCGGCATACGGATACGCGCTCCCTCTACTTTGCATTATGTTCGTAATATCTGATAGTGTGAACCCAGTTCCGGCCGAAGATTCGCGCGGTTGGGCACCTACAGTACCTACTGTCTTTTAATTGCCTCGGTTGATGAGCTGTCATGCAAATACCACTGTGAGGACCGATAAAAAGATTGTTCAAGTCTTACATCGTTCCTTATTTCACGATCTTTTAAATAAGTGTTGGGTTCACTTATTGCCTTTTCTCTAACTGTTGTCAATGAGAACAGTGCTATCTAGTTTACTTGAGTATTTTTGATCGCGTTAGAGTATTCCCATCTTTCATATCTTGTGGATCTTGTCCTCATGTTGTAGGGCAGCCAAATTATTTGGCTCTCTTGCTGCAATGTCTAAGTCTCTGTGTAAGGCCCTTCGACATGGTAGTCCGACCTTCTAAAGTAATTTTTGGATGGTAGTTTAAGACCCACACAGATCTTTCTCTCCATGTTGGCGTTTTTAGTTATAGCTCCTGAACCTGTTCCGGCAAAAAAGTGTCCTGCAGATAGGAAGAGCCGCCCAAATTCAACAGAAGTGGTCGACACGGAGGCTGTCAAGGATCATCAGACACGCAAAAAGTCCCCAATAATCGTCCAACAAGAATAGTATTTCATCCCCGTAGATGAAGGGATTAATACAGATGGAAGGAGAACTGCTTACTGTCTGACGCCAACGACTCAGGTCTATAGCAATGTTTGAGCGAGTTTGTTGGGCCTCCGCGGAGCAACCTCTGGTGGTAGTGAGAGGTTGGTTGAATGTCCAAGAGGTGTAATGCTGGGCAAAGCAAAAAGAGGAACAGGGGCTGTCCGCTGAGTTCGTTAATTGCGGCTTTTAGGACGATTTGTTGTAGTACTTCAGAACCCACTCACACCTCTTTCCCCATATTAAATTGTTTAATATTGTTTCGTCCGGTTACACAGTCGTAGGATAGTGGTTAATGCGGAAGTTGTCTTCAGATCTCTATGAGATTTTTTAACGATGCCTTTCAACTTAACTGTGCCTTTGTGCCTTGAAAGCATTTTTAAACACACCGTAACCAGCTAGCTACATTTGCCATTAATCGTCTTTTCCGATTTCTGTTCGGTTTTGTAAACGAAACAGAATTTTTGCGCTCCTAAACCTTGTTTACCCGTGCACAACACTTTATTCTTCTAGATCCCTGAGCCCCAGCGTCCCCTTTCCGCCTTCTAACCGCCTACTCGCTTTACGAGGTCTTCGCAAAGGTTCACCTGTTATACAGCGAGCCCAATCCACGGTGTCAAGGTCATGGAGGTAGTCAAAATTCTCTCTTGTGTCGAAGATTCGCACCCTTTCCTGTCTTTCGCATGTATCTCTGCCCAGTCAGCGCCTCTATCAAATGCCACGAAATGGTCATGTCTGTGTCGGCAGTTGGCCGTTCTCATTTTTTTCACTTTTCACCTGGTACATTTCATTGATTGCATTCTTTACACAATCAGCATACCTCGGTTATTTGAGGTTTCAGATATGTCGCCGTACTTCGAATTTAGGTTTCTTGTGATTCAATGTAACCACTTGTTTTCGAGGGAACTCGTGGTAACCTGCATGTCTTTTGAATGTGTCGGTCTTTGCAGCGCAACCAATAGTGCCCTACACTGTGACTTTAAAATAACACGGTGCGCTAGACATTCAATCGGCAGAATCAACCGTGGGTGCATCATAATTTCGGACCTCAAACTGCCTATAAAATCGTGTGCAGCGGTGGCTGAGCATAAGCAGATGTCACTACCGGCCCGACTTTCATTTCTTATGCTCAGCGGATTTCAAATGTGTGAAACCAAGATCCTCCGCCAATATAATTTCTAGCAAGCGGCAAAAAGCGGACTTTCGAGGAGGTGGGGACTTATATGCGTCCATGCAGCTCAGATGCTAGGCTGTTTGGAAACAGCCTGCATGCGGAGGCCGACGTGGGTGCGAAAAGTTCGATTTTATCATCGATATGGCGTTACCATGACAGTTGTTTACTTTTCTCAACACTATTGAATTTTATCTTGTCTTAGTACACTTTGCTTTTTTAAATATTAGTGCTGACCAGAGTAACAAAAGTGCCCCTGTTCTCTGTTGGCTTTGAATAGCATTAATGGACTTGGTTTTTGCACCGGAGCTAGTAATTTGACAGTAAAGTGTCCATAAGGTCGTCCCTTGATAGAAGACGTTTTGCAAGAATATTTCTGTTCAGAAGGGATTTTATGAAATAATTGTCTAGTAGTCATGTACTAGTAGCAGGTAGGCTCAGGTAAATTTTACTGTTCCTCACCATCGACACGCCCTGACTGTTTAGTGCTACAAAGAATGATTTGCTTACCTAGTCTGGGATTAAGATCGTCATTTTCAGGACGTTGACATACACCATGTGTAAAATGGACCATCAAGTCTACAACGCTGCAGAACATACAATAGCGGAGTTCTCCCTCGCCTCAGTAGATGAGGAGTTGTCGTTTGGCTATGGTGTGGACTTCGATTCATCGGTGGTAAAGTGACTGGCTGGAGTTTAATACGTCATTCTCTGCGCGACTGAGCAAGTACGTTTCGCTTCTCTGCAGCACACTTCACTCAGTTGTCAAGTTTTTTGCCTCCTTGGTATGCGGGATAAACTCCCTGACGCGACATGAAATTCTTGATTTACCATTTTAGTGGGTTAGAATTCCCGCGGGGGGGGGGGTTCAGTCTCATCTGGTCACTATTCGTAAGGAAAAGTCAGGATAAAGGTCATGTAATAAGTTCACTGTATTTACCACCGTTTCCTCCCTCTTAAAACACTGGTTTTCGTGCAAAGATGAACACGCAATCACCTGGACAGTCTGAGCTTTTGGTCTCGTACAGGAGGCCATCATGAGAGACTGCGGCGTCAAGTGAGGAGTTTTGTAGTTAAACAAAAAAGGGGAGAATAGGAGTGGAGGGGTGGTGTTCGCGATAAGGCTGAGTCCACGCCATCTCATGGCGGCTTGACTGCGCGCACTAGGGAATTGAGTCTCGCCTCTTGGCCTCGAGGACGGAGCGCGTGATAGTAGGGGTTATATCAATGTTTCTGTTTCTGAAGTTTGCGTCAGATACCCAGGCCTCCAGGGGTTCTCGCCCTATCTTATTGTTGGCTCACGCCATTATCCGCGTGCTCGCGAAGTTGGATTCGTGGCCTTCCTCCAGGGTGTGAGTAACGACCTGAGACAGTGGGTCGCCTCTTCGGACGGCTTGTCCGTTATTCGCAAGCTGAGCCGTCGTCCAGTCTGTCCCGTATAATGGCGAAGACAGTCACGGCATGGGATCTGATAAACGATACCAGATTGTTCTCCTGCGTCTAGTCGCTCTTTCATTTGCATGATTTCGGTGCACATGGTTGCGGTCGGACAGTGAACGATACTCACGCCGGGCTCTGCAGCGATACGTTCCATTGCCTCATACGTTTTTTTATATACGGCAGGGGGCGCCGGAGTGTTGGTGGCTCTCCTCCGTTTGGTTGCCGTGGGTGAGTACGGAGGCAACGGCTGGCGAAGTTGTTTGGGTTTGTTCCTTACCAGTTGGTCCCGAAGATGCCGTAGTTCTCGTACTCGTCCCTCCGGTTCACTGCAATGCGTTTTTACCCTTTGGAAGAGTGCCCTAACACAGCCGCGTTTATGCGCCATCTGGTGGTAGTTAAGGACTTGAGCCATGTTAATCTCGTTACTATACACCGTGGTGCTGAATTCTCCATTCGGCCTGCGTGCGACGGGGACGTCAAGGAAAGGCAACTGTTCGGCATGCTCGTCATCCTTTGTGAACTGCATGTTTTGAAAGATGCTGTTAAGCAGGTCTTGAAAGTCTGCTAGTCTGCCCATTTCAATTATAAAAAACGTGTCGTCTACGTATCGACGCCAAAATGCTGGTTCATAATGGTTGAAGGCGACTTCTTCCAGCTCCTTTAAGACGAGTTCCGCAACCAGTCTGAATATTGGCGAATTCATCGGCGTCCCCTTGATTTGCTCGTATGTTCTGTCGTTGAAGGTGAAAAAGGTTTGTTGGCATTTGCGTAGAGCATCCCGTGCCAGGTCTTGTGGGATGGAAGTGAATGATGAAACCACACCAATGGATATCATAATTTGATCAAGTCGGACACTTCTTTCTCTGATGCCGGCCACGGATTGGGAGGCCGAATTGATGGAGGTCCTCGAAACCTCTCGGAGGAAGTTAAGTTTTGTGGGCCATCCATTTTGGTAGATTTTAAGTGGGTTCGCCTTTCAAGGCAAAGATCGGTCGAAGGGGAACATTGGGCTTGTGGATTTTGGGCAAGCCATAAAACCGAGCCAGTGTTGTATCCGTTGGTTTTATCTATCGCCATTCGTCTAGCGATAGCACACCGTCGCACCTGAATCGGTTCAAGAGTTCGGTTAGTTGACTGATCATCGATCTGACCCGCGAGGAAGGCGTAGATCTGTAGGACTGTTGATCGTCGAGGAGGGATTATGCCTTTTCGTTGTAGTCGATGCGGGTCATCACGACGGTGGCTCTTCCTTTGTCGGTTGGCAGCGCTATTATATCCTTGTCCATCTTTAATTTCTTCATTGCTTCTATTCTCGCTGGCGACATATTACTTGTGGGTCTATTCGCCAATAGTAGGAAGGTGACTTTTTGGCGCACAGTGTGTTTAGCCTCGTCAGTTGCGTGGGTTCTTACTAGCATGGCTTCAAGCACAGCGATAAATCCAGCTGCTTTAGCATCTGCCGTACTGGTTTCAGACGGTTCATTTTAACTCGTACCGGACGCAATTATTTTAAATTTGACGAAAGTATGTGGTTTGTCTTTCAGAAAGTCCTGGTCCTTCACAGACTTCAGTTGGCAAAATCGTTTGGTCGCTAGCACAACTGAATTGCCGGGGAGGAATTCCGCAGACACCGAAGAAGACACCCTCACACTGCTCATTGCCATGTTCCCTCCCCTTCTTCGCGCCATTCTGGTGGCCATAACTCGATCGATCAGGCGTCTCTTATCTACCCCCAACTATACCACTGGGGAACCACACGCCAATGCTGACTTCGTAAGGAACAACCGCGCTAATCTTCATATCATCAAGCCTGATTACGTTTATTTCGAAGTAGTTGTTTTAATTTAGATATATTTTCCTTTCAGTTTGCGTCTACTTTCTCGTCTATCCTTTTCCCTCTGTCATCGCCTACTGAAGCCAACAAAAAGGATGACTGGCGCGTCCGTTTTCTCTATCACTTACTGACTCCCAAAAGGCCTGCCCGAAGCTTTGACTGTCTTATTGCCTCTGTCTTCGGTCGCGACTGCAAAGAGATGGAGAAAGTCAGTCCCGTAGAGGTTTGCCCCAATACTGAATCTATTTTCTTATTTTCATTTTAAATGTAGATTTCTGACTTCTCATGTCTTTCGAAGGTATCTGGTGGGGCGTTCTAAGTATCAGTGAGCCATGGGAAATACGTGCAAACCAGTTTTTGTAGTAGTGGGCCGCAGCTGTATGAAGACGTGAGCATTTCTCTTGATTCTAATCTTCGCTGGAGATTCGCTCATTTTTAAGAGACACTCGTTCTCAATCCTCACCCGGAGATTGTCGGCTTCATTAAGCGTACTGCGGTGTTATTGTTTTGAAGAAAGGAACCTTGAGGACTTATTTCCTTTGCAGATGACTGTTTTTCGATAACACAGTTAAAGTGGCTTACTACTGCCCCTCCTCTATCCGCTACAAATAACCCTCTGACCATTTGTAATGCGCGAATGGTGGAAATAAGGGTTACTTGGATGAGAAGGATAAAATATCGGCAATCAGTAGCACAGTTCACAAAAACGCAAATTTCGCGTTTCCGTGTTTGTATTGTTTGAGTTTATCGACGTGGACTCACAAGGCTGCCAGTGGTATATGGAGAGCTCCAATCAAAGTGATGGCGATATTTTATTTCCAAAGCTACCAATGTAATAAACTGACTTAAACTGACTTACTGTGCTTAATCGACTATTCGGTTTTCTGAGCAACCAACTCCGAAATTGACACAATCGCCTAGGCAATTCAACCATTGACCGTATGTGCTGAGACAGCGCAGACATTAAAGTCACCGATGTAATTAAATTTACAAGAGCTCTGCCAATAAAGGCTATTAATATGATTGTAAATGAATAAGAACACCACTCCAAATAAAGGATGATGGTTACTGGTCTGAGAGCCTGTCGACCCATTGTTACGGTTCAAATGCTAAAATCTCATGTATAATTACAAGCTAGTAACGCGGGCACTCCGAAAGTCAGATGCCGATAACTTTGCGGGTAGCGTGCCGATCCAGGGTGTGCCGGACCTTAAAGGCGCTTGTATAACTAGGCTATTATGAACGACACGTCAATCAAAGGGTGCTTGTGCTTGCAGTACTGGCCTCATTAATTCAACCTACTGAAGAGCCATAAGTAGAAATCATACATCAATATGGTCCGGGGTGTAATGATAAGCAAGCCTTAGGCAAACAGGTTTTCGTCGGCCGGAGGGCCTCTCGAGACGTTTTTTTAAAAATGCTTAACTGATGCGTCATGTAGCATGACGAACGTGTACTGCGCAATAATTTGCAGCTTAAGGTTGTCTCTTCTTTGTCCCTTGTCCAGCCTGTTCCGGACGAGCCTAAACAGACCAGATCGGTTGGCCTGCAGACCTCGGCTCCAACTGGTGAAATCTGCAAGGCCCTGTCTGCCCTGAGCCTTACCGCTCTGGCGGACAGCTCCAGCTCCTCTTCTCGTCCGTCCCTGGTTTCTGCACCCCTTGGTGACTCTACCAACCTCTCACAGACCAGTAAAACCACCAAGGCTTGCTCTGCAGAGGCTCAACAAATTCGCTCTAACATTGCGATAAACCTGGGTCGTTGGCGTCAGGCAGTAAGCAGTTCTCCTTCCACCCATTTTACTCCCTTTATCTAATAGAATGACATCATTTTTTTGCTGGACGGTTTCTGGAGACATTTTGCATTGGCAGAGGGGCGCTCAGCGATCGTTCTTACGGAACTCACTCGTTCCGTTGTGCCTTATGGGCTCTCTCTCTCTCTCTCTCTCTCTCTCGAGCCCAACCGGCAGCCGCACAGCGGCGCATGATATAGGTAGAATGGCATTACCGGCAAAGACGGGAGACTGGAATGGCCACTTTCGACTTATTAGCCATCATCAGCCAGCCATGCCCAATCCCGAAATGTGAAACACTTGGAGTTCGATCTCGTGACCTGTTGGTTCGAAGCCCAACACCTAGTCGCTGAGCCACGGGCTCGTTTTCTGCATATCGGATGACCCTTAACAGCGGTTTCTGTTGGACTTGGGCGATCCCCCTTATGTGCAGGACAGTTTTACCTGAACGGTAACTTATAGAGGAGTCTAGTACTGTGATATTGTTTAGCATGACTCGGTGGCACACTCCTACATGCGATTTTTGCTGTCTGATTGCGAACTTTCATGAAATTGAAGAAGACGAGGGGCATAGATTATGTTCTGGTTCGTACGAGTGCCCATCGATGACTGTTGGTAAGTTGACTTGGACGAGGTGGCATAAATTGCCCTCAAGCATGTCCTACAGTTATATTAGTCAACGTAACTGTGCGTTTTTTTCACTGCTGAATTCTGCTAACCTGCCATACCCTGCTTTCAATCACTTTTATTTCCTTCAGCTCACTCTTATCCACTTATTGATCCCATGTCCGGCTGCATGCTAGAAATTCCAGGTGTCTGGTCTCCAAAGCAGACTTTTTTTGCCCAAGAGCTTTGTTTCCGCAGTCGTTATTTGAACTTCATGTTCCCTTGTAAGTAGCCTATCAGCACAGACGGTTTTTGTCTTAACCAATATGCCACCATTTAGAACTATATTTAAAAACGCTGATATGGAAAGAACGACCTGCGTGGGTTTTAAACTACTACCTATAAATTACATTAGAATGCCGGACTACTACGCTGAAGGACCTTTCACAGATACTTAGATCTTGCAACAAGGTGACCGAATAATTAAGCTTCCCTACAACTTTGGGACAAAATCCACGAGTCATAAAAGATTGAAATACTCTCAAGCGAACAGAAATGCTCAAGTGAACTAAATAGGAATGTTTTTATTGACAGCAGCTAGACAAACGGCCATGATTGACCCCAACACTTATTTAAAAGTCCGTGAAATATGGAGCATTGTAGTTTTGCTTTTTTACTACTTGTGCTTGGTGCGGCTTTAAACATACCTGATCTAGCTGGCGTCGATGATGTCACGTATTGTGCCTCTCCCGTGTGAAGATTTCCGGGAGCGGATCTACATACCTCGACCCGTTCTCTTCTCCATCGACGGAGACAGAATACCGAAGTTCCAAGAACCACTTCCATCTCCTGACGAACCCCATTGAACCTGGTCTTAAGTTGGCCTTCTCTTTGACATCTCCAGACGGACATCGATGCCGGATCAAGGGCAGTACAAATGAGCTCTTGAGGCGGACGATGGGGAACGTGCCCAAACCATGTCAGTCGCCTTTCTTGGATCGCCTGAAACATCCTCGTGATATTGTCGGAGCGAGTGCGGACTGTCTCACCTGAGACAAAGTCGGTGTACTTCACTCACAGGATGGTCCTCAGATAGCATTAGTCAAATACCTCCAGTATTCGCTCATCTTCCACCCACAAAGTCCAGCATTCATAACGGTAGAAGAGGACTGACCGGACGGAAGCACGCTACAGGCGGACCTTTGTGGCTATAGAGATGTCGCGTCTGGTCCGTGAACACTTCTTAAGGACTGAAAACCCAGTGAGCAGCTTCGATTCTGGAGGCAGTGTCGCCCAAACTCTGTCCATTAAAAGCAGCCTCGTCCCGAGGTATTTGAAAATGTCTACTTCAATTTGACAGCCATCAGTCCCGAGGGGCGCCTTGTCCTGGTCAGGGATGCAGCCCGAAACAATTTGCTTTTCACACCGTTAATGGACCAACCTACCTGTGACACCACGGACCGCAAATCACCAAAATTTGGGGTTGGCAAGGCGATATCGTCGGCGTAGTCTAGATCAGTCGGCTGGCGTCCGGGTGCGACTTCCACACCTTCAAAACCGTCAGGTCCCTTACGGGAATCCAATCCATGGCGCAATTTTGATCTTCTGGCCTACTATCGTGAGCTACCAGTTACTTCCTTACCAATAGGGTGCTCAGTTCCCCCCAAGTCTATTTTAAGCCTGACATCTTTATTAGGCATAGAAATCAGGGTAGGTTTCCTTTTTAGGACTCTTTTTATATTTAAATAAAGCACCTTTAGACGTAAAATTAGAGACGATCAAGAGACTACTGTTTCTTCTCTTCACCTACAAGGATGACCATCAGCGCCTAGCCAAGCTGGAAAGCTCAGCAGAACTCCTACAGCTTCTCAATCATATCCTTCTCGACCGATCCATGGATCCACGCGTAAAACTTCGCCATCTCAAGCAAGTAAGCTTCCATTCCCGTTTTTTTTATAGAACGCCCATGCAAAGAGTGATTTTGGGCTTAAAGGGATTTTGAAAGCAAAACTGGCAGCTCTTCCTGCCAACGTTGTTGGTTCTCGCTGGGTGCGCCTAACAATCTGCCCGTTAACGGGCCGGTCAGCCGACAGCGCCGTGCGATTTACTATTCGACGCTAATACCAACCCTTGTCCAGCAATCTAGTCTATCTAGTTAAAGAACGATCATAGTTTATTAACTGGAGGGGCTAGGGGTCCACTGAAAATGTGACCCCATCTTTGTGGTTCGTTCTAAATGTTTGCCTGCAAGACTGTTGTCAGTCCTGAAAGGCATTTTATTTCAAAGGTGCGGAGTCATGCTGTTGTGACGAAACACAGCAAGATATCCTTACGCGATGCCAGTAGTAACATGCGCCTCTCCTTGATCAGATCAAGACATTTGCTACTGATTATTTTGCATGTCGCTCAAACTAATTTTGGCGTATTTCTGACGAGGCCATTGCAGCTTTAACGGTTGCGCTCGTAACCTGAACGTTTGTCTTTCTTCCTCCTTACAAACTGCGCCAACCACAGCATTAGATTGTTCCCAGTAGTTCACAACGTACTTCCTTTCAAAATAAGCCAACACACTTAGTCACATGGTTACTGTGTTCGATCTGCTTTCTCCTGTTTCGCGACTGCGGACTTGCGTTCTTTTTCTCCGTTCATTGTTGTTGATGCACCAATAACGCAATGTTTTCACAATCTCTGCCCAGTTTCAAACTTCCCACGGAGATGTCTTTTGGTTGCGCTTTGGCGACGTTCAAACCGCCAATGACTACTTTCGACGCCTCCAGCAACGCATAGACAGACTTCCGACCTCACCGTCTGGAATCTCGAAACTCGGCAGTGCCATCAAGGTCAAAAAAGGATCCCTTCCTCCCACATCTTGACTCCTCCCATAGCAGTCAAGCAGCCTTGTAACAGCTCTTGCACTTTTGTAGCTTGTTATTTTGGAGTCTTTGCTTTTTAATACAGCTTGCGTTCTTGCACAACTACCGCATCTCTTTCTGGTTCCCCTCCGATGGCATGTTTAGTGCCTATATATCTGCCCTAGGGTGTCTGTGTGTTGAAAGCCAAAACGAATGCTTTCCAGGACACACTATTGCGTTAGCTAGTTGCTCGGTGCGTAGTTGCAGTTCCCGTCAATGCGCTAGGCGAGTGGACGACGCGTGTTTCGTGTCCAGGAGACCAGCTCGCGTCTGATCTCACCTTCAGTCGGCTTGACTTGTTTTTGCTGCTGGCTTTTACCGAAAAGCGCAGAGGGTGAAATGCATTTCACCGTTCTCTCGGGATACTTGTCTCATCCAGTGGGCGGGTTGTGTAAACATGCACGCTTCTTCGGCTCTTACCTTGTGTTCGCCATTTCTAAATAAATATTTTTTCAGTAACTGCAGGCTGGACGCTGTGTCTATCTGCACCTCTGTACGCATAGCAAACGCGTGTTGCCCGCTCTATAACAGGTCGGTCCTGGATACTGGACTTGACGCTTCCATTTGAATACCCTGGGTTTTACAGGGGAGGTCAGCAATGTTGAATGGGCTTTTCGGAATTGATCCTTTTCTGTAGGACAAGCCTCCGATGGGCCCATATCCAAAGCGAGGTCGGCCGGAATCTCAACTAGCACTGGTATGATAGTTCGCCTGTCGTAATCCACGATTTTTTGTCTTCACTAGATTATGGTTCGCGCGGTGAGTGATGTCTTTTTGGCAAGATGTGGTTTGGTATCCCAACCTGATGGACACAATACCGTTGGGTTTAGGGGGTTAGGAATTGGGGTTATGGGTTAGGGTTAGGGGCTAGCGCAACTATTTCTCAACCATTCAAAGTACAACCGCGCATTCCCAATAGCTGTTCTTTTGCATACAACTACTTGACCTCGTTGGCTGAGCGTTCCCCGGCCCCACTTGTAAAAACCCCTATTACCACCGGCGCCGTATTAGAGTTGATTGGGGTTTGTTCACTTCAGGTGGGGCTACATGGCCACATCCGACCGTCTAATTTGTGTTACGGTATGTGTGGTAGAACTAGTTGTCCCACTTCTGGCGTGATTTGTGCACTTATTAACACGTCGGGTTCCAATTGTTTTGCCGAACAGGATGGCCTAATTGTCTGTACGCGGCCAGGTGTAATAGGGCCGGAAGCAGAGTTGTGATAAACAGCGAAATGTGGCGACTAGCAGTCCGCGACAATGTGCATCGACCTGCGGTTTGCAACTGCTGCCTCAAATGACGTCACCCCACAATTCTTCAGACTGGGACCACGCACATTGCGAGTCTAGACAGGCCGGTGCTATCCGCTCGTTGTCGGTTCATGTTCCTTGGACTGGTTTGTACCATGGCATGTGATGACTAAACTGGTTCGGAAGCCGTGTCATTTGCGTGGGATTTAATTTTCGGACCCCGCCCTGTGAACATTGTTTCTTCTACGGGATGATGGCTGAGGGTCTGTCGAAGTCGCTGTTTCTAGGCTTAATTTCTATGGCATCGCTGATCGATAAGGCTGATGCAAACCATGAGTGTGCGTCAACTCCGATGACAATTGGGAGGAGAGGACCAATGCGCGGCCAACTCTCATTTCAGCTTCTCTTTTAGTTCACCAAGGGACTTCGTAGTTCAAAGTATCAGCAACTCCTTTCTGCTTTTCTCCCGCCGTGGAGGGACTGTACGGCCATCTGTATGCGCTCGTTACGCGCTGATGCATGCGCATGCACAGGCAGGAAGTGTAGCAAAACCGCAAAGGGTTTGGAGTTTACTTTTTGTTGCCTATTTTGATGTCGTTGTATCTTACCTTTCCCAAGAAGGCGCGAAATAGCCAAGGGCCGCCAAATTAAATGAGAACTGATTTTGTGATCATGCCGGTCTCAGGTTTCGGGTCTTTCGTTTCTACTGTTCTAGACAAGTGCTTATGGGCATGCATAATAACGCTCGTGGGATCATCAGTTTCTATTGTTTGCATAGCCGCAACCGGACATGTATCGTGTGGTCATTAATTGTACCGTTCTTGCTTTTCAAGCTTTTGTCAGTTATACTCCCCACTGGTCAATCGTTACAGACGCAGCATTTGCTCTCCGCCAAGCATCCATTCGGGACACAATGCTGCTCTATTCCTGCTCGCTGGACTACAATTTTGCCAAAGGCATTTGAACCAGCCCACTTTTTAGAGATGACGGCTATTAATGACGAGCCTGGCTCCTTGCCAAAGATTCCATCATGGGTGGTCTGATTTAGCGACCTCGTTCACCTGGGAAGATCATTCTGTAGTCCGCGTTAGGTTTCGTCCTAGTTTCCCTTGGTCGGGTTTTTTTAATTGTCCTACAGTTGACTAACTTCCAGTCGATAATTCGTGTGAGAAAGTTGCTTCTTTACTAGATTTTTCAGGAAACAGAAACTTTCGCGCTTAAAACTTCCTTGTTCATGCGAGACCTTGGCAAAAATCAAGTCGAAAAGAGGCAAGTTCTCTCGGGCAAATTTCAGTGCAAAAGTATGCAAATGCAGGGTGCCTCGGCCATTCCGCAGCAGATAGTCTGAGATGCCTGGAAAAATTACATAGGTCTACGCGAATTGCAGCCCAAGCCAAGTGAAAAAAAGTCGGACGAGGCAAATACCGAGTCTAACAGCCACAAATTATTACGGACACCCACGGAGAGGGACTGGACTGCCCTCCTTTGCCTCGGTCAGCCAACTGCATTGCAGGAGGGGCAGGGAAGGGCTTTGAACGCGGATGCAGCTGGTCGTTGTGTCAAAGTCTTGACATCTGAGCAGGGAATTAATGACAAACTGGATCGGTGCCGAGGTCGTGGCACGGTTGACAAGTTGGCTAAGGGCAAATCCGAGATGCTCGTACCATCCAACTTTGTCTTTGTCAGCAAACACTTCTTCAGCATTGACTGCTCGTCCTTGTGCGACCCCCCTCGAGGACTCTGTCGGGTCTCCATATCAAATCGAAACTGTTATCCTCGATTGTGCAGTGAGGATACCACGGCGAGCGCCACTTCCATGTGGCTCTGAAGGTAGTCCAAATTTTTCGACCGAAGTCGATAACGGTCTCAGTTAATACTGTGCCAGGCTGGTTTCAGGCTCTTGTTCCAAAGATTTGCTTTGTCTATTTCGCTTGACGCCTTTACCAGTAGAAAGTTTTATTATGGTGAGTTTTGTGTAATAAAACAGAGCGCATGATAGGCTCTCCTAGCGTCATGTCATTCTCCACTGAGTTCTATTAAACAGAACGCTTCTACGCCGACTTTTGCTCTCAGTAACTCAAAAGAAGGCAGTGGATACATATATAAAACCGTGCCATTGGCAATAAACACATAGAGACCTAAATGGGATACAACAGTGTGGGGGGCCGTAGTGTTAAGTGTACGAGCTTGCATATTTATACATTTTAATCAAAGTTTCGGGAGTTTGATGCGCGCTTTATGCGTCTGTGTGTGTGCGATTTTTAAATGAAACGGTTTCGGGGAATTTGGCCCCCGAAAAACACAGGAACCTCGGTATTACACGCCGGCGCGTGAAAATGCATGCGGGTGTCTCTTTTTTCAACAAAGCTGATTGTTCAATTGAAAACTCCACGTCCTTCACCTTTTATACTACAACAAGTTACCGATGACTGCCATTTTTGGCGCCGCGTCAAGTACAGTTCCATCTAGGTGTGCCCTCTTGACACGACTGGAGACCGGATAAATAGCTCAGACACCGCGAATCATAACACCGTGCACTCGGCGCTCTAATTTCGCTCAGACAGCAACAAATGAAAAGGACAATATTTATGGCTCATGTATATGCGAGAGGAGCGGTTGTTCGTAGCTCTAACCTTCTTGTGATAATTCCATATAAATTGTACAAAACAGACCCAAGCAGGAAAAGCTCGCCCTCGCCTTGGCCATAGATTGCTCTATTCGCGCGACCCAGCCCACCCGAAAGTGGGCTCGTACCCACTTTGCTAAACAAATTCGTGCATATTCAGGCGACGATATAAGAAGTGGGAGTGGACGTACGTAGATTAACGCAGCGCGATCAGATACTAAACGACAGATAGTAGCCTTGGCGTCTTGTTGTCAAGATATGCGTTAGGACAAACTGAGTACTTGTACACATCTCTTCAGGGTGTACTCTTTCACCCCCACAACACCAAAGGGGCGACCCATGAGTTGCCGAAATAAACTGCTGACGCCTGCCATTTCCTTCTTAAGAGAAAACCTATTGTGTCGTGCTCACAAGTTTAAAAGTCAGACACACATCCTTTCGCAGTTGCTTTACTATGCACAGTTTTTTTCGACGTATGAGTAATGAAAACATTGCACATTTCTTAGTGAGTAATGATAATTAGAAAACCGACAAAGATCGTCGAGAAAGACAACTTATGCAGATTAGAAATAATAGTTCGAGAAGCCTGCCCTTCATTCCTGGGCCCGGGGATACTCGTGGAATGCAATATTGTTTGCTGGGTGCTAAGGCACAATTAGATAATGTTTTCAAAATCACCACACAGCTAATCAACGAACTTGCCTGATTGCAGATCCTTTGACGCACATCTTCACCATTCAAGAAAATAGTCAACACTGAGAAAACGCGCCCAATTACTATCCGAGAGAAATAAGGCAGGAATGCGAGTATGTTGTTTTTAAACAATTTTTTCACAAATCACTATTTTCGCGTCCCTGTTTCTGCTTACTGGCGCTTCCACCAATGAAAAATTTGACTGGCTGGAGGTTGGTCTCATTTTCATTTCTAGTCCGTCAGAGATGTGCGATTGGTGAAAAACTCGAAGATTCTCAAATCAAAAGTCAAGGTCCGCCTTTATGGTCGAGCGGATACTCAGCAGGACCAGGGGAAGATGGTCCATCCAGTTATCCGAATTCACTGTGTCGCGTAGGAAGTTCTTCAGCCTTCGGTAAAACCGCTCAACCATTTCGTTCGCAACCGGGAGGTAGGCTGCCGTTAGAGCGCAAATTCAGCCTTAAAAGGAGAGGAGAGACTGGAAGAGGTTAAATTCAAACCGGAGACCGCGGCCAGTCGTAATGTTGGAGGGGCCACCGAGGATGGCAACTCAATTACTGAGGAAGACCTTAGTCACCACTGGAGCCTTAAATCAAGTAGCGGGATAGTCTCTGGCCACCGGATAAAGTTTTCCACTCAGGCAAGAAGGTAGAAACAGCCTTTGAATAGAGACAGGAGGACTACAATGTCCAGGTGAACATGACTGCTCTTTGCACCAGAGGCGAGAAAGATGCCGATGGTGTACCCTCAGCTCTTGCTGAACTGATGGACAAGATCCGCTCGTGTCGAAGCCATCAAGTTTTTGTGCATTCCAGACTAGAAGAGGCGGTCTGAGATCAGCCTGTCGGTGATCCGACTCCCAGTATGAAAGTGGTTATGCACGGAAGAGGCCTTGCAGCGGACACACATTGAGAGGCGGCGGCCATTGGTTGGTTGTAGGTCCTGGAGTTAGAGTCCGGAAATATATTAGTCATATTGAGAACCAGCACGACGTTGTTTGGCAGCCATCTCGGTGAGTTTGGTCTTGGGAGGGTGCTAGAGGTGAGCGATGGAGGGTCTGGACAGTACATCGGTCACCTCGTTCCATGATCCGCCGATATGGCGGATGTCTGAGGTGAGCTGGGAGATAAGTACTAGTTGGGGAATTCCCCGGGAGTTAAGCTTGCCAGATTTGGACTTGAGAACAAAGGAAAGGAGCTAGCTGTCCGTAGATAAAACCCATGGGCTTTTAGGTAGCCCCTATTGAGGGAGTGTCAAAAGGTCTGAAAGCGTGTGCTAAGCCAATATTAGCAAACCATAACCCTCCAAGTCTGGTATACGCTGGAAGACCCCTGACACCTGGTCCCTTGTTGGTAGATGCGCTTGCGTTCCCGCTGGGTATGCAGGTGATGGGCATGGCTGTCCAGTCGTCATCCTCGTCCTTCTGACCCCTGTTGGGGTGTTGTTGTTGGTGGTGATGAAAAATCCTGGTCCTGCCTGGATTTTTGCATACTTTCATGCAACTCATGCAACATATATATATATATATATATATATATATATATATATATATTACATGAGCAGCTCACTAAGAATGCAACAGGCCAGACGCAGACAGCAGTTTCACGGTCGTTACCGATCATCAGTACGTCATAGGCCTTATGAAGTGAGGTATATAAGCATGTCATGTGGGCGTTTGACCCTCACTGTTGTGGTTAGGATCTCACTCGATCCCATTCTGTCCGCCCGCCAGCTAGCTACTGGCGACAACGAACGCTGTGTCAGAGGACACATACCACATATAATACATGAGCAGCTCGCTAAGAGTGCAACAGGCCAGACGCAGACAGCAGTTTCACGGTCGTTACCGATCATCAGTACGTCATAGGCCTTATGAATGGGATCGAGTGAGATCCTAACCACAACAGTGGGGGTCAAACGCCCACTTGACATGCTTATATACCTCACTTCATAAGGCCTATGACGTACTGATGATCGGTAACGACCGTGAAACTGCTGTCTGCGTCTGGCCTGTTGCACTCTTAGCGAGCTGCTCATGTATTATATGTGGTATGTGTCCTCTGACACAGCGTTCGTTGTCGCCAGTAGCTAGCTGGCGGGCGGACAGAATGGGATCGAGTGAGATCCTAACCACAACAGTGAGGGTCAAACGCCCACATGACATGCTTATATACCTCACTTCATAAGGCCTATGACGTACTGATGATCGGTAACGACCGTGAAACAGCTGTCTGCGTCTGGCCTGTTGCACTCTTAGCGAGCTGCTCCGTTATATATTGATACGGGTAAAGATTCGTGGTCCAGATATTGTATCCCGTTCATCATCCCCCGAAGAATTCGAAGAAGAAAATGGGGCGAATTCATGGACCGAGTTATATCTCGGTCCATGAATTCGCCCCATTTTCTTCTTCGAATTCTTCGGGGGATGATGAACGGGATATAGATATATGTATAGGAACGCTGGCATCCCGAGAAATATAATTTGAAATCAAATACTTTCTTTGGGAAAGAGAGAAAACTTTATTGAGTAAATTTTTGACGTTGGTTCCACGTGTCGTCGTCAGACTAGAGTAAATGTGCAGGAAACAATTAAAATTTCAAACGTGCTACAGAATCAATCCTCATTTGGTGCCTCAGCTAGTAAGCTGCCGTCGTATGTGTCAGTCCGTATTGATCGGCTTTCGTCTCTTCCACATTTCCCTGAGATTCTTGTACTTGGCATCTAACCCGATATGCTTGTTGATGCATGACTCATTGGAGTGTATGGCTTCAAGAAACTCTCGGCCTTTTTTAGATGGGAAAACTCCGACGATGCGAGTTTTGTCCCATGCGAAATTGGACCCAGTATCAAGAGTGTGCATGGCCATTTGAGACAAGTGGTCTCGCCTCTTAACTGCAAGTTGATGTTCGTGGATGCGTGTAGAGGCAAATTTTCCCGTTTGGCCACAATATAAGGCATCACAGGCATCGCATGGGATCTTATAGACGACTTCTTTTTTATCCAGATAGTCAACCCTATCCTTAGGGTGTACAAGCTGGGTGTGTGTGAGATGCTGCCGACAAAGACAAGGGAGACCGGAATGGCCATTTCTGGCTTATTAGGCGTCATCAGCCAATCATACCCAATCCCAAGTGTGGATCACTTGAGATTCGAACCCGGGATCTTTGGGCATGGAGTCATTGAGCCACGGGCCCGTTGCCCTGTCGGATGTGATCGGTAATATTAATCATGACAATGGGCGCTCACCGATCAGGTTACGGAACATGCTCGTTCCGTTGTGCCTTGGGGCTCATACTAGAACCCTCGCAGGCAGTCTCACTTGGGATTCGGTATGATTGGCTGATGACGGCTAATAAGCCAGAAATGGCCATTTCGGTCTCCCTTGTCTTTGTCGGCATCATCTCATCTACGTCTACTACTAGTCGCTGTGCGGCTGCCTGCGAGGGTTCTAGTATGAGCCCCAAGGCATAACGGAACGAGCATGTTCCGTAACCTGATCGGTGAGCGCGCACCAACTCTCACTGGTGGCGGAACATTGTGCTGCCTCTGGACACACTTTCGCCTTCCAGAACGCCGAAATCCTAGGCCGAGGTACCGACCAGACAGCCAGGGAAACGCTCGAAGCCTGGCACACCGTGCCAACTTCCATCAACCGCTGCACGATTCTCCCGGCGGCTTACCAGGCCCTACGAGTGCGATTCAACCAACGGAATCAAAGGCAGGAAGTCAGGACCACAAGCCCAAATGAACACTGTTCGCGCCCAAACACCGATGACGGGGGTCAACAGGCCGATAAAGGAGACACAAGCAACGGGTCAGCAACCACAGAGGTGCACACGGGCAGAGGCAAACGGGCGACAATTACGAGAAATGCGGGTCAGGCACAACAAATGCGGGTAATGCAGACGAGGTCAATGACCGTTGCCATCCCGACTCAGCCCACCCGACTAGGAGACGAGGAAGGGACCGGCCAGCACGACAGCAATTAACTCCTCCCCCCGCAGCAGATCCTGCACGAATAGCAGTAAGAACGACAACACTCCCGCATGCTCAGCACCCATAAATACTGTGAGGCGCCGTACAGAACCCACCTCCGATGATGGAAGCTTGTTTGCTTTTGAAACGTCAGGCTATTAAACCTATGGTTCCCGAGATCGCCTCTTCTTTTCATTTATCCCCGGGGACGCGCATTTTCGCTTTAATTGGCAATATATATATGCGTATGGCAAACGTATTATACCGTTCTCCCGACATAGATACTAACTAAAAGCCCAGACACGTGTTTCGCCGACACCTTGCCGCTGCCTGACAGTTGCGAGGGGTTCGGCTCTTCAGTGGTCCCCCTCCCATCCCCTATGCAGTTTCTGGTAATATGAACCCTAGAGAAGGATCAAACGAAATGATTTCAGAAATTATTCAGTGTAGGACATGAAATTAAGCCTCCGGGACATGAGTTTTTAGGATCAGACCCCTCGGCCTTGGCTGCGCCCGCCTTCATTTGTCCTTGAGACATTTGTATGTGACCTCTAAATCTATATGCCGATTGAGTGCATTGCCTCAGAGGGTAGAGGGGCGCTCACCGATCGTTTTTACGGAACTCACTCTTTCCACTGTGCCTTACGGGCCCTCTCTCAGCCCAACCAGCAGTCGCACCTGAGACGGACTTTTAACTAACAGGTCGCGAGTTCGAGCCTCAGGTGTTCAACACTTCGGGGTTGGGTATGACTGGCTAACGACGGCTAATGAGCCAGAAATGACCATTTCAGTCTCCCTTGTCTTTGTCGGTGGTAGTGTTCTGCATATATAGACATATCGATTCAGTTGGAATCCAGTGCTTGGTTTCCTCGCCGGAAACAACTAATTACGCCGTGATATGGCTACGATCCGCATAAAGTCGTGGCTTTTATGGTACCAACTGACTGGAAAACTCAGCCCTTCTGCGGCGGCTCCCTATAGTTTTGGTCTTTAATTACAACTGCCTTCAAAAATGGCCACAGAGCCTCTTGAGAGACATATTACTGCGGGTTTAAGAGCTAGCGCATACGGGGAACGCGTGGAAGTGGCTTTGGCCTCATCAGCGACTGCGCGTGCACGAACTTTCAGTCATCATAATTTAATTAGGCCATTAAAGCACACTAGGCTAGGGAAGAGGGAATTAGATAGAAAGAGCTCGATTACTTACTATAAATAATCTCATATGCAATTAAACGCTGCATTCTCATAACAGCAGTGGCTTTTGTCGATTGCGTCTGGCGAACTGCCATGGAAAACGGAAAGTCGTCGCACACAGAATGAGAGGCATTCCAACTTTGCTGCATCGAACCACCTAACAATCAGGAGTTCCGGCTAGAAACGCCCCGGGAAGCATCTTACCGTCTACTATTCTAGCTACGACAGCATTGAGAGCCAATTGCGTTGGGAACGTGGATACCCTGCCCATTATTACACTCGTAACGTGCTTGGTGTCAACATGACTGCTGAAACCCTCTTCTACCATGCTTTTGTCAGGGCCCGTATTAAGCCTCCCAGTCGCCCAGGGGAGTGAGTTGCATGAAAGTATGCAAAAATCCAGGCAGTGAGCCGAAATTCCTCCTTGCAGCAGCAAAAGGAAGAGAACAAAATCTGGATATGGTCTGTATATGAAAATCGGCTGTTGTCCCAGGAGATTGGATCTCCTGACGAGACAAAGTTTTCACTGATAGCGATAAGCCACACCTGAAGAAGACTCAGTCTACCATGACGGCTGATGATTTCATTGACTTGCGCGCACAAGTTAAGGAGTCCTTCTTTGTGTTGTGGCACATGAAGCAAGGACGGTTGCGTCTGTTTTCATGCGCGTCCGTGCCTTGATTGCAATTACAGCCTGCACGGTCGACACGTCTGGGAACGCTGGCAGGAAAATTGGGCGACCTTGAGGCGGGAGTGAGCCAAACAACGATGGCAGACGACTGCAAATACTCCTTTAATAGCCTCCATTATCTTGTCAGGGCTGCAGGATTCCATATAGAATTTTAAATCGTCTGTCAACACTAGTGAGGACAACAATCGCCCTGTGGAAGTTCGGCTTAAAGCTCAGAATAGTTAGCAAAACCTCAATAAGGCAGTAACCTAAAAACGAAACGTGGCAAAAACAAGCAGCCCGCGGTCAGACGTCTGCTGTGGAGTTAATTGTGCTAGAATCCTCAGTTTGCTGTAGCTTAAGTAGACGTCATTACATTGTGGTATTGATTCAATTCAGTAATCCACCCCCCACTCTCGGACATCAGGGATATCAATTACACGACAACGTCATCCGTCAATGTAAGTTCTAACTTCGAGTTTTCACATAGCTATACCACTTAGGCTGTTCGGCGCCCATGTGCAACGTGTAAGATATTGATACCTGGACTTTCTGACATATGACATTTGAGAAGAAATACGCAGGAAATTAAGCATTTTGAGTGGAATATTAATCAATGACATCAAAAGAAGCATATAGTAAGAGTTACCAACGTCGCATATTCAACATCTGTCTCGATCACAGTAATAATTCTGGACCAGAGCTTGGATTATGTGGTCCTGTTTTACGCTCTGAACGCTCAGGATCCAGAGATTTGGGTGTGGAGACCTATAAACCTTACCCTGCGCATAAACCCCAAACTAGACAGCCCAGAAGTTGAGTTTTGGGAGGCTGGGTATCCTCTTCTCCGATCAGGTAGTTACTTTCTCTTAAACCGCCTCCAGCAGTCGTCGCGCTATGACAGTTCGACCATCGCAACCGACGATGTCCACCGTGTGCTGCACAGTAAGGTGAAGCAGGCACGGTGACATGCAAATGAATTTTTTGTATTGTGGGGGAAGACTTGCGCAGAATCCACCGCACTCCCCCCTCCCAGCCTGGATCCCGTGCTAAGGCATAGTCAAGAAGACCAGAGGTGGGAGAGGGCGCAGCTGACTGGCACGGGTGTACCCTCACCTAGGCGTAGACTACACCCCCCCCCCCTTTCCACGCCAAACACTTAACCAATATCTTAACCAACAACAACAGCATCACAACGGGTCAGAATGACGACGAGGATGACTGGGCAGCCATGCCCACCACCTCTATACCCAGCTGGAGTGCAAACGCATCTAGTGGCAGGGAACAAAGTGTCAGGGAACTGCTGCCCAACACCAGGCTGCGTGGCCCAT
>CACRXP010000103.1:954439-999055 GCA_902702965.1 Spirometra erinaceieuropaei | reverse complement strand
CTAATCACTGGTGGTGGCGGTGATATGGTTGGTATTTGACGGTGCGTTAAGACTGTGTGCAGTGGTGGTGGGGGCAGGAGCTGCCGCAGCATGTGTTGATGCAGTGGGGATCAGGATTGCGGTTAGGATTGATTGTCGACGTGGGGGGCGAGGCAGAGGTGGACAGGAAGACATCAGCTGGTGTCGTCCGAGTGCTGCAGTTGGTTTGAAGATGTCGAATAAGATTGATTGGTGCCCGGAACGTCCACTGACACTGTGGGCACGTTGGGGGCGGTTGAGCGTTGGTGTTGCGAGATGGGGGCAGTTGAGATTTGCGAGGTTCGTGCTCGCCTTTGGCAGCGGTTGTGTGGTTGGCTTCGTATATGGCCACATCCGTATTCAATGTCTTCCTCCAGGCTGGTCTTCTTGGACGAGTTCTTCCAAGATTGCCGGGTTGATTTGCAGACGCTTCAAGGAAGTCCTCATACTGTCATTGTAGCGTCGGACTTGACCTCCTTGTCAACGGGAACCCGCGGCTACATGTCCATTGAAAAGTATTTTAGGTAGCTGCTCGTCGTCCACCCGCACGGGGTGGCCGCTCCTGCGCAGGTGCAGTTGTCTCAGCATGGCGTGGATTCTGAAGATTCCTGTCGGTTCCAGTACTTCCGTGTCCGGAACCCGGTGATGCCACCTCGGCTTTAGTGTCCGCCGAAAGTAGGTGAGGTGGAAGCGGTTGAGCTCCCGCGCCTGCTTCTTGTACACCGTTCAAGTCTCCGCTCCATGCAGCAGTGTCGGCAGGATGATCGCTTTGCACATCTTGAGTTTGGCTCTGAGGTGAAGACAGTGTCGATTCCAGACGGTGTTTTGCAGACGATCGAAGGCTTGGCTGGCTTCGGAGATCTGGCGGGCCACCTCGTCGTCGACTTTGGTGCTGTGAGAAAGTGTGTTGCCCAGATACGTGAAGTTGCCCAGGGCTTGCAGTTGGGCACCGTTCACGTCGATGTGAGGTGAACTGTAGACGGCGTCGGGCGGCGCTTCTTGCATGGCCTCCGTTTTCACCGTGTTGGTGAGCAAGCCAAAGTTATCGCAGGAGGCGTCGAAAAGGTACAAGCTCCTTTGCATGTCCCTTCGGTAGTTTCATTGATAGCACGGCCATAGGCAAAGAGAAGTCCGTGGACGGTATATGTGGATACACGCGGCTGAAAGAGCATCCGTCGCTGATTAAGGAGTTGGCCGTCCATCCTGTAGACGGAGCGGATCCCAGGAAGCTCATCACAGGCGGCGTCCATCAGCATGGCAGAGAAAATGAGACTGAAATGGGTAGGAGCGAGAACGCAGTCCTGCTTCACATAGATGGCCACTGTAAATGCCTCTGAGACGGCTGCATTGTCCTGACGCGCACCATCGTGCCATCGTGGAGCTGACGCATCATTTGAGTGAATCGTTCGAGACAGCCGAAGTTCTGCATGATTTTTCACAGTTCTTCACGATTCACCGTAGCGAAGGCTTTCGTCAGATCCACGAAGGTGGAGTACAGGTGGGTCCGCATCTCTTGACACTTCTTCTGTAGTTGGCGCGCGGCGAAGGTCATGTCTATGGTCGCACGATGACGGTGGAATCCGCACTGGCTTTCCGGCAGGAGTCAATGTCCCAGAAGGCGAGAAGGCGAGCAAAGATTTTCCGGCAATTTTGAGCAACGTGATGCCTCCGTGGTTGTCCCAGATCTGGCGATTCACCTTCCGCTTGTAGAGATAAACGATTTTGGCGTCCTTGAAATCATTAGGCAATGGTCCTTGAAGAAAGTTGTCAGGTAATCCATAAGTTGGTAGCCGTCGTGCTTGTAAATCTCAGCAGGGAGCGCGTCTACTCCGGCGCTTTCCCGCTTGAGAGTTGCTGCACGGCCCTGAGAGAGGGGGGATGGGGAAATGGAGGTCGGCGTTGGTCTCCACTTGAGGCAGACGGGTGATGGTGGCGTCGGAGATGGTGGAGGGACGGTTGAAAATCCCTTGGAAGTGCTTGGCCCATCGCTGTAGAATTTGTGTCTTCATGGTGAGTAGGGTACTGCCGTCAGCTCTGAGAAGAGGAACAGTTGCTTTGGCTGTGGGACCGTTGACAGCCTTGATCGAGGCGAAGAGGTTCTTTCATTCGTTGCGGTCCGCGTAACCTTGGATCTCCTCGGTCTTGCGAGTCGTCCAGGCCTCCTGAATCTTCCGCAGCCGCTGTTGCACAAGGAGTTTGTTACTATAGGGAGCTGCTTTGTTGTCGTAGGTAGGGCAGTTAACATGGGCTTTGTGAAGCCAGTGAGCAGGTTGCTGATGGCAACATGCGCCACCGAGGACAGCCTGGACGGTTTACTGAACCATGTCACTCAGTTAACGTCATCGGTTCTCCACGGAGACGTCATCGTCGTCGTGGACGACAGCGGAGACGACTAGAAGGTTACCTAACCGCTGAGCCAGCTCGCAGTTGAAATGGAGATGGTGTGCAGACAGCGGCAACAAAACAATATTCAAGTCATCTGGGGATCGCTTACCTTGAGGTCTACTGTGTGGCTGTAGGCGGATTCGCATCTTGAAGATGGCAAAGCAATGGTCAGTCGACTCGTCGATACACGGAATCGCCTTTGTCACCAGCACTTCCCGTCGGTCACGCCTCCGGACGAGAACATAGTCCGGCAGGTGCCAGTGTCGCACCCGAGGGTGCATCCAGGTCGCCTCCTCACGCTTCCAGAAGCAAAAAAAGATTCTGTGCATGCTATTAGGAGAAGCAGACCACTGTCATTGGAGCCGCCGAGACCATGGGGACCCAGCACAGTCTGTGCCGATGCGGGCGTTAATGTTACTGAGAACAATCAACTTATCCGACTTCGGCACGATCGCCAGGATGGCGTGCGGGTCCTTTTTGAATTTGTTCTTTGCCTCGTCAGAGCTGGTCATTGGGAACGTAGACGCTGATGACGGTGACAAATTCGCTTTTGCGGCAGACAAGGCAGCCACCCCATGATGTCGTTCCGGTCGACAAAGGCGATGCCCGCGCCCCATCGCTCTGCTCTATGGTGACCGCATCAGAAGAAGGTGTAGCTGGCACACACCTCCTCCATTTTGCTAAATTCGGAGAAACAGGTCTCGCTGAGTGCAGCGATATCCACTTTAAAGCGAGCCAATTCCCGAGCGATTAACGCCGCCCTTTGTTCCGGCCGGTTGCTCCTGGAATTAGCTAAAAAGAACGAACATTCCAAGCTGCCAGACTGTGAGAACTCACCCTAGCAGCCTGCGAGTGAGACGGAGGGGGCAAGGAGGAGAAGGAGGAGGAGGAGGAGGAGGAGGAGGAGGAGGAGGAGGAGGAAGAGAGAGAAAGATAGTATTATCTCTTGTTTATTGGTTTCAACTGTGTCTTGCATCTGCGAGCCACGGTCTGCGTGCAGAGGACACGATCCCCGCATTTGTTTAGAACGCCTTCTTTAACCCCCTCCCCCTCGCGGGGGTAGACAGTGCGCTCCCTTGATAGGGCTGCTTAGACATCCCAGACGGCCGTCGGTCTCCACTATGGGTCACGACTTTGTTTAGTGGGAGGACTACCCGAGTTAGTCTGGACCTCCTACGGGATTTCATAACGTCCTCTCTATAAGACTTTTGAAGTGGGTGGAAGGCGGCGGGATGAGGAAGGGTAGAAAGAGGGGGGGCAGAGTCTGGTCTAACTGACTGTTGAAATATAGACAGTGGGTGGAAAAAGTCAACAGAGCAGTATGCGGCAGAACGACATTTAGCTCGTGGCTATCTGTGGGATTGCAGACAGAGGAATTTTCATCTGCAGATGGGAAGTCTTTTGGCCGCTGGGTTAGTTGATTGCTGTAATGCAAACGGTCAGCGGGCAAACACTTGTGGCCTCCGGCAGGGTTGCAAACGGAGCCTTGTCGCGGAGATGACGAGACAGTGATCCGTACGGCCAGCGGCGATGGGAGGGGAGCAGAGTTACTGTGTGTGGAGAGGCGCACACGGATACCCTCACCGGATTTAGCCCGCCGGTCGAGGTAGTTACCGAGGTGTGGCCGCCAGACAGAGCCTAGCTTCGAGAAGCCACAGATGAGAGTTGAGTGCCAGTTAATGGAGGCTAGGCTTAGTTAACACCTGCAAGCAAGTGAGTTACCTACTACAATCACCACGTGGACTCACTACTGGGCATTCCTTCAGGCTTTTGCTCTAGAACAGCGCATCATCCAGCACGGCTATATTCAGTTAGATCTGGATGTTTTGATGGACCTATGGAAAGACATAATGCTTCAAGACTTAATTCATGGACTTCTTAGGCCCTATCTAGAATCCCTTCTCCGAAAAACAGGCGACATTAAGAGGTCACGAGGCTGAACACCATCAGCTAGGAAAGACGAATTACTTTGATGAAGTTCCTGCAACTATCATAAACCTCTTCTACCATGAAGTTGCTACGGTAGTCGCCCGGTCCTGCGGTTACGGACCCTATCCGCGTTGAAATAGTTTTTCATTCATGAGCATGATACTTGGCGTCTCTTACTTTAACTTCGTGTATGCATGTTTGTTTCTTTCTAGCCTGCGGTCCCGGAAAAGAGTGGTACGTAGAAGCCTTTTTACTTCAAGCTAGAGACCAGGCCCAATCATTTTTCTGATGATGTCGTCATTCTGTACAGTACGTGACCTATCTCATGAAATCTGATAACGGAAACTGATGAGAGAATTTCTGGACGCCTTTAACGTTGAGCACTTTGTTTGCTCACCCACTTCATTCAATAAAATGTCCTCTTCTCGTGCTGACATTGTGTTTACGTATTTATATCAAGTAAAATATTAGTAAATTTTAGCGGAAATGGACGTTGGAATATATTCGTGCAATTTCCTATGCTAGTACATGTACTAGATCCCGGCTACGCATCTGGGCGACTTTTTTTATTGAAAGGACAGTAATTTATCCGCGAGAGTTTTAATAAACCGATTTAGCCGGACTGGAAATTTTATTTTATGTCCGATGTAAATCATGGTGATTAACCTGCTAAAAAAGGTTGTTTAAAGAAAGCCAGGGGTTTCGTCAATTTCTATATGTCAAATTTAGATGTAAACTTCACTAAAACACTGTTATTAAACGTTATTTTATGTCTACTTTCATATTTGCTACGTTTTTGCTATGACAATACATTCTTTATAGCTAAAAACGAAGTTTACTAAATTGGAGCCATTTCTGACGTTTTCGTGATATTGCGCTTTTCTAAAAAAATCGGCATTTCTAAACAACGCGACACTGTCTTTTAATATTTCTCTACTGTTTTTAATTGTTTTAAACTTGCATTTAATTAACATAGACACTGGACTCATGAAATTTTGTCGGTTTGCGAGTGATTGGCAATCATTCGTAAATTTCGACACATTTCATGAGTTAGGTCACTAACTGTATGATTCTGAGATACTTTACCATCGGCCTGGCCGTCATGTTGACTATGAGCTCCTCGGTTGCCATTTTTGCGAACTTTCGCACAAGATATTCTCCCGTTGCTTAAAAATCGTCCAATTTGACGGTTTCAATTTTGACATCGACTCTTAGGTCGCAGAAGGTAGTAGTTGATTTCCATAGCTTTGCATTCTGCGCTTAGACTAATTACCTTCTGAACACAAAGGTTTCATCTGCTCTAAGAGCATCTGGCATCGCTGTACCCGTTAATAAAATTTGGGCGATAGACCACTTTATTTTCACAGTTAACTGTGAAGACCTAGATCGTCATGTAGATAAGTTGGGGAATAACTGGGCCTTCTTATAGCAGTACTCCGACATCGTTCGACCGCTCAGTTTACCAGGACAGGTGTTTCCGTAAACCTGCATCAACTGAGACAGTACACTTGTCGCGGCAGCTTAAGTCATAGGAAGGGCCTAATTACTACGATCTTCAGGTCCAGTCCTGAGTAGAAAGGGTACTTGGACGCCGGTGAGACAGCTCTGTATTCTACACAGAATGGATGGAGGATAAGCTGGAACAAGTTGGCGGCCGGACGAGAAGCACGCATCCGGTGCCGCCGGAGAAGGCCTTCGGGTACCACTAGGGCAGACGTCAGAGCGCCCTGAGTGAGGGTATGTCTGAGTCGGTCTCGAAGCCGAGTGGCCGGTTTGAATGGTTGTGACTGGCCGAGAGTCGGATTGCCACCGGTGGGCGGAAAGACGCAGTGCTGCAGCAGGCACTCAGAGCAGGGTCAATGCACAGTACAATACTTTTGCCCTGGCATATGACCTTTAGGGCTGTTGCACGGCGTTCTGTAATTAGCACAACCCTACTGCCAAAATCGACACGCCTCCGGGTTTACTAGGAATAAATTTATAGACATCGCTCACCCAGAGCAGGACGGCCCTCGATTTACACTTGCAGTAACTATCCAAATGCAAGCCCGATGCCGAAACTGCAACATTTAGGCTGCGGAACCACAGCTCATAACTCCTTAGAGAACGTCACCACTTCCGGACTCACCATGTTCCCGTTTTCCCGTCTATTCCAATAAATGGCCGCCAGCTGATTGGTGGACCTGGAACTCGTGCGACACACAAAGCGGTTGCATCCACGGGCGACACATGGTACTTAAACAACGACTACCGAGTAATTTCCTGGGGATAAGGAAGTGCTAGGGGAACATAGTACTGATTAAAGGCGTGAAGCAACTATGTGCATCGCAAATTCACTCCGGTCAATTTCCTCAAACACACGGTGGAATTGCATTTATACGTCAGCGGGTGCAGAAGAATGAAGAACTCTGACGGTGAGAGTAAGAAACGAGAGGACTATTGATAAGCATAGGCATATATGTACACGCACACAGGGGAAGTTATCCTTAGGGGTTGTGAAATGGAGGCAGAAGTCGATGGAACAATTACAAATAAGGGAATGTGAGGAATAAAAGGTGGAACCTATTGAGCAAGCATGAGCGGTCGTGAACGGGTGGAGTTATATGCCTGTCGTGTTGGCTGTAATGGAGGCGATCGTCGTTGTAGGAAGGGTGTTGGGGTGGCTAGCTTCTGAGGTCTCGGCACCATCGGCCGTAGGCTGGGCTGCCGTGAACTGCGACAGGTGCTGACTCGCCCCGTCCACAAAGGCAGAGTCCGATTTGGTTATGGGCGCCACCTCCGTCGCAGACGCTTCCTCTGTGTGAGCCGTAGTCGTGACCAGTTTGCTGGACGTGGTCGGCGCGACGTATATGGCACCACCACCACCGCCATTGCTGCATGTGACGGTCTCCAAACCAGTGCTATTTACCGGGGTGGATGGTGCCCCGGGCGAGGTAAAGGGAGAGGGGAATTTTTGGATAGTGAGACGGGAAAGGAAGTCCTCCAGCTGGCAGAGAGTCATTGCGTTGTGCAGGGTCTCTAGCGGGTAGATCTCCGGAACACATGGGGCGCTGGGTACTAGCATTTCATTTGAGTCCTCCGGCGCTGAGGCGTGAAAGGGAGACACGGGTTAGAAGCAACTTAGGATTATTCGCTGGACCCATCCAAAGAACGAATTAGTCTAAATTTCATCGACGGAACCACGAGCTTGATCAGCACAACCCCATCACACACACATGAACACTGATGCTTGGTGACACCAATAAAAGCCAAAATATGGTTTGGAAAAAGAGGTCGAGATCTCTAGAAGCATGTATTCGGACAGTGCCGGTTCGACCGTCACAAACAACGATGTTCGCCAAGTGTCCTATAGTAAGGGGGAACAGGGACGGTGGCTTGCGCGTGAAGTAGGTCATAGTGACAGTAGATTTGCTTAGTTTCTACCGCACTCTCTCCTCCCTTACCCACCTGCGATCAATGGCAAGGCAGTCAGGTGGGGTCGGGCGCAGTGTCTGGCATAGCTAAACAGCCCGTCTACTGGGGTGGAAACGTTATTCAAAGACGAATCGCGCTGCATTGCTGATATTGCTCTAGAATACATTTCCATTTTGCATAAACTTAAAATAGGAAATAAACGTCTGGTCGGCAGTTTCAAAGGGGTCGTTGGGCAAGGGACGTATAGAGATGAAGGTGCACAACAAGGGACATGAGACGTCGGGTTACACTTGTCATATTCCAATCAGCGGTCGCCCCTAAATAAGACACACATGTCTTTATCTCCCCTGAAATAGTCTGAATCTTCTCCCGTGCTAAGTATGCGGTTTGGGATTAGGGTTGGGTATTGGGCTTAGGGTTTCAGTAAGGCTTAGTGTTGGAGTTGAGCTATGCTACTAGTTTGGGCATTCAGCATCGAACTTTTGCGACTTTTTCTGTCCCGGAGATCAGGGACCTGGGTGGACAATTTCTAGGACGGCGACGACAATGACGACACGAATGTGACCGGCTACCCGAGAATGCGACCCAATGTTTGGTCAAGGACGCCTGCTGACCAGTAAGCCACAACAATAGAGGATGTCCCCCTAAGTTTTCTATTGAGGGGGAGGGGACGTCAGCATGAGTCCAAAAATTAGGGCGGGCACAAGTGCAGACCACTGATATCTCTTTCTCCCTTATAAACAACAGCCACTTCGTGACAGTGTGCAAACGTTAACACAGGGCGTGCATACCACTGACCAATTGGACGCTGCAGTGGGTGAGTAGTATGTGCCCAAAAATCGGGTCACGCTGTAGATGCGCTGGACCAACACCGGGGCCAAATCGGACTCTGGCAGGCGTTATCGGAACGCGCACCATGACAAATGCTAATATTTCTGGATGCAGTGGCAGATCCACTTGCCGGCAGATTTCGCGCACGCCGGGACCCATGCCGCCCCCCATTTGTGTTGTTTGTAAAAAAACCAGGTCACTTGCTGTGTGGACCAGGGAGTATGGAGTGGAGCGTCAAAACGTGAGATCGACCGTGCCAGCCACCTGTGCCCTCCCCCGCCTCCGGTCTACTTAACTCTGCCTTGACACCGGGTCCAGGTGGGGGAGGGGAAAAGAGTGCGGGAGATGTTGAGCAAGTCTACATTCACTATAGACTAATTTGCGTGCAAGTCATCGTCCCTGCTTCACTTTGATGTGAAACACACTTTGGACATCGTCGGAAACGACGGTTAAACTGTCGGGTGAATAGTACCACAAAAGCAAATAACCCTTGCACCACAATGACGTCAGCTTGACTTAATGTAGGCACTGAGGGATGCACTTAGTGCGTCTTCAGTCTACAAAAGTCGGCTCCTGACACTGGTTCACACACGGTGTGCATTGCATAGAAGATGGAGTGTAACGCCAGTGATGATGTCGTAGACTGGACCAATAAAATCAAAAGTCAGCTCGCTGAATAAAGGAGTGTCTACCCGGTTGCCGCTGCAGTAGCTAGTAGTATAGGCAGAATGACACTGCCGACAAAAGGAATAGTTAAAGCGTTGGACTTCTGATCAACTGAGTGCGAGTTCGAGCCTCAGAGGTTGCAAAACCTGGGATTGGGTATGGCTAGTTTATGGCGGCTAATGAGCCAGAAATGGCCATTCCAGTCTCCCTTGTATTTGTCGGTAAGATCATTCTGATTACCTCAAGAGTACTTCAAATACAAAACTTCACTATTCTTACTCGTAATGATTTAACGAGTTAATCGACATTTCGCCGCAATCTCCCGTGACTTCAAGGCATCTTTTGCACCGACGAATCCAACGCAAAAGGGACTGCTTAAAGTAGGCCTCTGTTAGTAAATTCAGCTATTCACGGACAAGAGCGAGAAGGTATTCAGGGGTTGATTCAAATATACATTACCAAATATTTTCCCAAAACCCTCGGAATTAGCCAGTATTATTAGACGGCAAGACCAAGTGAATATGACGGAGGCTGAAGCAGAATAATTTTACAAAGAGTTTTGGGGGCGGCTTCTGGTTAGACAACCAAAGGCTTGCAGTAAGTACTCTTCGGCGTACCCCTGAGCTGCCACTGCGACGACGTACTCAGAGGAAATCTTTCATTCGCCTTCTGTGACGGCCAGTAATGGACTAGACAGACTTTTGGGTTAACCCTAGGATTCAATTTGGCACGAAGGATGATGTCACAGAGGGGAGTAGGGGGTTTGGCTTTTTGAGGTTCGGAGACTGAGACAGCATATATCACAGCGTCTTTCTCAACTGTAACGGCGATCCAACCAACGGGCTAGTCGTAGAGGGAGACTGAACAAGAAACAGTCCAACGCGTTTGGCTGATATTGTAGGACCCGTCCTGAGCGGTATAGTTATTTTTGGTTACCACTTAAGACGTCTGTGACACTGCCCAACCATTCCTGTCTCGAACGAAGTTCGCACAAGGAGAGTCCAAAAAAGGACCGATCCATCCTAAATGCGACCCCTTTGGTTCACGGCTTTCCACTTCCATCGTGACCAAGTGCTTACAAGAACATCTGAACACAAAACGAAAACGGTTGGTGTGCTAACGCGTTCTGGTGACATCTATCGTTTTCTTGCTGCGTATGCTGGTGGCTTTTCTACAGATCTGTACTGCTGTCAATTTCAGTCAAGTTTGCCTCACTTCAAAAGTGTCGCTCGTTTGTCCAGAGCGACCTGTACGGAGGCCGGGCCGTGTGCTGAGTCCCGCATCAGTGTCGGGCAGCTCCAGACTGACTTTTGATCTGCGCTAAGAGGGCAACAGTAGGTGCACAGGGCTTGTAAAAGCACAAGGGAACACACACAAGGGATGGGAAACAGATCTGCACTCACGTGAAGGTTGCTGTTCCTGCCTGTCGACGTTCAAGGTTTCCAGAAGCTGGACCAGATCAGGAACACTGCTCGAGTACATGCATGTGTCTCGGGATCCACGAATCACCGCCGTACTGATCAGACCGCACTTTTGTCTCGACTTTTGTCGCACTACAGAGAAAGGATGTGGTTTACAAAATGAAATAGAGTGACGGAAGGCAATTCCCTTGGCATACAAAGGTAGCACGGTGAACTACAGCGAAGAGCATCAGAATCAGGCATGGAGACTGGTGCCGAGTAGGAGCCTGTCACTCCGAACATGAACAACATAGCTCATTTCAGATTGCTACTTACCAAAATTTGGACCTTTTGTCCGTTCACAGACAGTCTTTTCGTGAGTTTTCCCCAAAGGGGTTCTTTTCAGTCGCCGGCGTTGTAAACACTGGTTGTTTTGTCAGAATCGAAAGTTTCAGTGGTTAAGGCCAGTCCGACCACACCATCAACACACCACTTACAGTTGACATGACAGTCTGCCAGGTGTGTAAATGATTGAAATTGCCTAGCGCGGTCAAGAAGCTACTAGCTTCAGGCATTCGTGGGGTAGAATTCCAGTGGTAAATGAGACTGAGAGTTTGTACCAATCCCAAATAGCCTGAAACATAATCCCGATGGCAAACTAATTGCGCTTCAGGTCGAAGAGGTTGGTGCAATACTGTTTTTTTCACGAAGGAATATCAAATACATTCAGTAAACGATCTCATTGGGTGCTAACCGAAATTCTGATATTCTAAGTTATTATTAAATGAGAACAAGAAAGGCCATTATTGTTCGCTTTCTCTAACATGTATTTAAACCTATAAGAGCATCGAAAATCTATTGGAAAATGCACATAAATTAAGTAGTCATATTTTATCGAGTGCGGGCTTTGCAGGCGGCTAGGAAGCAGCTCATCCGAAGGCCAACGTCCCCACCTGACCGAAATACCTTGGGGCTCTGCTGCAGGACAATTCTTTCTAATCAAAAGCACATTTCAGAACTTGGGTTAACATTTCACGAGATCGGTTACTAAATGTAATCGTTACAGGAGAAACTGTGCAAAACAAGCCGATGTTTCAAGAGGACTACACTAAGGCATACTTTAACGTAAGTACCCGGAACGCAACCAAAAGTAGTCCAGGGTTGCTGTGAAGGACGCAAAATCCAGATGGGCTTTTTGGGTTTATTTCTTGGTCATGCGGAGTCTGCACACACACACACTCTCTCTCCCACACACACACATGCACGCGCGCGCGCGAACACACACAATAACAGAAAACGCAAAAATTGACATGAGGGTCAGCATGGCATGCATGTAGACAAACTGGAGGTCATTAGCGAACAGTGGAAGTAATGGATAGGGTATAAGAGCGCACACCGGTTTGAAACTAAAGGCATACAAGGTGCCGAATAAAATATGCTCGCCTAAAGTGCGATGGGTTCAGAGGGCGGGGGATGGCGGCCCAGAGGATTGTAATCATGCCCTGGCAGTCAGGGAGTTTTATCAATGAATCAGGGCAAGAGGACACCAACCAAAATTGCATTAGAATGAGACGGGGGGAAGAGGTGGCAGTCTGAGTTGGGAAAGAGAGAAAGGCACGCACGCCAAGACGCAAAAAAACAACCTGGAAAGGTTTGCGCACAAAAGGCCAGGCAGACACAAACGCATGAAGAAGGACAGAGGGCATCAAGCTGCAGACGGTTCACGCAGAAATTAAAATCTCCATCGCCTTCTTTCAGCCTCGGCAGCATGAGAACTTACTTCGGAGAAACTTCACTGTAGTCGCGAGAGTACAATGTACTGCTGGTGATGGTAGAGGGGGAGTCGGTGGTGGTTGGGTCGCTTTTGGAATAACCGGTAAAATTGGAGGTTTAAAAGTGTCCCGAAGTGCAGGGGATAAATAAATGCCTTGAAAATATCTGATGATTAGGTGTAAGTTCCGCCAAAACAAGCGCTCTAAGTAGCTTTTCATAGGAAAACAGCAACGGGAAGGTTTAACCGTTTACTCGCCTAAGAAATATGGCAAAGAACCGGAGTATGACAATGAGAAATACGTCCTGCGATAAAGTACTTTTTGAATATACTGACTATCCAAACACTCTTGACCTCACCTAACCTGAACATGAGAATGTAGGAAAGAAGTCTGCTGGGTTAGGAGCCACTAAGCAACAAGTCATAAAAGCGTCCCCGTAGCGCGGGTAGGTAACTAGTGCGTGTGTGTGAGTTTTGCTTTTCAGAAGTCGCTGGTTACATAAATGGGCCTTCATTCACCGGTTTCGAGAGACCTTGCTGCCAAAAGGAATAACGGCAGGTCTGAGTTGTCAACGCCCGCTACGGCGTCACTAGGAGTGAAATGCCCCGTCATCACTCCTTTGAAGATGCCGGGGAGTGCAGATTGACGGCGAGTACAGGCAAGGCAAATTTATTATTGAATTCAGTAATGTGCCCTATCTCAGGTTTGGTCTGACTTCAGTGGGTGGCAGGGTGGGATTGACCATCCACATTTCCACCTAACCACTTCCCAAGAGGTTTGCGCTTCTTTGTCCGGCTACTTTACTTTGGAAAACTCGGACTTCCATTTAGCATGTGGCATTACATTTGAGTGCGAAAATTTGCTGGTGAACGCAGCCCAGTGTTCAGCTGACTGATCGATAGTGCTTTCAAAAAATGCAGCGATACGGCTGGCTCCTTGCTGGCAAAATCGCATCGGCTCATAGTTTATCTCATTCAAGCTCGAAGATAACTAGCTTATGGAGGTTTTCAGTTTGCAAGGACTCGGCTTTAGAATCATATAATGACCTAGAGCAGACGCTGTTGGTCAATGTGCGATCATACAGTGTTGCGGCAATGCTGATGATGATGATGATGATGATGATGATGATGATGGCGCAAAAATCGACACTAAATACCTAAAAAGATCCCTGCACAAGGAATAACGGAAATTCCTGACGGCAGTTGGCAAGGGGAACTCTGTCCTACAGCAAAGAATGCGATAAAAAGTCTTAGCAGATCTGGGTGAGCTTCTAGCACTATAGCGCAATGCGAGCCCAGATCAACGGACTCCATAAGCCTCCTTTTAAGGCACCACCACTAAAAGTAATGCTAGGATAAGTTTTCCGGTTTGAATAAATGATATCCTGGACAGCTGCTTCATGCGCTTCCTGATGGGCCCATGTCCGAGGGGCCTAGTCTCTAAGACGCCATGCTTCCACAGCTCATCGATAAATCGGCTTACTATGCCAGTTATTTAGAACTGCCCTAGAGTGGATGATATGGAAGCACTAACTACATATGATTTGCCAAGGAGCATGGAGCCGTTTCTTTTCGATCAGATGCGTATGTGTTCCTGCCTAAGTGTAGAGAAAGAATTTGAGTTAACAGCATGCAGTTTGCCAAAATAAGTTCCTGCGTAAAGATTCAGATCTCAAACTTTCGTTCAAAAATACAAGAGAGGTCGTCAGCCCGATCTTATGTTAGAACTTATTATGAGACGACAGTGGCCACCGATGTGACGTTTGCCGTCGGCATTGCCCATGGACCAGAAATCCTCGTGAGCAAAGAAGCCACGTGGGCCAGTTGAGCAGAGCCCCTCCATTGGGCGTTTTTTGTCAGAACATACTTTGCACTTACTCCCTGCAGTATTCAGAGCAGACCGCCGGAAGCTTGACAGTTCACTAACGCACGAGAATAAGAATAGGTTGGGCGGCTCCATTCGCTGTTTCAAGTTGCCGCTCACATTCTGCAATGGATCGGACCCTTAACACAACGCCGCACGCAAAAGCAATGGCGCCGTCTGACAGCAAGTCGGATAAAGGGATGCTTGGGGCCAGGACATCTGACAGAAATCTTATAAACTGATATACCGATATGCCCTCTGATTGCCGAGTACAGCGCTCTCACTCATAAACGAAAGAGCATAGTTTAATAGACGGGGACTCGAGAGGCAAGACGCCACACAGCTGCTCATGTATAAGTGAGAGCATGCACTAGTGATAGACTCTAACGATGTGCGAAAGTTCAGATAAAGATGTTACTCTTCTCTCCCGAAAACGAGCATTCACTTCCAATTTTCCCACTCTTACAAGTTAAAAAAATCCTAGTCCAAGTCCAGAGCTCAAAGTAAAATTAAACGAACGTAATGCTTAACACAGACGACCGCATCCGCTCAACCAATAGGGTAAGTGGTTTATCTGCCGAAAGCTATGACAACCACCGCTGTTCCGGACATAGAACAGCGCTGGCCCGTATGCGCAAATTTGTGAGTGCCTAGAAGTTATCCCACTCTCCCAGACCAATGAGGCTATAACAGTCACACGGAGTCATAAGAACGGAAGATGGGCGCAGCGGCTGTGGTCACGTCTACGCATACTTCACACTTGCAAGCCCTGACTACATAAGAGCCAGTCCTTGATAAGGAACTGTCGGATCCCATGTGCATAAGTGAGAATGTCGCAAGGTACATATTATAAAGTAAACGTTTTCACACTTTAACCAGTCGCTGTTCCTTTGTGTAAGTGGGAACATTTTTCTGCCTAACGATGATTGGTGCACTTGCGGAATGTCTAATAAAGAGTATGCTAGGCCAAACAATCCACGATTTGCTGGTGGAAGACCGACTAGCACCTTCAAGGGGCCATACGGAAAACACGCCGAACGAACACGGGGACCGGATCAGGGGACGGCACGTGGTAACCAGGCTGCGCAAATTCCACGCATCTCACAACAAATGTCACGCATATGGGGCGTGGCAGCACGCCAGGCTCACGTCGCACCAGCCATTGTCACCCAATCCACGAATTAGATGACTAACCGGTTCGGACAGTGAACTGGTGCATGAGGGAGAGACAGAGAGAGGGGGGGGTATGAGAACGATTTTGGGGACTCCACCCCCACGGCACTTCAGTGCATTCCTTGACTGTAAACAATTTAACCCGCCTTAAGACTATCCCGATGCACCAAAAGTCATGACCTAGAAGACTACCGACTGATGGGGTAACTCGGTCCCCTCAGAACGGATGAGCAGGCGGCGGTGGCTTCTGTTTTAATGTGGTCTTTATGGCATCTTCACTTAGATGCGATCCGATCCGATCGTTTGTTTGCGTTAAAACTTGGTTTATCATGCGCTAACGGGTTTGTTTGGCAGGCCTAGACGGACCGTTTAACTTTGTCAGACACTGAGCCCGATCCCGTCACCGGTCTTCTTGACGCGGGTCTCAGGTGGATGGGAGAAGAGAGAGTACGCAAGGTTATTATCACTACAAACTAGTTCACGTCCAAGCCACCGTACCTGCTCCGACCATGCTATGGGGTACGCGGTAGACATCGGAAAAATGCTATAACCAACAAAGACAAGGGAGACTGGAATGGCCATTTCTGGCTTATACACCGTCGTCAGTCAGTTCTGTACATTCCCGATCGAAACAGACAGGAGAACGAGCCCGTGGCTCAGTGGTTAAAGGCATTGGACTTCCTACCTAACAGGTCGCGGGATCGAGTCCCAGATGTTCCACACTTCGGGGTGGGTGTGACTGGCTGAAGACGGCTAATAAGCCAGAAATGGCCATTCCAGTCTCCCTTGTCTTTGTCGGTAATAACATTTTGCCTATATCATGCGTCGCTGTGCGGCTGCTGCTTGGACTCGGGAGAGCCCGTAAAGCACAACGGGACGAGTGAGTTCCGTAAGAACGATCGGTGAGCGCCCCTCTACCACGGTAGGCATCGTCGTTCGCGAAGATCGAGCTAACGCGGCGCGACGCGCCGAGTAAGAGCTTTACGTCGACATATTTTCATGCATTTATAATGTTTGCGTGTCGAATCTCCAATGGATTACTGCCCCAGCGCAATTCCAAATCGCATCCCACATTAAATCAAAGTCACACAGAGTCTGCACGCATAACTGCTTATGGTGTAATGGTGGAGTAGGGGGCCTGGATTTTGGCATTCGGCGGAAAAAAAAACAGTGATTTCAATATTTTAGGGCAACTTGGTTAGTTTTTTTCGATCAACACATCGTCCAGGAACAGGAGACTGTGACAGTTTCCGTTTTTTTCAATCAGCAGAAAATCAGAAAGGGGGAGGGGAGAAGGAAGTTAACTTTTTCCGACAGTAGACTGCTAACGGAGAAAGTGGACAAGGAGCCTACCTCTAGAGGCAAGCAGATACGCCGCAATACATACCGAGATTCAGCACTTTATGGGACGATCCGGACACATAAATGACGCCCCAAACTGCCACTCCATCTACACCCCCACGAAAAAAGTGAGAAGATGGCGCATCCTCTGACGCTGAGGGATTCGAGTAGGAATCCGAAAGGTCAGGCCAGCAGAAATCTTATTGCGGCGTTCGCTCAAGCCCACTTACTCACAGCTCATCCTTCAGTGGTTAACATCTCCAGAATCACCCATACACGATAAAATCGGATAATGCTTTACTCCCCATGGACGGTAAGGGAACGAAGGTACAAGAGAGCAGTTCACGGACTTTGCCTACAATGCACCGAGAAAGAGCCTAGATCTGGTAAGGCAGGAATTGTGGGCATAAGTGGAGAAGGGAGATCAGCATGGTGAAAATGAACGGAGCGTCAAGGTAGGAATGGGAACATAAAGAGGAGAATAGGGGCTGAAAGAGACCCAGACCAGGGAACCAAAGGAGAGAGCGATACGTTAGTCAAAAGAAGAAACGGCGTTCGCCGGAAGAGGTTTATTTGATATCTGACGTTTCAAGCACTGATTTCGCTTACCCATCTACAGTGACGGCGCGCTGCAATCGGGGCCACCAACTATCACCGGGGTCAACAAGGGCGGTGGCGACACAGGTCAGGGTGAAACGGGGGACAGATTCAGCCACCGAGTCGGCCAACGCATGAATAAAAATGCGTCATTTAATGAGAGCTGTGCGCAGAATTCTCCAGTCTCCGAGTGGAAGCAAGCGAAATTACTACTTGAGGCGTCAGACCTCCAATAAACTCCTCCCAATGAACATTTCTTCTTTTTTGAAATGCAACCAGGGGATCGCATTTTCAGATACATACGTAAGTAGGGGCAAAGGAAAAAGAAACGGGCAGTTGAGACAAATGGAGAACTGCTGACTAACCTTTTGAGAGGGCAGTCAAATCTAGTTGCGTTTGAGAGCTGGGGTAGGTAAGAGCGTTCAGTTCTTTGTTTAAAAGCTTCGTTTCGTCCGACAGTTCAAGGTCGTCGAGGCCATCGTCCGCGGCACTAGAAATGCCGATAGTTGCTGTCTGTGAGGCCGGTCTGTCATCACTGACGCTGGTTCGAGTGCCACCAAAGCTGCTGTCATTGATGTTGCCTAGCATAGTTGCCTTCCAGAGACAAACCGAATTCCCGTCATCGCGGCAAGTGGTCACTAGAGAGCCGCGAGACCCAAGACCACAGGCTTCCGCTGCACCATCCGCTTTCTGTCGATGGTCGGCTGCATTACCGAGGTGGTAAGTTAAAGGGACAAGAAGAGAAAATCACACATGGAAATGAAGTGTAGATATTAAGCCTTAAGCTAGAGGAAGGAGGATTTTTGAGACCTGGAAAAGCTGGCAAAGTTGAATGGTGTATCGACTCGTGGCACAGTCCGTCACCAGAGCGCAAAACTAACGCTAAACTACGCGTATTTCTAGGAGAATGTCGTCGAAGTCTTCAATGTCGGGACCGTTCTCGTTGCAGATGTCAACATCGTGTCCGACAGGATGGTAGGTCTATTTAGGTCAGAGGTAGAACACCAAGATACCCACAGCTTACGTGTCCTTTTGCAGGTCGTCCGGAAAGTATCTGCAAACCCCCTAAGTCACAATTTTGGCGGTTGTCGCTCACATGGCAGGTGACTTGCTCTAAGCACTCACAGTACCCTCCTACGATCTTACTAACTCGTAGTCTATGCGACCCAAAAAGCCCCCACAGGGTAGTTAAAAAGAAGAAAACGGTCGGCATGCACACATGCGTTTTCAAAAGGTTCTTGTTAGATCAACACAATGTCCGTTAGCTTAGATGTAAATTAGCTGACGTCCACAAGCAGAGGATATTGGATGGGACTCTAGCAAAGGCTAGTTCAAAAAGTAAGCAGACTATCAGTTCCGAAGACTAAGCAGTCACTGATATTTCACCCGTACTAAATTCAGGCCTGACTGATTACTTAAGCAAAGGTCAGAAGCTATTGCGATATTTCAGCACAGTAGGATTAGCTCGCCATTAAGCAAGTCGTCGTCTGCTATGAGGCACGGACCCGCATCCCTCTCTCCAAACCAAGTCGCAATCACCACCCAGGAAGCTGCGGCTTTACCGGCCTTTGAATATGAGGAAAGGTGCGGTCTCGACATCTTCATTGGACTAACCCAGGGTCACCGGCGTCATCGTCCTCATCAGCAGTAAAAATGACAACGTAAGCAGTAGGATTTTCCCCATTTGTTTTCGATAAGCTTACAAATTCAAATACATGCAATAGAAAACATGCACAAAAATATGCTTTCCAGTACTCGTATGACAGCAAATTTATGCTCAAAGAAAAGGTAGCTTTCAGGTTGTAAAAAGCCCTCGGTTGGGAATTTTTTAAGGTCGTGGAATTTCCAATCATACAACATCGTAGCTGGGCGTTGATTGATGTTGCTCATGAAGTAAACAGCATGGTTTACATCCGTTGTGACATTTTATGAGAGAATCAAAAGGAAAAGTGCGTACCACTTGAGTAGTCAGTTTTTACCGAGTGTAGTTTTCGCAAGCGGCCGGAAAGAAGGTAATTCAAGAGCCGGCCTCCTGTAGTGACTGAAATATCTTAGAATTATTGCTGCATGATAAGTAACGCTACAAGCCGAAATAAGTAATCCTTTCTAATCGAAAACACAGTTCAACATTTCGGTCAGCGTTTCATGAGATAGGCCGCCGCCTACCGCAATTGCACTGATCATGAGTGTTTGCAGAAAATATGCATGCTCGAAATGCCATTTTTAGAAAAAACCGAAGCGTCCATGAGCAGTTGCTGCAGCACTGGCGTGACAGTATTGTCAAGGTGAAGCCTTTAAATAAAAAAACGGATTGAGAGGAAGCCCAAGGCCACTTTTAGTATACGCTGCGTGAGAAGTCCCATATGAAGTGGAGGAATGTAAAGTGTGCATGAAGGAACCGGAAACAAAAACCATGCGCACGCACACAACACAGATGCTCTACAGACGCGGTCTATCAGATGGGCCGTCGGCAATTCATCCAACCGAAGTGCATTAACCCCTCTGTTTTAGATGACTTTGGCCTGGTGGGTAGTTACCGTTTGTGACCCCTGACACCCAGTCGGGGCTCCTTTGCTTTAGGAGGCCAACAGGTCGCTGTGAACCTATTATTTTATGAATAAATGCCCGATCACAGAAACCGAGGATGTCAGATGACGAGGCACTGGCAACACCCTCAATGTCCAGTGCTACAGTAACCTAATTCGCATGCGAATTGCCGTCACCTAGCTTGTGTCTAGTGGTCTAGACTCCGCTGACCAGATTGTGACGGTGTGTAGTATGCCGAAAACATTGGATTTCAGCCACCACAACGTAGATACCATGATCAGCGCGTTCAACTCTGGCCGACGCTGCTAAGTTATTACCCGGAATTTAAACCCGCGGTTCTTCTGGCATGTATTCGGTGTATTGCGGTTTAATTGCGGGGAGGGAGCTATATCCCAATCGCGGTAAGTGCACTCTCCTACCTTCCAAATGTGCTTATGAACGAAGGAACCGGAACAAAAGCTACCATTTATTGACAGGACACAACCCACAAGAACTCGCAATTCATGGCACCGCCAGCGCTAGCTTAGTTACTCGACGCTCTTGTGAAATGTGATCCGCTAGGACACCAATAACACGCCTAGTCCCTGTATTTACAATCAAAAAAGTGATGGGTCATGCCTGTCCCTACCCTGAATTTTGACGACACACAAGTCATTGGTTGCATGCACTGGAAGAATTCGTTGTGGCGGGGCGTAAAACGTCTTAGTGTTCTGCTAGTAGGCGAGGTGGAATAGGCTTAATGCGATTTTGGGATAACTAAAACGTCCTGATCGGTTGACAGAAACAATGATTTGAAAAGAGTGACGGAGATATGAGTTCCGGGTTCTTGGTGCATCAAAGACTGTTCCGGTGACAAATCCCCCAATTTAGGCTATTAGATACTGCATTGGACTGCAGATCAGGACTAAATGACCCTATTGCCCTCCGACAGTCTGCTTGAAGTTCACATCATTGAGGGCAGAAGAGTGACCGCCCGTATAATTCAGAGTTTGGATTTTATCCTATTACGTTTGTATGCTTATAGACCAATCCGGACGAGTGTTAGGCCAGACAAGAAGACCTGACAGCGAATAGGAGAGGAGCAGGACCAAGACTGACTGATAGCTCAGACAACCAGAAGCCGCAGTCGTCTTCAGCGCGTCGTTTGCATGAAAGTGAGCAGGAGATTCGCCGACTCGGAGAAAATCCGTTCGGCGAAACAAAGTGACCTGACGAAGGACAGTCAGGGGTGGCAAGCTTAACAATGTGAATATGACTACAGTTGAAATCGAAGTCAACCTAGACAGACAGCCAAAGTCTACAGGCAGTGGAGTCCACACATCCGAGGATGCTTAGGCCACAGGCCTACAGGATATACAGGGAGAAGTTTGGCTTCTGAGGGTTAGGGCCAAGGAAGCAACGATGGCTGGAGGATAACTCACAGGAGGAGAACTTACAGTGGGACCGTTTTTCCTCACTTGCCGGGGCTGCGTTGCATCTTGCCACCTAAAAAACGGAAAACAGATGGAGAGAAATAGCTCAGTCTCAAATTAAGAAGTGCGGAGGAGAAATCAGAGGTTAATTAGTAGTACTTTTACAGAAGAGCAGGCAAAAATGGTAGAACGCAGTCGCAAACGTGTGTACCTATAAACCCACCGGATTGTGACATGTGACTTGAACATTTTGTTTGCTTAGGCGCAATACTTGTACCTACCTCTAGCCCAAAAGACGAATAGAAACGGGAAACATGTGGCTTATGATAGACTTGACGTATCGAGTGTTTAACTTAAAATGTTCCTTTGCCGGTGCACTCTCGCGGCCTATTCTCATGACCGGTCAAAGAGCAGTGATTTCACAGCGTTAAGGAATATTCCCCTAGACTGATTATTCGACCCAATCCCTTACGGTTGGGGTATACCTTAGATACCAAGTGGAGCTCAAAGGCTTGCAAAGACCACGCGGACGTCCAAGTTCAACGCTTACACATGAAATACTAGGCAGTAACCTATTCTGTGATTTCGAATTCAACTGCACATTGCAGCAACCGTACCGTCCACTTTCGCATTTGTTCGAAGATGACTGACTGGATTGACCAACGCGTTTTTCTCGAAGAACCAACATAGAGGACGCTATAGCTGGGAATGAAAACACGCGAATACGTTGATGAAGTTGAGGTCCTTCAATTATTAAGGAGAGAGAATTATCATGCACGTTCCCACCTCGATCAACAGATGAACCCTGAAATCAGTAAGTCTCCGGAGTTAACTGACTAGTTGACAGTTGGTGGACAACATTCCACATTAGTGAATTAGTCAATAGCCACAACTACTGACCTTGGGAGACGCAAGCCTAAAGAAGTCTGGAAATTTGAGCGGAAATTTCCAAAAAATACAGTGTCGCGAGCTGTTAGGAAATGGAGTACTGCTGGTCGCATCTTCTTTTTTCAGAGAAACAACGATCAGTCCTGTGAACTAACCTCATCTGTGAACTATGTCGATTGCAATTTTTATTCGCCTGACGTCTAGGATCCACGCTCGAACTCAGGAACTCGCTTTTGCGCTTGTATCGGTAAAACATTTATGTCAGGACTTTTTCCAACAATACAGTGTCCCCTATCGCCACTTCGGTTTGGAATGACGTTTAGTCGCAGAAGGGGATCAGTAGACGCCGGAAAATGGCTTTGTCGAACTTCGTTCCACTTACTTGTGGTTACACCAAGTCAAGTTAAAACTGCTGTCTACTCGACAAAACCAAATCCCTCGGACACACTTGCACTAATTATTAACTGCCTTTGAATTTCTGATAGTATTTGCATTTACCAATATTCAATTTTTCGATGCATTGACATGTGAGTTAGTCCATGCAGATACGTAGAAAAGAAAAACTCGTCGAAATACTGGGTTTCCCTTTCCTCTTCAGTGACGACGATCAACGCAGTCGGCTCAACCAGATGGCCAAGATTCGAGCGACAAAGAAACTGCACGTTACCGTGGCGGGAAAGATATTTGGTGGCTCACTCAAGGTCAACATCGCCAAACTTACTGGTTAACTCACTACGAAGCAACCACACAGGCCATTTCCACAAGTACTAAAGTCCGACTGAGCAATATATCGTACGATGGTGGTCATACCGAAAAAAGTATGGCAATTTTGCCCTTGCATACCGCCTATATTCGTCGTCTGCTATATGCGTATCAACAATTATTCAAGCTTGTAGTAGGGCATGGAGACTCCCGCAAACGTATTTTGGAGTCTGCCTGCGCAGAAAATAACGTGAACTGATGACGCAAAGTTGCTCTGACTGTAAAGGTTGACGTAGAGTAATCGCATAAGAGCAGAAGGAGTACATGCGAAACGGGGTGGTGCGTGGGCAAAACAGGCGCGCAATTTGTGGGACAACTGGCTAGAGTCGCAGGCAATGGGTAAGGCTGAGTGAGGGCGGGGTGGGAGCATTAGAGCAACACTCGCTCGCAAAGCTCTCTTCCTGCATGCCGCAAAGTGTGAATAAAACAGTATACTGGCAGAAAGAGCACATTCGGGGATAATAATTTCAGAAAAATGCAGCAGCCCACACTACCTTGGGGAATCTGTACTTTGTTCCCACCGACGCGAAGTAATCCAAAGTCGAAGCGGAGAGGGGCAGGTAGCTCGCTAAATTCCTTCTGTCAAGGTCACTGCTATCTTCATCACCGCCACCACCATCACTAGCCAAGCGTCGGCTACCGAAAGCCCCACTACTACTCCCGACGCTCTGCTGGGTCCACTTGGCCTTCTCGATCTGGTCGAAGTACTCCATCAGCCACTGAGCCACAGGTGCACCAGTATCTCTCAAAACCTGTGCTCGGTCCGCGCGGACGGAGTCCAGGGAAGTATGCGTCATAGCGGACTCCTCGGAATTCCGAAATTCCATTAAGTCGACCGGCTGGTCACCGTGACTTGCTCGGCGAGAAGCAGTCAAATTCATGGAACCCATATCAAAACTGGTCTTTCGTCGCATTGGAGAGGCCGGCGTTGTGAAGGGTTGCTGCCGCACCAGGGAGACGGATTCAGAGGGCCTTAGGACGTCAGTAGTAGACGCGTCCGAAGGCAATGATGCGGGTGGATCAATGGCCGTGGAACTGTCCGAGAGGTCAATGGAGTGCGTGTACCAGATGCGACGTGTGCCGCTGGAAGTGCACACTTTCGTCGTCATGTCAACAACCTCATTGGCGGTCGGACAAGTGACGGTGAAGCGCCCGACTTCGGTACCTCCAGCGCCTATATCAACACCGCTGCCGCCTCCCTTATTCGGCGATGGAATATGATGCGTGGACGACCCGCCCTGAACGGAGTTGTCGACTATTCTTTCCTGAAGTTGTCCGACGCAAACGCTTAAACGAGTGGTCAGGGTCTGCTCCTGCCAACCGCCGCTTTCCTGCGGTGCGCTGTGATCATTCATGGCGCTGTGTGCCACAACGGCCGGTCCAGAGCTCACTGAGCGCTGTATTAAGCGTTGGCTAAGAGATACTGACTTCTTGGTGGATTTTGCACCAGACCTTGGACGCAATGCCTCTCCTGCCGCGGCATTCGCAGGTGAGGCAGTAGACCTAGCCTCCCCATCTAGTACCGATTGGACCAGATTTTCCTCGTTCCGACCGCTGGAGCGCGAACAGTGGCCACCTACAGCCTGCTGATTGACAATATCCGCATAGCAGAGGCCCGCCTGACTGGCGGGGATGTTTGTGTACATCTGGCCGGAAGTATGACGGTGGCGGTCGACACGCTGCGACTTTGTCAGTGACGGCTCGTGTCGCAGGCGCACGACGACCGACTCCTTGGGCGCAGGATTTGTCATCTTGCGCCAGCGTGCACTGTGTTCTGTCTGTTCGGCCAGAGAACGAGACTCGCGTGGAAGAGAGCGATCAAGGGAGACCGTGCGGTTGACGTTGTAGCATTCACCTGCTCTACTTGGGTGCTGCTCGCGGATAGACCTGGACCGGTCGAGAAGAGATGGCTTTTTGCGCAGAGTTGACGGCTGCATGGGCGAGGCCTGAGATTTCTCGGGGTTCGGGTCCTGGGAGTCGTCTGTATCGTCTGTGTCCATGCTGGTCTCAGCGAGTGAAGTACAACTACTCAAAAGACTTGTGGGCGAATGGGCATACTGATGAAACCAATGTGCACGCCATCAAAGAAACCCAGTGGACAGTTGTGCCGGGCGTTGAAGGCGTCAGTGAAAAATTTACATGCGGTCAGGAAAAGAGGGGCAAATGGCGTGCGAAATCAGGGTAAGCGATGGCAGAAAAATCAAGCAGGTGAATTGGGTAGTTGAATACACACACGCACACACGAGGTGAGACGTGGTTACCGAAAACGGAACAGTCACAACCGTCAACGGAAGGATTTACGTGCGAGGAGATGAGGTGGTGGTGGAGGAGGAGGAGGCGGTCGAATGAAGGAAGGACAAAAGACAGAAGTAAAGAAACATGCATAAAAGTAGTTTTACGCAAATGTAATAATACAATGATTAAAGTATCATAACCCAGTTCTGCGACTGCGATTTTTGACAAATTGGTGTCCGCTGTTCAGATGAGCTCGTGTGAGTATGATCGATTAAGTGTACCAAAACTATATCGCACCTCATTCCACGCTGGTGCTTCCTACAGACCGCCTTGTTATTTTGATCACTCTTTAATTTTCTGATGCGAAATATGTCGTCGATCCGCGACCAGGGTATAACTATCGTTGCCGCCGATTGATTTTATACAACTTTAGTGAGGGGGATTTGGTGGGAGTGGAGACTGTTCGCGTATCGATATTCTGCCGAACTTGGTGTCTAGGCTGTCCGATTGCGTTGAGGAACTAGTCGAATAAGGCAAATTGGTGCGGCTAAGACCAACAGCTGAGAGATTTGCCAGTAAAGGCTAGCTGGGGGCTGTATTACATTAATCCAGATGATTCCTATGCGGAAGGCCATCCCCGCGGGCTTAAGATCTGTCATGCATATGAGTAGGTTGGATTACTCAAAGGAAATGGGAATTCACACTTGGGTAACCAACTGTATCCATAGTCACTAAAGCCTCCTTCGTCATCAACAGTTTGGCCCACAATTAAGAAAACAGCTGGTACCGTCGCCTGAAGCCTTTGAAGTATAACGCCATACTATTTAAAAATAAAGCATTCCCTTCCCTGATTGTTTGTCTGAACTACAATAATGAGGTCACCTGCACACTATGTTGGCACCGTTTTGATGGAAGCAAAATCTGACGCGAATCTTGCAAATCATTTACCAGCGATTCTTCATGATGTCGGCAGTTGCAGTTTTCGGCCATTAAGTACCGATTGTGATCTTCGGGTACTATCTATTTTTCGTACCCATTTTTATACATTGTGAACAGAGGCCTTTTTGCTGAAAATTTTAAAATGATAGTTCCAAAATAAAACGTATTTGAGGGCAGAATATGTGTAAATTATGCATAATAGAGGGAAACTAGTATAAAAAGGAAACAATGTAACATGAAGAACACAAATAACTATCGTCGACTGCTCCACAAATCGCCCCATCGTTTACGAGACAGCTTACATACTTGGCACACTGTTCAAAGAAGCCAGCCCGTTAATTACTGAAGGCCACAGAAGAGACGATGACGACATGACCTAGTCGAAAGCTCCCAGTCGGAAAGTGTTAAGTGATTGGTCGAAGGGTGCGCCTTGTCTCATCTCCTGCCAGCATGACTCAGACTTTGCACCGGAAGACTGAAAGGAGAGTGAGGCTAACCGAGAGCTAAATTTCCCCACGTTAGCAAATCCGACAAACCAAAAAGCTACCGACTGATGGGATACCTCGACACTCCTCAGAACTTATGGTCAGAGTGTAATGGACTCATCGATGGCAGACTCGAGACTCCCCTCTTTCGAATCTGACTCGTGTGTGGCACGCGCAGACATGGGCGTATTCATGTCTAGCCGCCTTGACTATATCCTGCCAGCGAAGTAGAATGAATAGGGAAGTGAGAGAATGACAGGGTTGCGGCGCAAGTCAGCACAGCACCCTCACAAAGTCTGCGGTCCTTGTTACTTGCGATGAAAATATTCCGTTCAATCAGTAGGCCAGGCTTTTCTGTAGAGGTTTTGAAAGCCCTCTACATCAGTAAATGACACAAAAGTGCACCCAAAGCAAGGTACACCCGTGAGCGAAAAACAGCACCTCATTCTTTCGCATTTCTCAGCTTCTTCCAAATAAAAACTAGAGGTTGTTACTTGTCTTAGGAAACGATAGTTTTATGATAGTTGTATAACGCCGCCTTTTATACCATTGATCTCTGACCGAGGTGCCTTTTGTGGAAAAAAATCATACCGTTTTCGTCCGGCAAGACTGAATAAACCAGGGTCATGAAATGTTATTAGTGGATGTTAGTTCGTCCGTCGCAAACGACGAGGACCAAAGACGTTCTGAGAGTGGAGTGTTGATTTGCGCGTGTACTGGGTTACATTTACTGAGACGTGCTCTATATCCAACTCTATCTTCCCACCTCCACTGTGCTCCAGTAGTCAAGACGACTGAAGGTGGAAGCTGTGATTGACGGGGCTGAATCCACGTCCGCACATACCCCACACCTTCTGGCCCCTAACTCCATACCTACCAGGCCTCAAAGAAGTAGTCTCTGGTCTGTGGCACGACGTAGTGGAATTAGTAGGTACCAAAAACAATGTGACAGCTGAAAACGAAGCCTAATGACAGAAGGGCACAACCAACCAGTGGGCAGACGTCGCGCCAACATAGTTTAAAGCGCAAAATGGCAAGAGAATAGAGAGTATTGGTAGTGGTGATGGTAATGGTGAGGTTGGTGGCGGCTGTGGTAGAGAACTGACCTCGCGTCGGCCTGGGCGGAAACCGGAACCTGCTGGTAGATCACGACACAGTGCATGTGCTCCTGGACTAAAGTGCAGCTCCACGTGGAATTTTTTTTCCGTTTTTGGTTCCTGAAAAGTCCACATACATAAAAATAAGAGCTAGTGAGCGTGAGCAAAATGTGAGAGTTCCTAGCAGCATTATCTGAGCAATGAAATTTAGGAAAACTTCTGGCTATCTAGTCCGCCGCAATTTAAGGAAATAGAAGTTGGGCGGAAACGACAGGCGGGGACTACTGGAGAACAAACTCCCACAGGGTACTCACCAGCAAGTGATCAGTACGTATTTCGGTCTGAGGATTTCCTCCGCACTGTACTAGCTTATACATGTCTCGCATTGCAAAAGAATTATACTTTCATGTGCTCTTGGACCGGGATGACAGCAAAGGATGACTAAGTTCCAGGTTCTGTATTACACTTGCACTCTTTAAAATCTGGGAAAATGTCAGGTTTGCGAATTAAAATTCAAGCACAGGACATGGTGACTACTCATGTAAATGGTAATACCTTAAAATCGAAAAAAAATATTTCGAGTTTTCGTTTAACATTTCATTAGATTTGTCGACTACTGTACCTCCCTAGGACATCCTTACTCATAGGCAGAAAGTTGGCTCAGTCAGGTGGCTGGCCGCCCAAAGGATACATAAGAACAGTGTCCGCAACTTTCTGGACCATGCCTGTGATCTCCTCAGAAAAGCGAGAGACAATGCAATCGGTGACACAGTGGACTCAGAAATAAAGTACTCCACGGCAAATCTAGGTAAACATGCTTATTCGGTTACTTCAATTCCAAAGTAGACCAGTCCTCTAAGGTGTAAAATGAAGGATGACCGCCATATCAAATGGCCCATTATAACATTGTTACCTTGTAAAGGAGATAATATTTTAGATGCAATCAAGCGGTGGCTATGTTACACCACTAAGAGGACTCGTTATGCTGTTTAGCTCATATATATTACTCCTAAAATGGCATGTCAATTAAACGAACGAAGGATGCCTCACCAAAGCGTTTAGTCTCAAACTGTCTTCACGAATACGCAGATACTTGTGGGTGTCAGTGAACCGGACGAGAACCTGTGGATCCTACATGGCACTATCGCAGATTGTGCTTCAGATAAACTAATTAACTGCCCCAGTGACTTTAATCAGACTGTCTTGTAGCCATTAGATCCCCAAGTTGACCGTCAAGTCACCGATTATGAGGATTTTGTTGGAATGCCTGTATAGGCGCAGCTCACTCTACCTCGGCAGGGGATGATAGACCGCCACGGAATTGGCAGCCGCAGTAGTCTCCTTCCCCAGCAGCTCCGCAGAGAACACAACCTCGTCCTTAACACCTCCCACCCTCCAAATCTGGAGAACGCACCACTTCTCATTCCACTGACAACGGATGGACTGCGTCCTCTTTCGTGCACTAACAACATGAGCGTCCCTATTTTTCGGGTCCACCTGCGAGTCGAGGAAAAAAGGCCTGACTTGTGAAAGCAGCTGCATCGTGTGGTAACTCTGGCTTCACCTCGCTAATTCTTAGTTCTTTAATCCGGGCCTCCACTCAGTCTTACGATATCATCTTTTTGTTGTTTTCCCCTGACGCCGATTTTATGTGGATCGATCGAATAGATTCTAGTTGCTGGTACTGTTCTCTAATTAGTCATCCCATGAAGCGACGGCAGGCGTCTGGAAATCTGTTGTGAAAGTCTTTGGCGCAAAATTTCCTTGCTGTACAGACCTGACCTAAATAGATACGATGGCGTAATCTTGTGAGGGGTGTGCATTTAAGGAAAGGGATCCTGAGTAAATACCAACACGTCGGTATCAGGGTGAAAATCACGCGGCTGCGGACAAATCGAAGATGATGCCAAACGGCGGTTTGGGTGAACGCTGACACATTTCGGAAAGAATATTTTCTTTAAAATTTTCCGTCGCAAAGCAACTTTGATTAAGGGCTCTTATCGCTCATAAGAAAATCAAAGTCTGGGGGAGAAACAAAAAATTCCTCACACAGCCTGTGTCGAACGACATGAGAGTTTGCACCATACAAATTGTGCGAATTAATCATGATGCAACAGACAGACCTGCTCGTGGACCTCGAAGGTGTAATGGTATGTACTTTGATTGCAATGCCCTCCTTAAGAAGATAATATGAAGTCCTGAATTTCATGGAGATAAGTTTCAAGCCTAATTGAGTTACTGCTCTTTTAAGTCTTCTAACATCTTTAGATGTCACGCCACGGTCCATCTGGTGGATTCCATCAGAATTGTGTGAAACGAAAAGTAGAAGCTTGGGCTATCTCACATTTTGCTGAATTCCTTGGTTAAAATGTCACGACTGGATGTCGTCGTCGATATGGGCCTTCTTAATACTCCAATTCTTCGTATTAACTGCAAATAAATAGACTCAGATCAATGTTTAAAACAAACTCGTGTAGGGCGGGAAGACAGCCAAGAAGCGTCTCCCCCGTCTATATATCTTACGCGAGTGCTTGCGCTCGCATTTTCGTACTCATGTATGCAATTTTGTCCGAGTTAAAAGCTGCCTTTGTGCGTTCTCCCGCTGTTTGTTCTGAACAGAAAAAAACCTGGGCCCCCAATTGCAGCCCCTTCAGTTTCATTTCGCCGTTGATTTTATTCGTCCGATTATGAGGATGAGTGAGTGGGCGCATTTCAACATTCTGGGTAGTTTGGACTTAGCAGCAGTACCATGCAGACTGAGCCATTTTATGCGCCTGACCGACTGCAGAAAATGCGGAACATTCGCACGGTTCGAAAGCGTTTGCTGTGAGGACCGAAGTCGAGTCGCCAGGTCCTCGACTTCGCCATGGGTGTTTCTACCCCCTGAGCTATTTGAGTCGACCTTGGCAGTTGTGTTAGAAGATCGATATTCCGCTCCCCGCGGTTCGCAGGGCGAGACAATTTCGGCTCGAGACAGTTGCCCCTGGTACGGCTGCGCTTGAGATGCGCTAGGCCGGAGCGGAGACGAGCTTAGGAGACTAAACGCGTTAATTAGGCGACGCAGACTCCGTGCATGTCATAACCATCGCTGCGCATCGACGGCTCGGTGGGACTCCTAGGCGCAGGCTTCACGCCACGCCAGCAGCTTATGGTCAATCTTAGCACCAGATGGCTGACCGGCTGGGACAGAGGGGAGAGAGAGTGATGACGACTCTGGAGACTACGCCCCCACGGGCTTCAGCGCGTATTTCCCACCATAATAAATCTGACGCGCTTGTAAACTATCACGGTACTCCAAAAGTCGTGGCTCCGCTAAGACACAGGGTAACTTGGTCCTCTCAGTAATGAGAGTCAGAATCAATGGGTCCTTCTGAATTTGACCTCTATGGCACTCCTACTTAGATAGAATCCGTGCCGTCCCTGCCTTGTTTCTGTGAAAACGTATCCCTGAGGTCTGGTTGCAATCTAATCAAAAGGGTGACTCGGACAGAACCAAGGCACGCCTTCGAGGTCAACAGGGAGTGCGGAGTCCTGGTAAGTTCGCAGGGCCGACAGACAGACGTCATGCTTTAAAGATAGAGCGAATGACACTTAACTTCGAGGGTCGGCAGTTTAAGCATGCCTTTGGCGGCAAAAGCTGGATGGCTGTGCATGTTGCTAATTGCGCAATTCTTCTTAGGAAGTGTTTAAGTTGTGTACAAGTCCCCACCACATATATAAGTGTAAGTTGTGACATCTTCCGTGCTGTATCTACCCCACAACCGATTGGCCAGCATAACTTCAAACCACGGTCCTTCAAAACCTCATACAGGAACCGGTAACTTAAATATAATAGACGATGTCATACATTAATATTCCCAGTTTTTCCATGATTTAGAGACGCAGACTGCATACACTGACAGTCGGGCAGAAATATATGAATTCCACTCAGGGATCGAGCCAATGTTAACATCCCTGTCTGACACTGTCCGACTGAGATGCAAGTCAGGGCCTTGGTTCGAGCCCTTGTGATGTTGGAAAGTTTGAACAGGGTTCTTTTCCCTATGAAGGACAGCAGTCCTTGTGTCGGCTCGGGTTCGTACTCCAGTTTTCATAGGGGTGGATCGCCTCTGAGTCCTGTGTAGAGGAGTCGCCTCGCACTGAGGCAGGAAAGTATCCAATCAGGTAAGTACGTTGATAATGTGAGCAAGCTACATGATGTTCGTAAAGTATACTAATTTTGATTAGCGTATGCGGGCATCACACGGCGATTCCGTTAAATTTGATAATAGCCAGCTCAAATGCTCGTAAAATTTTCAGAGTTTCAGACCCAACATGAAATTTTTGTTCCCAGGACTTTACTCAAACTTAACATACAAAGCTTTGGATAAGAGGCGTGCTTCTCAACTATCATTAATAAATTTTCAAACCAACTTTCCAACATATTAAAAGCCTTTTTCTGCTGCACCTCGGCCATTTCATAGCTTGTATTTCTGATCCTGGCCTTAAGTTCATCTAAACAAAAACACGGTTTTCGACAGAACAACGATTTTAACACACCCACTGGGGTCATGCCAGACGAACATGGTAGTAAAGCTCTAACGGTCCACTGGTCTATGAAGCGGGAAAAATCCCGCACCATTCGAAGTGGCATTCATTATTACCTATGTTTGCTTTTCAAAGATGCGACTGACAGGATATAACTTCAGGAGAAGATGCGATCGCTGGCCTAACGTATCGCGTTCTCCCTCGGACTCATCATCAGGAACAGTAAAAGATAAGGGCTGGTAGGGACACAAGGAGTGCAGCATTTGCAGGGCGCAGCTACCATGCCACCAAATGCCATCCGCATTCATCGCTAAGGGGCGTACTCGTCATTATCGATCAACCATAGCCCCAACCACAGAGGGAAGGGCCTGGACTTTTTACCCGGGGTCAATTGTCTACCGGGGCATTTTCGGGTCAGACGTCCTGCGGCCCCACGTCCGCGATGGCGTGGAGCTGACTGTCTGCTCCGTTTGCAGGACTGCAATTGGGCATTTTTTCTCAGTCCTTCAGCTGCAGGTCGCACGGAGTAACCAGCCCTAAGTAAGCAATCTGTGTCATCGACAAAGACGAGTCGGAACTGGTGCGCCTGGTGTTTGCCAGTCCCACTTCTAGATTATTCTCGTGACAGCTTGAAGGACGGCCTGGAACTGAAGGACAAGACTAAAATACTCATTTCAGTTTTTTTAAACGAGATGCGGATCGATGAACGTCACTGTTGTGTGGCTGCCGAACGTTTCTGTTGTTGTGGTCATTTGTATTCAATTGAAAGATCCGAAAGGAAAACGAAATTAATCAAGCTAAAATTAACAGTACTGGAACATGGACTTTAATAATTCGCATTCTGTACGTTACGTACAGGGGGGCTGTGTCTTGCGGTGGTTGAAGGTTAATAAATTTTTCTATAAACATATCATGTACACAAATTCCGATGAGCAAAATACACGTGAAAGGACCTTTGTTTCAAGGAGCTCATTGGTAGCAGCTCGGATGATGATGATGATGATGATGATGAGGAGGAGGAGGAGGAGGGGGTGAAAGGGTGACTCACCACAGTTGGGTCCTCGTAGATCATTATGACGACTTGAGAAAGGTAGTTTAGCTCCGGCACGGTGGTTACATAGTCCATTGCTCTACGCCATTGCTCATCTTTTGTTACGTCGGCCAGATCGCCATACTGGAGGCAAGTGAGCAGAGAATGCAGGTGACTCTCGCTGGTGAAGTAGAGCCGCGTCCGAACGAACCGCTCCGGTGAGGCTACACCCTTGGAATACCTTTGCAGTGGGCAGGAAGATTATGAGCTCAGAATGGGTTTTAGATGAGCAAGGCGTGATGGCAGCATCAACAGCAGCAAGAGACAACAGATCAAGCATAGGGTTAGTTTCCATGAGAACACAGCCCAAAGGAACCACGAAGATAATATCAAAAGACTGTTTCTTTTCATAGCCGTGCAGAAGACACAGTGTGCAACGTCTTAGTCCTAGTCGGTAGTTGCTTCAGTGCAAAAAGGAGGAGGTAATTGGCTAAGGCAATAATGACGAAAAGTGCTACAGACAACATATTTTCACTAGATCAATTAAACCTAGGTCAATGAGTGAACATGACCAAAGTAAAAGAACGAATAATAGGACTTGGTTCCCCGAAAAGTCGCTAAATTCCCCGTCCACAACCAGTAGATCATGAGTCCCCAGACTCAAAAGTGTTAACATTGGACATCAAAGCTTAATGACTCACTGGGTCCGGTTCGGACCTCCCGTGAGCCAAGAGTTGAGTTTGAGGTATAACTGACCGACAGCGACAAATAGGTCAAAATATCCATTTCAGTGAGTCTTTGCTTTGTCGGTGACGCTTTTCGATTATTCCTAGGAAGTTGCCACCCATGCCCAAGACCATCATTTGGGGAACAATGAATTTTAAAATTGATGCGAAGTGACCGTTTGTGGACTTGGTAGGACGCGCGGATAGAAACCACCGCCTCCTCGGCATGCAAACGACGTTGCATTAAATTCCAGGAGGACTAGAGTTAGGTTTAAGATTAGTACTAAGGCAGGGTTGGGGTTAAGGCTATGATAGGAATTAAGTTCAGGGCTAGGGTTAGAGTTTGGGTTAGGTTAGGACACTGATATAGGTGACTTGTCCTATAATTTAGCGCAAGGTCACCTGCATTAGGGAGGGGTCCATATCCCCGTGTCTTAATGAAGACTCATGTGGGCTGCAGGGGGCTACACAGGGACCGGTGTATATGGATGAAATGTCTACTGGGAGAGCAGTTGAATTATCTGAATAGGAGGACTCCTGAAACTCGGGGGCCGTCTTGGAAGTCCTTCAGCAACTGTCGACATTGCACATACAAGCAAAGATGCGAGTTCCAGGAACTAGTTGATAAGAATTGTCGCCCACTGGTACGCTAATTTTGGGCAGCAATTCTTTATCAAGGGGAGCGCGGTTAATTACCATAGGTATAAGGTAGCACAGCGACTGCATCCTATAAATACTGCAACTTCCTGTGCACGAATCACCCGTTTCTGTCACTGTCTCTGGTGATGGGTTCAAGTGAGAATCCGAAACGTCAGGCGAATAAAGCCCTTGTTCCAGCGACTGCTTCTACTTCTTATTTATTTTCGACATGTCAGAGAAGTCAAAATCATAGTGGGTGCATGCAAAATGTAATTACCGCGCCAAACTGCAGCTATTGTGCTTTAGTGTTCGCGTTGAAGAGTTACGAATCTCATGACAAGGAAATAGGACCTTTCTCTTCTGACCTGATCACAACGATACCAATCTGCCATTTCATCCGTAAAAAGTGCAATCACCATTGGTACTCGGGCCCAGGTCCTAGGAGGTAATTCTATCAAGTCACTATAATGTCAAATAGTCGGTTTCAAGTCCTGAAGACATGGGCTTGAGTCCTGACGGCGGGCATTACGAGCTTGATCGAGATCGAACTCTGAGAGTCAATCTTTGCCTACTTAAATGGAAACCAGCCTGCGCGTAATAATGCATCGCATACAAGGAGACCTACTGCACTCGGGAGTAAACGGGCAACCATCAAATTAACTTCTCACGTGGTTAACTCTGCGAAGTAGATTAAGTCAACCGCGTGAGCAGTGAGGCACACTTTTGCTCGAAAACCACCCTCCTAGTGTCTACAATAATTCGATGTCTTTGCAGCCAAAAAGCGACCTATCCACGGACAGAAAGTCGAGAACGAAAGCCCAGACTCGAAAGCTGCACTCAAGACAAGAGCATAAAGTGCAGGACGCGAAACCTAAAAGAGTGCCACGTGGCCCAAAGCACCGAATGCGGCTAACTGCAGGCTGCACACGTGCAGAGGGTACTTGACAGCATAGTAAGAGTGGTCGCTCAAAGGATAAGTGCACAGCTTTCATCGTGGGTGTGTGTCTGAGTCTGCAGTTGGCAGACGAGGTGATCTCATAATCCTCTCGACAGCACGAGCTCTGCTTAAACCCGTGCGCCAGCTAAATTACGTGAGTAAGCTGAAATTAGTGGTTTGTGGAGAAGCCGGCCCGATCGCTGGAGCACGAATGTCGTTCGTCTAACATTTCAGATTCACACCCGAATCCAACATCGGAGACAGGAACAGAAGGTGACAGTAGATGCAAGGGGCGCAACGTTTGTAAGACCATTAACAGCTCTCTCATTCGACACCGATGTTAGTGACTAGGTTGATCGCCAGCATCCGAGTCATTTCATCACTGGTGTTGGTGATAAAGGTAGAAAGTACTGCCATTGGAACCAACATTCACTCCCACACGATTAGTAGCTATTAAATCTGACCAGGCAACGTCTCGGTAATTAATAAGGAGAGGGAGGTCATTGTGATTGCCAATGGACTCTGGGGCGGGAGAACGGTGACTCAAGCAACTGTCAGGTCACGTGTTTATCACCTCACGAGGGGATTTCGGTCTCGTCGAAACTGGAGGCATGGCCTGATGATGGAGGCGTCTTTTAAGAGTTTTTGTGATAAGACCCTAGCTACGTTGGTCAAATTGCGAAATGCGCGGCCAAGCACCTGCATACCGCCGTCGAGTTCACACAATATTGAGTATGCAGTGCCAGCTGGTGAGGATCACCGGTTCAAAGGCGTCAGAATGCCAGCCTGTGAGGTGTAGACTTCAATATTAAAGGGTCTGCCACTGAATCCTGCATCGCGTCAATCTAGGGTTGACGGTTATGTTATTCGTTCAGTAGCGTTTGACAACTGGTTCGGAGTAAACAATCAATTTTTCGCGTTCCGCTGCTTTAAACGGACTTTCATACTTACTCTAGCTCATACTTCCATTTAATTTTTATTCGTTTTGGGGGAAGTGGGGATTAACGGGTAGAATTACTTTTTCGGGAGGACAGTAGGCCTCCCACGCAATTGCTGTCAGTTCTCGCCACGGTTCTTCTCTCCAGTAGGTAGGCTGTCTTCAAATAGTACGATGTTCGTGTTATTCATACACGAACAGAAGGTCAGTGGGTCAGTAGAATGCTGATGTCTAGCTGGTGCCTCATGACAGAGAGCGGAACACCCGAGTGACCTGATGGCCAACTGCCTTTGCACTCTCCCAATATGCCTGCATCCACAAATGTGTGTGTGTGAATCCATAAACACCGTTTGAGATGAGGTATACAGTCGTGGCATCATTCGCCGCTTTACGTGGAATGGTTTTCTTAAGACTAACAAAAATGAGCTGAGCTACATTGCACGTCCTCTGGATGATGCAACGTGCCTAATCACGACCTCATTCACAGGCAGATCCCCTACTTCTCCCCGGTTCCCTGTATTAGCATGCTTAAAAGGGTGGTGCAATTCACGTACTATGCGTCGATCAACTTCTTACTCAAGAAAAGACCCGATAATGGACTGGCGCCTTTCCGTCCACCCTTGCTTACGTGCCTGGTAATGGAATGTCTGGACCTCCCCGCATAAATTCTGCAGTTAACTCGTCAACGTCTATTCATGGCATGCAAAAGCGTTAGGAAGTGAGAACGACTGAAAGACAAAAAAATTTTGGAATGATATGGTGAGGGAACAAAGAAGAGAAGAAGGTAGAAAGTTGGTTGAAACAAGAGAGCTAAAAAAGACCTTGTGGAGAGATGAGAGATAAAGCAAGGAAGTGTAAACTGAGAAACTGGGAAAGGCGTGTGGAGGAGAGGGTTGGGAGCTGGGAGGATAGAGCATAGGGTTTTAACTTCAACCCGTCCTACAATTGTTACTAAAGTATTTGACATCGTTCCCTTTTTCAAAGATAAGTGGCTGTTCAGCATAAATTCTCTTTTAGTGACTTCCCGGAAGACGGGTTAGAAAACGACCTTTTTCAGTAATTCCTTACCAGACCAAAGCACCTGTTTGTGTTCAACTTATCAGCGAGAACGACAACATTTCTCGGTCAATGTGGCTCAGAGCAGGAGGAAGGATGGTTGGGCACTAATAGGATCAGGGAAGTAAGAATGGTTCACTCATTTTCCTCTCGGCTATGCGCATTTATCGTCTAGTAAAAAAAGTCACGCCCTTAGATTTGACCAATGAAAACAATCGTTTGTCAATCAAACTTCTGATTGGGGCTTCCCCAATTTTGGCTATTTGGGCACTTGTTGTTTTCACATATGTAACGTTGACAGAAGGTGGAGGGAGGAAGGAGAAGAAAGTCCTTTGTTATAGAGGGCACTTACCCGGCATGCAGGCGTGTGCATTCGTCCACGTCGGTGTAGCGGGCATCAGAAAGGATTTTGCGCAGCAGTGGTGTACAAATGCGCTGACTGATGACTAGTTTCTCTTCTTTGGTAATACCGTACTCCTGAAAAAGGATAAATTCGTTCAGCCGAATCTCCAAAAGGCACAAAATACATTGGCCGGTTTTACAATCGGACAGAAATTATATTTGATATCCCTAGGATGAAAATTGCCGCCGATTTTTTGGTGATTAGTGAACTTGAATCACCACAGGGACAGAAATTCCTTACCTCGTCTGGCAGGTCAAGGCGACGAGGGTGGAATTAAAATATATTTTTTTAATATGGACTATATGGAAGACTGGAACGGTCGGGGGATGAGACCCCTCTGTTTGCCTAGCTTTAGACTACCCGGCACGCTCACAGGCGGTTACTAGCAAAGCAGCACTAGTGAAGGCTGCGCGCGGAATAAGTAGACACTTAAGGAACATGTGATAGCAATACCTTTAGGCGTGGCTCAGCATTGATTTGGTAAGGCGGTTACTTAAAAAACTCCTAAACCACAAAAATACTGTGACATAGCAGGTGTTTGCTGACATAAGGCAAGACCTCACCGGACACTAATTGGAACAGTTCTGCAACCTCAACTTGGTGGGCAGGAGGAGTGAACAGAGGCGTCCACCTCCAAGTCGAAAAACCATGGGAACCCCTCCTTTCGCGAAGACAACTTAAGTATTCGTCCTCCAGCGAGTCAACGAGGTCTTTGGACAGCCGAAGGGTAGTGGTCTGCTAGTTAAAATGGCGGGGGGATAGCAATTTCCTGCGCATTCAAAGTCGCATTGTCGACTTAAACCACTACCACGAGAGATGATTGTTTCGGGCAAAAAACAGGAACAGTAACACGCATACCAAGGTTGCGCTTGTTTGAAAAAGGTGGGTGGTGTATATTGCCGAAGTCTGACTGGTGCCATTGAAAGGGATGGATACCCTGTCTCTATATATCGAATCGGTAGAACTGACTTATGTGGACCCCTAAACAGGACACGAGAACAGCAACCGCCTGTAATACGGGTGGCTTTGAACCAACTTACAGTGAAATAAGAGTTAGGTTACGTACTAGGTGTAAGGCTTGACTTAAAGTTAATGGTAAGGCAAGCCAGGATCAAGTTTAGGGTTAAGGTAGGGGCTTGTGTTAACTGCAGAGTTAAGGTTTAGGGTAAGATTAAGGCCAAGACTAGGACGACGATTTGGTTTTATATTAGGATTATTGTTGGGGTTAACACACGGGACTATTTTGCCTCTTCCGGAATTATGCCTAGGTCCACCTTTATCACTTGGGCGGGACGTACCTATTCCCATGCCCTATTTAGAGGGTCACATAAGTCAGTTCTACCATCGACTTACTCCGAATTGGATGTCATGAACCACCGCCAGTGTGACCTTATAGATCATGTAGATAATGTGGAAGTGTGTGGCCGTGCGGTTCGGTGGATAAGCGTTCACGGCGTTCTTAAACAGCTGGTTTTGCATAAGCAAAGACTTCGGTCGCTGGAAAATCATTTCATCTGCTCATCACTTAGAATCGCAGCTAGAGACTTTCGCCAAAGACCGTCAAGCAAAAAGATGGGAGAAAATGGCGATGTTTACAAGATGTGGTTACCACTTCGGTTCGGACTTACAATACGCAAACTTCAGACATTACAAAATTGTGCCCATTCATAGTACCATAAAATAGGAAATCTGCGTACTGGACGAGCTAGATGCAGCATGTAAAAAGTTTGTCATATCAAGAGGGATAATGAAATAATCTCTGCTACCAGGAGCCGAAGCACATGGCCCGACACGGTCCCACGGGAGATGTCTCCAACAAACATCTCACTGAAGTTGGTAGTGAAAATGGCTTACAGTCGCCTATGATTCACTTTGTCAATCTTCTGACTTCTCCTACCTCAGATACTTCGTTAAGGCAAAAATTCCCTGAATCGCAGGTAACACGAGAACTCGGCTTACGTAGGAGAAAAAAGAAAGTCAGCAGGATGTGTGTGTACACTCGAGAAACAGGTTTTTTTTAAACAGTGACCAGGGGATGAAAAGAGAACTTTCCATCCCAGGCCCTCTCCTGCCACCACGATGATTACAAATGACACCTGTTTCTGGCCTATTGCACCAGGACCAGCAGTAGACAGAAGATGTTGAATTCTGATGGAGTTTTCCATCAAAAACCTTATCGGAGGGATTTTTTAAGTGAGACTGTGAACATCACAGTAGATTGACTGTCTCCACTGTGATGGCATCTGTGTAGATTACATGAAACCACTTCTTCCATCGCTTATCCACACACAATCAGGAGCAGGTAGGTGGGCATTCTAAGAACTTGAGATAATGTCAAATGTTGCGAAACTTATCTTCAAAAATTCATCCTCGGGTCGACAGGAAAAGGCTGAGTAAGAGGAGTCTACTTATTTACTGCCATCGGCGACTCAACGGAAGGCCGCTGGATGCCGCACGCTTGGGGTGCTGCATGGTTATCCAGCAGAGAAAAAGGCAAATCGCATATGTTAGGGAGTATGACTTAGGCAAAACCGCCATGAGGGAAGTTGGCATGGTTGAATCTACCTCCCCTGAGGTCGTAATCAAGGTCGCCTCAATCTAGACCAACAGTGCTGTGCGTGATTTCAAGACAGAGCTCTCGCCTCCTCCCATCTCTCAATTGACTCTATTTAATAATTAAGACGAGCCAATTATCGTCGTGCGTTTTACTAATTTTTTGAACTCTAGTCCGCAGCAAAAGTAAAAACGCCCTTACCTGGGGCACGACGATGTCCGCAAGGGCTCGAGCCAGGCTGAAGAACTCCAGCATCTCTGATTCTATGAGTATGCCCGGATTGTGCTGAATATCGTACTTGATGTTATCGTAAATGTCAGGCAGCTTGGAGACATCGAAATCCCCAGAGGGCGATCTAAAGTCCTTCACCAACTTGCCCCATCGACGCAGCAGGAGATCCCAACTCTCATTGTGGTAGAGCTCAATTTTGGAGCGTTCCTTCGGGTTGGCGGTCAGCATGGCCACACGATTAGCCAAACGTTGTACGTAACCGAAGAGTTTCGTGCAGGCCTCATGCGGATTGCGTACGAAGTTCATGGCATTTAGAAGGGCCTTGGCACCTGTCGGAACGAGTTTGGCCCGGTCCTCGTCGGTGAAATCGTTCTTCATGCACATGACCTCTTTGATCCGCTTCTTAACAATCTGTTGGTAGTGATGACAATCATTGTCGTTATCCAGCAGACCGTTTGTGTTCGCGCTCTTGACCATTTGAACCAAAATGGGTGGTAGTTCACCCTCAAGAGCGAGAAAACCCTTGGCAAAGGCCGCCGCCGTCATCTGGACCCGGCCCTCATCGGAGGCATAGATTTTGAGGTCATGTCGGTAGGTACTGTGAAGGCGCAGCAGACCCAGGCCCGGATTCTTGCTGTAATTGCCATCACCGCCGGGGTAGATACATCGGAAGGCCCGTCCCAGCTGCTCCGCTTGCTGCCGACCCGCCTGGGTCAACTCACCGCCCCACTTTACCACAAGGAGAATGCAGGGCTCTGAAGCTGAAGCCTCCGTCTGGTTGGCAGCTGCTGCTGCCGCCTTTGACGCGTTGCTGCCCTCGTCCGCTTTTCTGTCATCCGCGGAGCCTGTGGTGATTGAATTATCGCAAGATGGTAATAAGCGAATGCACGTGAAATGCCGTCAGTGAGATGCAAAAACAATTTAAAAAGGGTATAGGGATAGACTATGAAGGATACAAGACTCACGGTCAGAAAATGCGTCACCTAACGGACTCAAATAATCGACATCCCGATTTTACAGCCGCGTGTTACACCGCCGGGCTGCAGGCGATGCCTTTCTCGGAATTACCCATATTCACAGACCTCTGATTCGTAAGACAAGGCTACAGCAGGCAGTCAGTAGAAAGGCCCCAACAGTCGCAAGCACGGACCATCCGAATTTTTTTTATTAAACCCACAAAAAGTCAACCTTTCTTCCCACGTAACAGGCCCAACTAAAATTACCTGCTTGACACCTAATCTCCTCCAACTTGGGCGTGCTTGGATCATAAATGACATGCTGTGGGTTGCAGTACTACTGAAAGAGTTCAGATAGCTAAAGCCCCTGCTCACTTCGGTGCATTTCCGATGACGGCAGGTCAAAAGTGATGTCAGTGATTTTCTACAGACGCGCGGCATAAAAATCATAACCAGTATTAATTCTAACCAACAACTTAGTTCAGATGGCTTGTTCTCACTAACCGCATTCAGCAGTCGATTGCGATCCAGCCTGCTGTAAGAGTTTAAAAAGGCTTGTTGAGTGTAAGATGTGTGCCGTATCGGTCCTACCCTTTCTTCCCTTTCCCACCTTGCACCAATGGAAAGTCTGAGCCTGTCAGTCATCTGAGGGGCACAATGGTGCTGGTGGACAAGGCGGACTTCCACAATGCACTGCCTCAGTGTTCAGATTCATTCGGTGCATTAACCTCCCAGATGGGCTCCTCCGAGAATCACACTCACACACACCCTAAATAGCCCTCTGAGAATGAAAAAAGGTTGAGACTTCTGCAGCAACGTTACTGAGACAGGCGCATACTGCGTCTCCCCTCATCAAAACCGGCACAAAGCTAGACCAAGCTTGCTCAGTCACCTCCTGGAGTATAATTTCTTCCCTCCCCCACCTTGCACCAATGGAAAGTCCGAGCCTGTCAGCCACCTGAGGGGGGTTAAATTCGGCACAATGGCGCTCAAGCCCAAGTTCAGTGCATGTCACACATTCGTTTAGCCATGTTTAGTCTGACCCAACTGTGCAATCCCCCCTTTCCCAGTACGACAACGGCAATCGCCGATTTCAACGAAAGTCACATCAGAACATACTGAAGGGCTTCTTCTAGAAGGGCATCCACAGTAAAGATTTGAAGCCCAGCATACTGTTTTCAGCACACTTTTAAGATAGCATCAGGTTTTGACTCTTATTTAACATGCTTATAAACTCTACCATGAATTGTATTCGCAATGCTTTATCGAATTAACTTTTGTTGGCTGTTTAGACTATTAAACCAAAATGCCAACATCCTTTTTTAAAAATACCGAAAACCCAGGCTGAATTTTTTTACTGTAAAGATCCTTTTCGGAGGATGGTAACAGCTAAACTTGCTCTTAAGTCCAGTAACGGGAAGTTATTACTTGTCTGTTTCCAAAAGCCGAACTTGAAGAATCGAAAAGCTTCCAGCAGTTTCGGCATGCAGGAAACCTTAATCACACAATGTCTTGAAACAGACAAGTAGTTAGACATATTCGTCGGTTTAACGCATTCAAGTCCTTCTATGGCCTTATCGTGAGTCAACCGGGACCGGCTTCTGGTTTGGTCGGCTCTTCATACATGCAGATAGTCTCAAATTAATGATAGGTTTTTCGAGGGTTAAAGAGAGCTACCAAGATCGGTGTCAGATACATTTGTCCCGTGAGAGAGTTCAGGTGCGTTGAGAAACGACGCTGGCCGCCGGACATTAGCTGGCTGGCTAATCGGCTTTAACTACGGCCGCCTGGGCAGGTCATTGGGTCGGAAACAGGGAGATGGACCTGCGTACGGCAGGTGGCTTTGCGCTAAATTCCAGGGGGTATCCATTCCCCTGCCCTAACTTTAGCCCTCATTTAAACCCTAACCCCAGCCCTAACACTAACCCGCATAACGCTAGACCTAGCACTGCCCCTAGCATTGACCTTGACCCTAATCTCCCTCTTGGGGTTTAGCCCAATGCGGCGGGTAAATATTCTCCTGCCCTACCAGTTCTTGTTTCAAAGCAGCGTGGTCGTTTCACTGGGAAGCGGGAGAGGTCAAGTCGTAATTATCGTCCGCGGTAAAAAAAAAAAACTTTGTCCTACTGAGGGTGTCGCACGGCAAAAAAAGCTTGAGCTCAAGGTAGATTACATTCAGCTGGCTAAATAAGGACTCCAGCTGCTAGAAAAGCTACCAAGCCTTATTTGGGGAAGGACAGAAAAAGCTCAAACTCCAAAATGTGTTCTGGTAATCCTGGGATAGTTTTGCAGGACGGAACAGACTTGATGTGGCTGCTCATAGACCTTTAACCAACATATCTTGCACATGGTTGTTTGAGGATGAAATATCGGCAAATATGACAGAGGTCGTCTCCGTCACTCAGCATCAGAGGGTCGACCGACTCGGGTAGTAAACTTGCGCATGACAGAGGGAAGAGAATTAGATCGGCTTTGAGGACTGCCTCACCGCATTCCTAACTATAAACAACCGGATACGCCTTGGAAATATAATGAGACGCTAAAAGTCGTGAGTGCTAACTGACGGGATAACTCGGTTCTTTCGGGGCGGAGTCATGCTGCAGTGTTTCCGTTTTACTGTGGTCTCCGAGACATTTGCCCTCGGATGGGATCGGAGCAACCCCATCCCTTTTCTGTGAAAACCTGGTGTATCGTGCGCGGACCAGTTCGTGCATGGCACGCGTAGATAAGCTGTTTGGCTTCGTCAGGCATTGCTTCCTATCTCGTCTCCGGCCGTCCTGACTCTTTATTAGCGCCAGTCCCAAGTGGGTAAGGGGGGGAGGGCGCGACAGACCCCGCGCAAGTCTGCCAGCGGTATAAACTAATTC